>OY759263.1:12509014-12566514 GCA_963662155.1 Lamellibrachia columna
AAGGGTTCGAGAAATAAGTCAGATAATTACAGACCAGTGAGTTTAACATCCATTTTTTTTAAAGAAATCACTAAGTGGATAGACGAAGGATCACCAGTAGATATTATATACTTAGATTTTCAGAAAGCCTTTGACAAAGTGCAACATCAAAGAGTACTATTTAAATTAAAACATAATCGACTGGATAGAACAATGACTGACTGACAGAAGACAGCGTTTTTAGTAGATGGGAGGCTTCAAGCTGGAAATAATGTTTGACTGGTGTACCGATATGGCTGAAAGTAACGAAATTGTGTACATTCCGATTTTAGAAAGGTCAAAAGTCTGAATTCGATATAATACAAAAAAAAATTATTTTCCACAAAAGTAGATATATTGAATTTCTTATTCTTTTGAATGTGGTTTATTACCATTCATTCGAATCATGCTGACTTTTCAGCCAATTTCTCCAGTTTCGTCTACTTTATCCCCCATCTCTTCTTACTAAAGTGATGTAAACATAATATCTAAACAATTAACCTGATGCCTAATGCAAGTAGAAATTGGCCATGACATGTGCAAAAATAATTAAGGTTAACTTTATATACAACCATAGAGATGTCTTACAAAATAGAGTTCTTTGTGCTGATACGGTATGGTGACACGAAACATGGAAAAAGTTTATTCGAAACAATTTCTCCGGTGTCCTCTTGTTATCCTAAAGGTGATGTGATACACTTAACATAATATTTAGACAATTAAACTGGCAGAAGTAGAAACCATGATGGTGGTATGTGCAACAAATAATTAAAGTAATAATTACTAACAACCACATAAGTGTCATGCAAAATATGAGTTGTTAGTGCTGTTGAGACATCGAAAAAAGTTGTCCCTGCTTAAACTGTTTGTGTCCTCGAATCAAGGAAACTATCCCATTTGTTTTCCAATAATATATTGCCTTGGTTCATTGGCTTAAACTGTATAACAAAGATTGTACCGCCAGTTTTAAAAGGTATTAAAGCCATTTAAACATGTGGCTGCTGGTATGGCTGTCCACGCTAGATTTCTGGGGATAACGTAGAAACATATTTTTGCAGGTTTGTGTCCAATTAACAACGTACGAAACTCTGTAATTGAAAGCATTCGATAACGTAGAACACTGTTTTCCTGCCATTTGAATGTTTTTTATGACAAGCAGGGAAGTTGATCAGACCCTAAGTGTGTTGTGTCTTGACGACAGTCCTATATATATATATATATATATATATATATATATATATATATATATATATATATATATATATATATATATATATATATATATATATATATATATATATATATATATATATATATATATATATATATATATATGAGTTGGGTAGACGCTGTTTCCAGTATGTTAATGGTTCATTGAAACAAAGCTATTAAACACCTCGTCGGACAATGAAGAAACCATGCTTTTATTTGGAAAGTTTATGTAATCCGGTAAGATAAAATATATATGTGTGAATATTGAGATAATGTCACAAAAGGATTAGGCTTATATTCCTAGAATGAACTAAATGAAGTGATTGAATAATTAAGATTATTAATATCAATTAGCTTCATTCATTCCAATAAACGCAGATTAATTATCAAACCACATTTGAAAAAAACATAATTTGCCAGAAATATATAGTCACGCTTCATCTGATCAAGCTACGTGTACTGTTTTTAAATATATTCCAAGTTCTGGATTAAAAACACACATACAAGCTAACGGGGAAATTGTCGTGAGTTTCAACCAAACTGGATACTGAGGAGGACCACATAAAATACATGATATCCAGTGAACAATTTGGAGTCAATTGGATGGCTTGGACTTTGCAGACGACATGGCTCTCCAATCACACAATCGTAACCAGATAAGAGAACACATTGTTTTAAATACTATGTCCACACATGTAGGACTCAACATTAATAGAAGCAAGACAAAACTCACCAAATCCAATACGAATAGCAGCAACCCAGTCACTATAGGAGGGGAGCCACTGGAAGAAACTGACTCCTTCACTTGCATGGGCAGAAATAACCAGAAGAAGACGTAAAAGCTATGACAAGCCAAACAACAAAAGGTATACATACTTTCATCAATAGATGGCTGCGCCGAATGATGGTCTGACGAGGTTGGCAACAACACACTCTGAGACCGAACATTTTCCAGTATAGAAGGAAATCAAGTTGAGAAAATGGAGGTTGGTAGCAGGCTGAACACTCCTGCTAGTATCACCAGACAATCACTCACATTTAACACCCAGGGGAGAAGAAAAAGGACAGCCCGGAAACACGTGGTGACGAGACATTGACGCGGAAATTAAGAGGACGGGATAAACATGAAACGTACTCATGAAATAGCACAAGACAGGACACAATGGAAAACCTTTATGGATGACCTATGCTCCCGGCGAGGACGTGGGCCTAAGTAAGTAAATAAGGGAGTAAACATGTGTAAACAGCACGATACGTAAATAGCCCAACGGCGTTCGACGTGTTCTCATTCAACGGTCACTTATCACTACAGTGAAGACCAGCGGACGACTGCTTTGGTGAGTATCAAATCATGATTTTTACAATTAACTGATAGTGTGTATTTTTTTAAGCGACGTCTTATCAGAATTAATTTATGGCATGCACAACATCGACAAACGGCTGTGCCTGTCCAATTCGGACACCAAGCTATGTAGCACTTATCAAAGGATGATATCTACCTTCATAACATCGACCGGCTTGCCTCACATATTAACTGAAGCCTTCTGTACACAAGTTTGATTGCGGTTTTGAGACGGTGACACATTATCAGTCTCCCATTCATCGGTTGCGTAAACTGGTTGGACCACAAAGGCCGAACTTAGCCTACATCATGCTTACCACATAATTGATCATTATTGCTGCCATTGATACACTGACTATACAAAAGTTCAAAGGTCAAATAATTTGACGCCTGCGTTGTAGTGATCGTTCAACTGGTCTCGCTCGCCTTCGTAAACTCGACTAAAAGATGGTATGACCCCTGAAGGCGTGGTCTCATTCTCACCACTCCATTTGGTGTAGGCGTTCCCGTGAAGCTCCAGCAGCCAACCAGCGTCTTTACGGAAATTCTACATTAAACATTTGTTTGCATTATTTAAATTTTCAATGTGACATTTGTGTCAATAACATTAGAATCAAAGTTTAAAATTAATTCGAATTGAATCGTATACGCTGATAAAAGTTCGGTCTTATTTATGAGTTAGCCAACTCCCCGGAAGAGAGCCTAATTAGACTAATTATGCATGCGATCAGCGTCTGGTAACATAGTTAATTTCCGTCACAATGAAACTACACTCTGCATCCAGGCGATGATGTGTGCGACAAACGGTGGCGCCACGAAACGGAGCCTGGATAATCGAGGTTAGCTTTCAACGTGCTTCGATTCTCCAGGCACCGGTATGTGGCGTCAACGTTTGTCGCAAACACCAGAGCCTGGATCCAAACGGTACTTTTCATTATTACGGAAATGATGTGTGAACCCAAATCCTGGGTTGTATTTTGCATTTTTATTTTGCCTTCACAACAGTCAAACAAAGTCAGTCAACATGGAAAATACAACAGTCGTGTATACAACAGCACAGCATTTACACATGTAACGTGGAAATAGTCACGTATTTAACCACACGACAGCCACACGTGTAACGACACGACAGTCCCGCGTGTAACGACATAAAGTTCACATATATAGCGATTTACTGCCTTTTCTGGAAGGTACATCCATGGATCGCGTCGTGGTACGGCGTAAGTTCCTAGAAGGTGTCGCCCCATCCATGGATCGCGTCGTGGTACGGCGAGCAACGCCAGACGACTACGACGCGATTATCCGTATCAGCGAAGGTATCTACGATGGCTACGATTATGTGCCTGATATCTACTTCAAGTGCTTGGAGGATCCGAACAGATGTATGCAAGTGGCGGAGTGGAACGGGAAAGTCGTGAGTATACACACGTCGGCAAATTTACATTCACGCAAGCAACCAAACGAATGCTCCAATACAAAAATGTAATGCGTTTACTCGCATATGGTGTTTGCACACACCACGTAAAGGTTATGCTCACATGTATACGCACGATGCATAAGTCGATATAACTTTTTATTTATTTTAAATCATGATATATGTATCTGCTTGCTATGCCTACTATTTGCTAGCTAGCTTCCACGCGCAACACACACTTTAATAAAAGGTCATGGAAAATAACACCAGCTAGACATCAGTTATGTATTGGACAGCGTCTTAAGAAAACAAATGACAGCACATGCTCTGGTGACAGTACAATTAACTAAGTAACAGGCAAACACATTGCTACATTGTCCAGTAGTAATATATGTTCTCATACAATCGAAATGTTCGTTTGCTCACTATTTTGTATACCAGGTGGCATTCAGTTCAGTTCTGGTCGTTGATGCTGGTCGGACAGCCATTCTACAGTTTGGTCGTTCTGCCAAGGAAATTCGTGGAAAAGGCATATTTCATCACCTGGTATTGCGAGAATTCGCTGAATTCGTTTATCCGAAATTTCCCCGCATTGTGCGAGTGCGGACGTCTTCAGTCAACACGGACTTCTGGGACTCGAAGAAAGACGGAACAAAAGTTCTCTTGAGAAGGGTATTATTGCATTATTGCTTTGTTCGTTCTGCTGCTGCTGCTGCAACTTTGTTTAAAGTGAAACCAGAGGCATTTTTTAGGGCCTTTGCAACTATAATCAAGAATATCACGCAAGTGTACTAAACATACCTCGTTGAACGCTGAAAATCTTTCTTGCATGGGCAGCGCCATATTAGTTAAGAATCCAACGTCAGGAGTGCTGAGTCGGTTTACAAAAACTCCAACTTTAAACACTTGATTGTAGACGTAGACGATTTTAGTCACATACTTGCCAATAAGTGTGGACATGCTGTTTGCGTCTAAAATCAACTTATTTGGCAAAATAGTCCATTCATTCATCGTTTACTAACTTCCTCGCATTCCGATTTGACAGTTCTCCTAATCGTGTGTGTGTGTGTTGCCGAAACCTTCGCCTGAGGTACATGCTGTAAGATTGTCGGTACCGCTTCCAATATAAAAGCAAATAAAAATGTAACCGCATACCTCAACCACGTTAAAAATACACGCGATACGCACATCCTACATCAAAGCCGCGTCAGGGGTTAAGGGGCTGCTCGCCGCTGATTGGTCAAAATTGCAAATACTGATGAATATGTCAGCCTCCACGAAAAATTACATCACACCAGAATTTCGCACTTTGAGAACATATTCCCAGTTAACCACTTGCGTGATATTCTTGATTATATTTGCACATGGTTAGTTTTTAGGCATTCTCATAGGGGCAAATGCCCAAAACAATGCCTTTGGTTTCATTTTAAGACTATACAAGTACCGAAACCACAATAAACAATGATAGACACCATGAGGAAAGACACATGAATCATTTAGCCAAATATATTTTTTTCTGCATTTCTTCACACGCAGATGCTCGTTCCGCTTGGCAATGGTCCGGTTCCGTGCGCCGAATTCGTTTGTCTTCTGACGCCGCAACGAATGACCGCATTGAGACGACAACTGCCGATAGACAGCCTATCGCCTGCTAACGGCAACACACTAAACGACATCCTGGCTGATCCAATCTCGCGGAAACACCTCTTTCCAGAAGGAATTATCGTGAGAGATGGCGAGGTTTTCGATGCACACGAGAGCAACACGTTTATGGTCATACAACGTTGTACCGCAATGCTTGTTAGCGGAAGTGCGTCATCAACGTATACGTCTTTGTCTTTCGGGTATGCGGTCACGTGCGCCCTCGGCCGCCTTTACCACATCGAATACTACGGCATGAAGGATGATTCGATGATTCTCGCACATGTCTCGCGTCACCTCCCGTTGGCGCCCGAGATATCGCGTGAGCAACCAGTAGTGTTCATCCTGTTTGTTCCAGAGGCATGCATGGGAGAAGAGTCTAAACGGCGATTTCACGAGTTCGCGGCCGAAAACATAGCCCCAGGTCGACCGACACCAAGTTGTCTGACTTTGTACTCAATGACCCATCCACTGCCTCTACCAAACCCGAAATTATAATTTACCGGTGTTTGCATTTGGTCTAAGTATTTTTCTTAATTGCATAGAATATGTATTTTGTTAATGCATTCTTGGTAGGCAATGACATATTGTGTTCTTCGAGATTACCTGTCACAAACAAAGAGATGTCAGCAAATGTGATTATCGCCCTATTAGGAAAACGTAGGATGAAGTGTTAGAGTGATTAGCTACTGGGAAAACAGTTTTTTTTTAAATATTAGTGCAGATAAAAGTTGTTTTATATTTGCGTTACGCCATCCTATTTTGTTTTAGCGTTAGGGCACGTAGTGTGCAAAATAGGACATTGTCTTATTTCACTGTAAATATAATAAAATACCATTTTTATAAGGATTCAGAATTCGTTTTTGGATACGTATGCATTCATAACCAACGGAAACTCGCATTTTAGGTTTGGCTACGGCCCGCCTTAATTTACATATTCAACCCTCTTTTGTGTCACACCGGAAATTGCAGAATATCCCTCGTATTACCGTAACACCAATCATGACGTCATGTTGACCTTGAAAAAGGGACGTGAATGACTAAAGAATGTTGTATCCAATTAATAGTATTTACATGGACGAAGTGTTGATTTGAAGATATTCCTATTAGATTATTAAATATTTTGTTCATCCGCAGAGCTTAGCATCTGCCCTGCGGCATGCTAGTGGTCTCCACCCAAATGTTTGGGAGATGAGCCAATAGACGTTGTCAGATAAATAATCTTCCTCGGCTCAAAGGAAGATTAATTATAAATCGACATTGAGATCAGATGGAGGCGGCTACTAGGTCAGGTTCAATATCAGGGAAGCATAACACCAAGCAATTCTTCAGCCTAGTGTATCAACCGGGAATACTCCACAAAACGTTACAAACAAACATCCAAACTCCAGTTGCCCAAACACTTGCTCGGTCTGAGAATTGTAATTTCCTGGAACGAACTCCCTCAGCATGTGATATGCGCAACCGCAATACCTTCAAGAAAAGGCTGGACCGCCCATGACATGATATGGGCATTACAACAAGCCACTAGGCTTAATTTCGCCCATTATGCCTAAATGTATGTATGGATCGGACCACGGTGGCTACAAGGGTATACATCTGGAAGACCAAAGACTTTACAGACCATACCAACGATATGCAGGTATTTGCAATGGCCTTTCCAGTTGCTACGAATTGGAGTGAATCGTGGATCATTAGAAATATGAAGCGCGATTTAAGCGCGATTTAATAAAAACCTTCGAACTAAGGTGCTTGAGCGAATGTTGCGAATTGAATCGCCCGTCAGAAATGTAATTATTCTCATGAATACAGGCATGTTCTTACAATGACCGTACGTCAATACGGGGTAGTTCCGGTTATATGGCGATTTGTAAAAATGAAGTAATAATTACTAATAATGATAGAAAAAAAAATATATATATATAATATATATATATATAAATATATATATATATATATATATATATATATATATATATATATATATATATATATATATATATATATATATATATATATATATATATATATATATATATATATATATATATATATATATATATATATATATATATATATATATATATATATATACATATATATATATATACATATATATATATATATATATATATATATATATATATATATATATATATATATATATATATATATATATATATATATCTATATATATATATATATATATATATATATATATATATATATATATATATATATATATATCTATATATATATATATATATATATATATATATATATGCATGCTTACTTGTATACAAGAGATATGTTGGATGGGTGGCTTTTTGAAAGGAACATTGCGCACTGTATCGCTTCTTTATTTGTATTATTCATTATTATAGTAATAATCATAATGTCATATCACGAAATGTTATTAGAGACATTGATAAAGTCGTACTCAATTACTTGCACACAGTAACTGATAGGATTGGAACACTCTTCAATTGTTCGTCTATTGCATCAACGCCAGGACGTCAATAACATGAAGCTTCACTTGCAGAGACGGCCAAACGGATTCTGCAGCATTTCATTGCTTCTGATTGCGACCCTTTCGCTCCCGGCGAAGTTCACGCCTCCTCCCCTCATGCTGTGTCGCGTCTGTCTTTTTTTTTGCTGAATACACTGCTTTATGCAGCAATTGCATTCGTTCGAGGTGCTCACTTTCGCTCGTTAGCTTGTCCTGCTTCATCAACGAGCGCAAGATACGTAGCAGAATACAGAGAGCGATGACAAGGACGACGACGCCGATGGCCATGGTGATCATGTTCTTCGGTAGGAACCACGAACTGTACTTGCATAGCATTCCACCGTAGTCGCCGATGCATAGACACTTATAGCTCAGCGAACTACCGTCGTAGGCGCACCTTCCGTCGTGCAGGCATGGATTCTTGCACCTCACACGCGAACTGTTGAAGTTTGACGGCCGCACTCTCATCTCAGTCCACCTCAGCCCGTTGAGCCCGCGGAATCCCGACCAGAAATTGGCGTACGATCCGGCGGTGGGGGTGCCATAGATGCCGTTCAGGTTCGCCTGTGTACATCGCTGCTTGTAGCTGCCCTCCGGCCACCACCAGCCGCCACTGTTCGGGTTGTGATATCCGGCACACGAGAAGCGGTCGAAATTCTTGTCGCGGGTGGAGAAGCGGGAACCGTTACTGGCGGTCAGAGAGTCAGTCATGTTCACTAGCTGAAACGCTGCATCTATGAACAGCCGGTACTTATTCTTCTTGGTATCCAGCCGGAAGTTGCTGTATTCGGCGAGAGCGTGACTACCGTCACGAGCCTCTAACTTGATCTGAAGAATTGAACGACCATGTGCTTTCAGCACTTCGCGAATGTGCTCGTTTCCGAACCACATGTCGTCATTGGGTCCCCGCCAGCCGAAGCCGTCGAGGTAATGCTCCCAGCGCTTGTTGAAGCTCACTCGGCCGTTGACTCGACGCTGTCCAACGACCACTCAGAGTTACATTACGGCGTAAGGATGTTCATCACGTTGGTAGAGAATAATCATTTGTAGAAGAAGAATTAGTCGTCCCAGAATTCAGTTCCTACCGAAAGCTACCGACGGAACCCATACGGTGAATAAGTATATCTAAGTAATTGTGATTAGAATGAAATCGTTTCTTCCTTACATTACAGCGGTAATATTTTGACAATTTCGCGTCTCCGTGACCACTTTTGATCAACATTGTGCCGTTAAATTGGGTTTCTAATTAGTACACGTGGAACTCCACCGTTGGGTGTGTAAACTGGCCATACGTTAGACTACCGTGTTCATGTATTTGTGATTATCATAGCATTATTCAAGTCGAATCATAAGATTTTGGTTCCACGTCTGCTTAAAAAGTTTGCAAACATCGTATATTTAATGGCAAGAACGTCGTGTGAAACAGAAATAGCTTCATTTCTAGAAAGGGAACTTCTCAGAGCAACCAATGTGCAATCTTAGGTAATTATCTCGAATCTCGAAACTCTTCACAAGACATTATATATATATATATATATATATATATATATATATATATATTAGATATAATTATATATATACATATATATATATATATATATATATATATATATATATATATATATATATATATATATATATATATATATATATATATATATAATTTTTTTACTAACCATCGTATATATACATGGTATATGCATATATATATATATATATATATATATATATATATATATATAAATATATATAATATATACAATAGTGAGATGCAATAGTGACATATATTCAGAAATAAATTAATGTCAAAGAAATATAAACAAATCATGCAAATTCACCCAATATCTTGTTCGTATGTATGTATGTATGTATGTATGTATGTATGCATGTATGTATATATGTATATATATATATATATATATATATATATATATATATATATATAAATCTAAGTACACAACATCCATTGGTAACCCGTCATCTACCCACTTTGTAGTTTCTTTAGGAAAAACATAAGATATCAGTTAGACATGACCTTGCTTTTAGGAACCCATGTTGAGATGTATTTATTAATTAATGTTTTACAAGGAATTCCACCATGTGGTCTCTAATAAATGTTTCGAGTAATTTACATGCAACTGATGTTAAACTCACTTGTCTGTAATTTTCTGGCTTGTTCTTCGATCCCTTATTAAATAGGGGCGTAATGTTTGCATCTTTCCATTCTGAAGGAACTATTTCTTCTTCTATTGACAAGTTAAACAATTTTGCAAGTGGTGTACTAATTTGCTCAACAACTTCCTTAAGCAGTTTTGGCGGTATCCCATCAACTCCAGGTGACTTATTATCTTTCATCTTCTTAATTTTGTTTGCTATAATTTCAGGAGTTACAAATAACTGCCTTAAATATTCTGATTTATTGCCCTCAAATTTAGTAAATGGAACTGGAAGTGAGCTGATATCTTCTGTGGTAAAAACAGAGCTGAAATAATCATTCATTCATCCATTTGAAACCCGTCTGAAATTATGTTTCCCCTGTTGTTTTCCAGTAGTTCGACCTTGTCTCGAACTTTCTGTTTACCCCTTACACAAGCATATAACCTCTTGCTGTAATTTTTTATATTACCTGCCAATTTATTTTCAAAGGTTCTTTTAGATTGTCTAGTTTAGTTGTAGCTAGGTTAAGTGCCTCTTTGTAATTTGCATAGTCTTCTTCCTTTCTGGTACGCCTATAAACCCTCCACATAGTTTGCTTAAACACTATTTTTCTAATAGTTTCTTTTGACAAGTGTTTCTTTCTAAACCCTTTTCCTTGTTTTTTCAAGGGAACAAATTTAACGATGATACTCTCAATTTCATATTTTAGAATATTCCAACATTCAATTGCGGTAAGTATTTTCTCATATCTTTATAGTTACCTTTGTGGAAGTTTCTCCTATACGTTTTTTTTAATTTTTACTTTCTGATTTTACATTGATGTCAAAATGTATTTGATTATGGTCACTGTTACCCAATGGCTCATGTATTCTTAAATTGTCCACTAATTCTTTTTGTGATGGTAAAACTATATCTAATACATTTTTCCCCTAGTTGGTACTAGCACCTGCTGAGTAAGGAAGCTATCCTGAATTAAAAATATAAATAGTTGGTCCTCACCCCCTGTTCTCTCTAGAGATTTTCATTGTATGTGTCCATGGTTAAAATCTCCCATTATGATACATTCCCCTTTACTAACTTCCTTTATAGCATTTTGTATTTTTGTGTTATCCTCTTCTTTTATGTTTGGATTTCGGTTAACTAATCCAATAGTTATTTTTTAATTTCCTGAAACTATTTTGCACCAAACAACTTCATCGTCATTTCCTTCCCTTTCTAATTTTATTTCATCAGCCTGAATAGATTCGTTAACATATAAAATAACTCCTCCTCCCCTTCTTCCTATTCGATATCTCCTAAACATTACGTATCCTGTCAATCCTAATTCAGCATCTTTTATGTCTGTGTTGGACCATGATTCGCTAATGCCAATTATGTGAGGGTCAATATCTTCTACCATAATGTTTAATTCGTTTAATTTACTATACTCCTAGCATTTAAACACACGCATCTATAACCTGCTTCAGGCATGTTTTTCGGACATTTTGTTATTGGTTTATATGTACTAATGGCCTCTTGTCCTGCTTCAGGCATCTCTAAGTACCCCCCCGCGCTACTAGTTTAAATAGTGTTGACTACCTACAATATTCGTTATGCTACCCATGTCACTGTCTACAGTTGCTGATAGTCCATCCGCAAATACTGCTGCCCCTTTTCCACTTAGATGAAGCCCGTCCTTCATGTACATATCCGCCCTTTCAACACAACTTCCCCACAAATCCACAAAACCAACTTTCTCTTCCCTACATAGCTTCTCGACTAGCATGTTAATTGCCATCCCTGGCAATTTCGATTTCTATGACCCCTCTTCCTATTACTGGTAAAATCCCTGACAGTATTACCTGCTCAACCGGCGTCTGCTTTAGAGTTCTTACCAAATTCCTGTATTTTCTAACTATGGCAGTTGTACCCCCTCCGCCTCTGCAGTCTTGTCACTTGGTGGCAGACTGTTATCTGGCTCTCTCTCACTCATCAACCTGTCACCTTTCCCGCCCGTCGCCTGGCTAACTTGCGCTCCTGTCACATTCCCTCCTGACACCCTTCTTCCCGTCTCCCTCACTCCCATCGCCTTAACTATCGCTTCCTTGCCCCCGACTCCTTCGCGACTGTCTCCCCCACTCACATTTCCTTCGATCCATTTATCTTCCCTCCCATTTCTTTCCTTCTCGTCTCCTTTCGTCCTGTCTCCCTACGTCCCGTATCCTTATATCCTGTCTCCCTACGCCCCGTCTCCTTACGTCCTGTCTCCCTACGACCTCTCACCTTACCACCCCTAAACCTCCTCCCATATTGAGGTGAGCTCTCCCTAGCATCTCACTCGTCGTCTTCCAACACTTTATCATCTACTGTCCCCCCACCAGAACCAATGGCGCAACCCACCTGCTCCATTCCCACCACTGCCACAACGAGCAGCCTCAGCTGTTCTAACTCCACCGCAAGTTCCTTCAACCTCGTACATCCCCTATACTCAAAACTAAAACTATCCGCCTGAACCTCAGTCAAGGACTTCTTGCACCCGGACTTGACGAAGTCCACCCAGTTGCTACAACTGTTGCATATTAAATGCCGGGTGGCCTTTACCTGCCGTTTGCACGGTGCCATCAAACAAGTTAGATGTGATTGCTACGTTAGCCTTGAATAAGGCTGTTTTTGTACTTGCTAACTATGTCTTTTCTACTAATCTCGCACTATGTCTTTTCTACTAATCTCGCACGAGCGAAAAAGCTTGCCACCTAGCGAATACGGAGAACACTGTGTAAACAAAATAACGAAGTCAGTGTAAACGAACTTACGCTAAAATCCTGCTGTTAATTCCTTTTTGCCGAAATCGCTTACTACAACTATGTCAGATATTACCTTATATATGTAATTTATAAAAATGTATCACTTTATCTAACATATATTTAACCTTGTATACGATAGTTTGGTACACCAGTTTAATTCACGACCTGCAAACAAACTCCTCCTTATCGCCCGTTGAAATTGAGTCCAGGAAAAATACTGCCTATTTTAACAAAAAAGTTTCTTATTATATGTCTATAAGAAGTATGTGTATATAGTATATGTGTAATTATAATACTTATTCTAACCAATATTCCCACTCTTTCTGAATATTCACAATGCTACCTCAATTTTCGAATGGTAAACAACCCTATTAACGCTCACTGACTTCCTATCGGAGTCCGGAATTAACTTACTCTAAAATCCTGCCTCTGACTAATAATAAAAAAAAACTATTTTCTTGTATATGTCTACAATACGTTTATGTATAATATATATATATATATATATATATATATATATATATATATATGCAATAGTAATACTTATTCTATTCGATATTCCACTTTTTTTTATTTCTACACCAATTTCAAGTCGCTGCTGCACCAAGATTCCGGAAGTAAATTTTCATATATATATATATATATATATATATATATATACATATATATATATACATATATATATATATATATATATATATATATATATATATATATACATACACAGATATATATATATATATATATATATATATATATATATATATATATATATATATATATATATATATATATATTTATATATATATATATACACACATATATATAAATATATATATATATACATATATATTATATATATACATATACATACACATACATATACATATACATATATATATATATATACATATAGATATATATATATATATAATTATATTCTCTTTTTTTTTCTCTCTCTCTTGCTCACTCACTCTCTCACTCATTCACTCACTCTAACTCATTATCTCTCTATCTCACTCTCTCTCTCTCTCTCTCTCTCTCTCTCTCTTTGTTTCTCTATGTCATTCCTGTCTCTATTGATATATCTTCTATTTCTTTCTCTTTCTATCTTTTCATGAAGACTCTTCCTAAATTCCATGCAGTCCTTCGGGTAATGACCTCATTTTATATTGCCTTATTTTGATGCACTTTTGCTGAAGTGGTCTAACGTTGGTATGGTATTTTGAATGTTTTAACACATCATTCTCGCTGTGTGAATTAATGTTTCACATAATATATTTTTGACTCGCGAGTAAACTCGTATTATTCATATTAAATACATTATATGGTTCATTGCAAATGGGTAGACGATGGCTAATCACTAAACGATTTCGATAATGTTCCAAGCCCACGAGATAGAACATGGCACAATCAACTGGATATATAAATGGCTGCCAGACAGGCGACGAAGGTTTGTTCTAGATGGCAACATATCAAACTGGAAATCTGTGTTGAGTGGTATATAACAAATATTTTTACTACATAGATTACATAGCAAACAAAGTACTAAATATTAAGGTCGACACGAATATGTTTAGAAAAATTAGATAGACAGAGATGGAGATAGACAAACTTTGCAACATTATCTAAACATTATCTAAACAAATTGTTGAATTGGTCTGAAAAATGACAAATGTATTTAATATTGAGAATAAGACATGGAAACATGGACGAAGAATACAGAATAGGGTCAAATATACGCTATGCATTTCTATATAAAAAAGGACTTAAGAATAACAATTAGTGTTGCCACGAAGGTTTCAGAGCAATTTGGCATTGCGGCTTCAGAAGGTAATCAAATTATTATTATTAAAGAAAAAAGAGCTAATTATACCACAATAGAAAGCAATAGTTAGGCCTCGTTTGGAATATTGCATACAAATGCGGTGTCTGTATCGTCGGAAGCGTGCTGATAAACTAGAAATAATACACAGAAAAATTGATTCTAGAACTGAGCTACCCTAGTTATGAACAATGCCTGATTGTGTTAATGTATACACGATTAATGCTTACATAGAGAGTTGACAAGATGTTGTCGAGCTTAGCAATTGTAGTTCATTTTGTGTGAGTGATTTGTGGGCTTGAAATAATTGCCCGAGTAGGAAGGAAAAGTGTCTCCGTTGAACTTTAAGTTAGGGCCTTCTACAACTTTCGTATTAATGGATTCCGAAACCCGGTGTTGCAGCTAAATACCGAACTGTATAATACGTATTGCTTCCAAATTAACATGACACAGACATTGAAATCCCTACTATTAGCAGATTTCGCTAAAATCATTGAAGCCTCATAACATTCCAAAATACTATTCTGATTCATTAAGAATAAGCCATGCGAATAAGCTAAGTAGTACACCATTGATACTATGTAGTACACCATCGATACACCTGACGAGGAAAGAAACAATTAATTACTATTTTCTTAAATTAGCATTATGTCGTTTGCATAACACAAATAAAAGGCATTTGTATGACTATACAGTTAACCGATGTTTGTTTATTATGAATTAAATATACATGGTGGAGGGCTACTTGGAATATCCCAGTAACCAGCGTTGTATATATATATATATATATATATATATATATATATATATATATATATATATATATATATATATATATATATATATATATATATATATATATATATATATATATATATATACATATATATATATATATATACATCTTTGTATTAATGATACTATATCTTTCCAGTTCATGAAACATATATAAATATATATATATATATATATATATATATATATATATATATATATATATATATATATATATATTTATATATGTTTCATGAACTGGAAAGATATAGTATCATTAATACAAAGATGCCAGCTCATCTCACCTGAATGACGGTCCACCCGCCCCCGTCTGTCACTCGGCAGGAGGCCAGCACATTGTCCACATTGTCAAAGGAACTCCTTTGAGAGATCCACGCCGGTCCATCAGCTCGAACTAGACACAATAGCTCGGCTTCAGCGCAGCTGAATGGACGTCCGCACGGCCCTTCCTCCTGCCAGAGGTAATATGCCGAAGTAATTAGTCGAGGTAGAGACAGCAAGGCGGCAAGAAGGGACAGTTCAGAGACGGTCATCATCGAGATGTGTTTCTCGGAGTGCTGGCGACACCCGGGAGCTGTGTGACGTCACAGAGGGTAACGTCGTTGTGTTGACGCGAAATGATTGTTCTATGTCGATATTCACACTCCCCACCAGTGGCGCCACTCAGCATATTACCACAGCCACAACTGGATTTGTAACAGTGCACTTGAGTAACGCAAAACAAAAAACAAAAAATCGAATTTTGCGTTTCTCTATTGCGTTTAGAGACATGTTTTTAATACAAACGCTATTCACAGTTTTATGCAATTGCTAAGACAATTATTGAAAAAATTAGGAGTTTGTCAAATGAAATAAAATGTGTTAAATCTACACATTAAAATGTAAGTTACGGCAGTGGTAAAATTGTGAGTGGCGCCACTGTTTCAGTCAATGTCGTCAGTCAGTAAATACTGCCAGGCTTTTTCAAACTTTGAAATATTGGGTGTTTACTTTTAGCATGACTAAAACATGGCGCAAACACCAGATTCGGAACGACCGAGTTTTTAGTGTATCCGAAAATTACTCAACAAAGGTACGTCGTGATGGGCCCAAATACGAACTATTCGGTGTCATTGTCTACAGGCGAGCTCAGAAGAGAGGCCAGACCAGCGAATCTGACTAATCGTCTTCCTCATTACCATCACTATCGTATACATCGTCACCTCCTTCGAGTTCTTCAGAGATAATGTTGATGTAATCAACGCTAGACTGCCTCCAGTATTTTGTGAATGATTTCACATCGTCTAGTTTGGCTTTCTTTACTCGTACCTTATCTGTATTGATATAGTAGGTCCTGTGGAATATGGAAAGTAGGTACAACATTGAGCTTCAAAGTAGGGAACGATATTTCCACAATGCCCGATATCATGATAGAGACATGCATATGTAGCTCGTCAGAACTCACAAAGTGGAATCGCCTATATTCGCTCAGTTTGAAATGTTCATTGTTTGAATAGTGAGTCGATGTTGTCTTTTTACACCTTGATCATGTCATCAGTCACTGCAAACATTTCGAACTTTGTTGAAATCATTTCACGCCATTCAGTGAACATTTCTACTGTATTTTATTACTACGTATCATCTTCTCAATCACGCCAAACTCCCGATCGCACGGCAAGAAAGAATGTCCGCATATGGGTAGATGAAAGTATATTGGTAGATGAAAGTATATGGGTAGATTAACGTATATGGGTAGATGAGAGTATACGGGTAGATGAAAGTATACGGGTAGATGAAAGTATATGCTGTGAAAACGGTTTACTTTGACAAGCGTGGACAAAATCATCGTGTGGTTGTGGTTCTTTACCCCGCACCCGTCTATGAAAACATCCAGGTGCTTAACACGTCAAGGCACCTCCGTCTGGATAAAGTGATTGAGGCAGGAAAGCACATAGTAATATCCTCTCTTGACTATTGGTTCGGGCCACGTGTACATGATAGGTTTGCCAGTTTTACACGAATGGACGTAGAAGTTATACTACCACAGCTGCATATTATTTTGCCAGCAATCCTAATTTCTTCGTCTTTTACAGATAACCTCAGCTTCAAACATCTCGGCTAATTGCAGTGAAGGCAATTTAACGTTGAGCCATTGCCATTCCATCTAGCTGAATACACAGTCTGGATACAACAGTGGCCCACCTCCACGGAATTGGGTCAACGTTGAAGTCACACGTTTTTAGCGGTGGCGTTGACTTGACTTTTGTAGTGAATTTAAGTGATTCTTCCGCAAGGTGTAATCAACTCAATATCGTAAAATATTGGAGTTGGGCTGTTTGTGAAGTCAAGTACTAAAGTGGATTTGGAGGCTCTATCAAATATAACAAATCAGCATATTCAAAGGGCTTACGACATTCTTCACTTATATAGTGCTTAATTTCAAAGAAGATATCACACGCACGTACGCACACACACACACACACACACACACACACACACACACACACACACACACACACACACACACACACACACACACACACACACACACACACACACACACACACACACACACACACACACACACACACACACACACACACACACACACACACACACACACTAGGAGATTCAAGCTTCAGCTAATCAAGGCAACTGCTTACACAAATTTTGTTCGTCCACTATTGGAATATTCTTAATCTGTATGGAATCCCCACACCAAAGTCCTCATTGACAAAATAGACGTTGTGTGCAAAGCTGACACACACACACACACACACACACACACACACACACACACACACACACACACACACACACACACACACACACACACACACACACACACACACACACACACACACACACACACACACACACACACACACACTCACACTCACCCTCACACACGCACGCACACGCACGCACGCACGCACGCACACACGCACTCGCACACACAAAACAAATGCATAAACAGAAAACGTGATCATTATTTGTATTGCATACAGTTGCTCCATTAATCCGTTTTAAAAACCGCACATGAACATAAATTGTAATGTCCAGACCTCAAATACACTAACGTCTTGTTAAATATTTAATTAAGGAATGCAAAAAAATCATTAAAAAAAATTGCACTTAGAATACATAGATTATATTCTTGATTATCTGCGATTATACTGTGACGAGATTTGTCATGTATGTCATTTACTAAATGTATTATTACAAATGTTACCACCATACGTCAACACATAATCATTAGTTAAATAATTATGAGAGCTAATCAGCATGCAACATATACGTTGCACGAAGCGTCGTAATTAAACAAAGTGTGTTAGTAAAGGGTATATTAAGCTGAGCGACACATCTCGTTCCATCCAATAGGGTGTCCTCTGTTTTCCTCCTTCAACCATCTGAGCAATGGGGCGAAATATTCGACCAATGGCTCAGCAGACATCCGACGACTTCCGGTAATGGTTACCAGTGCTTCAGGCCAAGGAACCGATGAGCCCAACTTCATCATGTCACTGATATGGAAAAAAATACAGTTTTTTATATAATGATCTCATACACAGGAATATGTTTGTACTAAATAGCAATGCCGTGTCACATGCTTTATCACAATTATCATAACATTTTAGTTGTATTTAGCCTCCTACCCTAAACAGAAATGTATAGAATTCTAAAGAAATTCCATAGAAATGTTTAGAAATGTATAGATAGATTGTAGAATTGTCCATGCACACAATGTAATAATACAGATTATACCGAAGTAGTTTATGTCTACACATAGAATATTATATAATTTTATAGAATTCTATAGACTTTTACAGATCAAAAAGCAAAACACACATAGAACACTATAAAAACTACAAATTATATAGATATGTCCGCAAAAATCATATAGAATATTCTATATACCAAATTTAAAGATATTTTGCTAACGGTAATTTTGAATAATTGTTTTGTTGGTTATTTTCAGCAGTCGGTAATTTTCTTTTAACTGTCTAGTCTGTATATAAGTTGTGGTTACTAGCATCTGGTGGTTGTATAAGGACTCGTTCAACCTCTTCAGAACAATATCGTCAAGCCGACCTTTTTATGATGGCACTGAGGGTCACTTCACAGTGTGTGGCTTCCCCAAATGTTCCTCTACGTCTCCAATTCACGGGACGGGACTGCGGGACCGACATTAACGTGATTACCGGAGCCACGAAGGATACACAATCCCCAAAGTTGTTGAGAGCCAGCTTTTTCCGTCAATCATGCCCATACCCGGTCTTTGTAATCAACACAGGATTCCGGCAAAAAAGGGGATGTGCCATTACACTACAGCGCCTAACAGAACCGATTATTGGCTATATCAGACACAACTGATACAAAGCAAGATTGTTTTGTGCGAGAACACATACACTCACCCAATAAGTTTACCGGCTTTCTTTGACCTGTAGATGTCACAAGTGTAAAGCGGGCCTTCGTGGCCTGCAGCATCACACAAGGACTTTTGAAATTGGAACTGGAGAATATGGCTGACGAAATATCTGCGAAGAAACGAAAAACTTTCATAATTTCTGCCATCTCCCACCTGTTTGTGGAGCCAATATCCCAACTCCCACCATTTCTGAGAGTGCACCTCCCACCAGTCCCGCTTCCATTTCCCACCTATTTTTGACGCCAACCTCCCATCATTTTAGGACCAACCTCCCACTTTTAGCCACGCAAAAAATTTACCAATGTTGACATATGTTGTATCTATTGCATTCAATCGTTTGAGGGATAACTAAGTTACATTAGTATTATTATTATTATTATTAGTTAAAACAAACTTCTTAGTCCGCTACAGAATGGGATATGCATTGGTTCGTTTGAGCTGCTGGGAGACAAAGTATGCACGTATTCACGAAAATTCATAATTTAATATTTTTTTAGACAAAGGTTAGATCGTATCAAGCGAGGGTGTGCCGCTGTCTTATCCGACAATGCTTCATTTACTGCATAACATCTGCATTCAAATACAACAGTGTAATTTTACCTTATATACGGAGTATTCGCTGGAACGTGATATTTTGCTCCTGCGTCGAAATCAGTGCGCGGATTACGTTCAACTGGCGATGATATCCCTTGGAATCGACACCTGTCAAATATATTACTGGTTATTGTTGATCTATATGAAATGAGTACACGAGTATCCTGGCGCAAGATAAAGAATTATCTGCTTAAGCAACTTCATCCACTCCAATTGCCTGTGTCTTTCGGAATAGCCACTAAGTCCATTCTACTTAGTGTCTATGCCAACGGAAGTAAGCTACCTCACACGTCGGGTAAATTTGTAACCTGCTGTGGACTCCATCTGTCATGAGCCACAGTAGCGTCGTCAATTCTGCTACATCGCACAATGATGCGATGCCATGAATCAAGAAAGTTAAATGCAAACTATCGGGACAATGCTAAACACGTAGATGACGACATTGTGAGACACACTCACCTCGCTTCCCACCACTAAGACAAACTATCGAGACAATGATAAACACGTAGATGACGACATTGTGAGAAACACTCACCTCGCTTCCCACCACTAAGACAAACTATCGAGACAATGCTAAACACGTGGATGACGACATTGTGAGACACACTCACCTCGCTTCCCACACCTAAGACAACCTATCGAGACAATCTTAAACACGTGGATGACGACATTGTAAGACACACTAACCTCGCTTCCCACCACTTCTCGTTGTATGTGTCCCGGGAGACGCGGCCAGCGTAGATGTCCCAGCGCCACTGATCGATGAGGTATCCAAACGGTAGGAACGCGAGCTTCTTCAGCGACTGACTCATCAAGAAGTTCAGGTCCACCTCTAAGATAACCACAACGTTTATTCACCCGAAATACAGACCACACTGTCATGGAACACATTCCAAAAATCATCGGATAGGTTTTTCCAGACAAAATGCAGGCATGTTTTATCGGAGTAACTGTTGTCTGCGCCTACATATAAAAAAATTTAATTCGGAAAACAGCCAGTTGCATTGTGCGCATATGGTACATGTCAAACGGCATATGAACCTCTTTGATGAATAAACGATGTTTAGCACACTTTTTTGCAACGTGCAAATATGTTTATGAAAATAAAACGTCGTGATTTCATTTCATTTTCTCTACGCTATGCAGGAAATTATTTCTTTACCTGCGTCTGGGGTATAGGCCTTTAGTAAACCGATTTCTTGGAGATGCTTCGGGGTAGATACGGACAAAGCCATGACGTCTCCGATGGCTTCATGAAAACCTGCCAATGACAACAAAGTCAGTGGAAAATAATTAAACGGATGGAACGGTGAGTCATCATTAGAATGAATAATGACCTATCTAAGTACATACAGCAACATAGTGATGAAATTGCACCCTCCGTACTACGTGTTGTGGCATGACCGCCGACGAAAAGGGATATGTGACGCCATAAATATAGTGAAACATGACATGTGATCTAGCATTACATCTGAAAGCCTATGTGTACAGTGTTAGCAAAACTGTTGCAGAACCATTATTAACGAAACTTAAAGTCGTAACGTCTTTTCGAATATTAACGCCAGTTTCGCAACAACTCTGAGACCGATAATAATTCACCGAGAGTAGTTGTTTCACCAGTAATATTATACTGCTTTGTGTCACTTACCTGGGTTGCCCCCACGGCGGAAGTTAACTGGCTGATCTTTGTACTGCAGGTAATACTGAATATGTCCCATTTCGTGGTGGGTCGTGATTACCCACGGCATCGTGATCTCAGTGCACTGCTTTATCCTGACAGAGAGTGCGCAGTCGCAGTGTTATTAACCATTGTTTATGCAATATGAACAATCGACAACCAAACTGTTTCATGCATCGCGAATAGAGAGCAATCAAAGTGGCATATCTATTATGAACAATAAAAGTGTAAAAGTGATTTCAAATGTTGTGAACCACCAAGTAACTAAATGGTTCATGCATTATGAACAACCAACAACCAAACTTGATTACACATTTAACATTAGGAATATTCCACAATCAAAATAACGGGTGAACATGTCTTTAATGGAAGTACCTGGGAGTGCGCGGTCAGAGTATTACTAACCATCGTTTATGCATTATGAACGTTCGACAACCAAACTTATTCATGCATTGTGTTTAATGAGCAATCAAGGTAGCATATGCATTTTAAGCAATCAAAAGGTAAAGTTGTTTTAATTATTATGCATCACCAAGAACCAAACTAAACTCGTTCATGTATTACGAACAACCAACAACCAAAACCTCTTTTATACATGAACAACAATGTACAATCAGTCCTTGCCGATTCTGGTTTTTATACTGGTTTCTGTTTTCGTACATGAATATAATTTAACGGAAAGAAAGTAGTAAAAAGGGTTTAAGCAAGTACGTAGGTGACGTATATATGCCGACAAATTGTGATATTACTAGACAGGTTTTCCCTATGACATACCTGAAGTCTTTCTGATTGTAGAAATCCCACGCTGATGCGTGACAGACAACATCACGGTCCGCTGGCTTCGTTATCATTGACTTGTTCCAGAACTCCTTCGGCATGCTGATGAGGCCGAGAGATGTGAAAAATTCTTCGGACAATTTGAAGATTCTGGTCGCGTCGTAACCCTGAAATCACACCACGCTGTACATGGTACATTGGATTGGATTAACAATCATTTTAACCTTGACTTCCGGCTACTTGGACTTGGTGCAGCGACTTGAATTTGGTGTAGATCATTTACAGAAAAACGCGGTATATCAAATAGAATAAGTATTACTATTGAATATATATTATACACAAACGTATTGTAGACATATATTAGGAAACAGGTTTTGTTAATTATTAGTCAGAGGGAGTATTTTAGAGTAAGTTAGTTTCGGATTCTGTCAGGGAATTCAGCGAGCGATAATAGGGTTGTTTACTATTCGAAAATTGAGATAGCATAGTGAATAGTTTACATTGGCTAATATATATATAAGATAAAGTGATCTATTTACTTAAATTACATACATAAGGTAATATCTGATATAGTGGTAGTAAACGTTTTCGGTAAAAAGGAATTAACAGCAGGATTTTAGCGTAAATTAGTACACACTGGATTCGTTGTTTTGTTACACAGTGTTCTCCGTATTCGCTAGGTGGCAGGGTTTTTTTTTCTCATGCGAGGTTAATAGAAGACACAGTTAGCAAGTATATTAGACTAAAGTGTTCTTTTGATCACAAAAACAGCCTTATTCAAGGCTAACGTTGCAAACTAATTAAAACTAAATTGTATAATGGCGCCGTGCAAACGGCAGTTAAAGGCCACAAGGCACTTAATTTGTGGCAGTTGTAGTAACTGGGTGGACTTCGTCAAGTCTGGGTGCGAGAAGTCCTGGGCTGAGGTCCAGGCAGATAGTTTTAGTTTTGAGTGTAGGGGATGTACGAAGATGAAGAAACTAGAGGTGGAGTTGGAAGAGCTGAGGCTGCTCGTTGTGGCAATGGTGGGAAGGGAACAGGGGGGTTGTGCCAGTAGTTCCGGTGGGGGAACAGTAGATGATAAAGTGGGGAAAGACACAAGAGATGCTAGGGAGAGCTCACCGCAGCCTGGGAGGAAGCTGAGAGGAGGGAAGGTGACAGGTCGTAGGGAGACAGGACGTAAGGAGACGGGAAGGAAAGGAACGGGAGGGAAGACAACCGGAGCGAAGGAGAGGGAGTAGGGGAGACAGGAGGGAAGGAGAAGGGAGTGGGGGAGACAGGAGGGAAGGAGAAGGGAGTGGGGGAGACGGGAGGGAAAACAACCGGAGTGAAGGAGAGGGAAGTGGGAGAGACAAGAGCAAAGGAGTGGGAAGTTGGTGAGACAGGAGCGAAGGAGACAGGAGGGAAGGGGTCAGGACAGAATGGGATGGAGGGGATCGAACGGAAGAGTTATTCTGCAGCAGTGATAGAGGGGGTGAGGAAGAGAGCGAGGGTGTTTGTGGGGGATTCGATAGTTAGGAAGACCGACAGAGTCTTAAACAAGGGAGATGATGTGGTGGTCTGCTTGCCTGGAGCCAAAATAGAGGCGATAACTGAGAGGGTAAAAAACATCGTAGGCTCAGGTAAGGGTGGATCTGTTTTAGTACACGTAGGGACAAATAACGTAGAGAGGGAGGGTACAACTGCTATAGTTAGGAAATATAGGCAGTTGGTCAGAACAATAAAACAGACGCGGGTTGAGCAGGTAATACTGTCAGGGATTTTACCTGTAATGGGCAGGAGGGGTCACAAATATCGAAATTGTCGGGAGATGGCAATTAACATGTTAGTCCAGAAGTTATGTAGGGAAGAGGAAGTGGGATTTGTGGATTTATGGGGAAGTTTTGTTGGGAGGGCTGATATGTACATGAAGGATGGGCTTCATTTAAGTGGAAAGGGGACGGCAGTATTCGCGGACAAACTTTCAGCAGCAGTAGATAGTGACTTGGGTACAATGACAAATATTTTTGGAAGTAAACATTCTTTAAACTAGAAGTGCAGGGGGGTTACCTAGAGGTGTCTCAAGCAGAACAAGAGGCCACTAGCACAGATAAACCAATATCAAATCATCCGAAAAACATCTCTGAAAAAGGTTATAGATGCGTATGTTTAAATGCGAGGAGCATAGTAAATAAGAAAAACGAATTAAACATTATGGTAGAAGATATTGACCCTCACATAATTGGTGTAACTGAATCATGGGCCAACATAGATATAACAGATGCTGAATTAGGACTGACAGGATATGTAATGTTTAGGAAAGATCGAATAGGAAGAAGGGGCGGGGGAGTTATTTTATATGTTAAAGAATCTATTCAGGCTTATGAAATAAAACTAGAAAGGGAAGCAGATTGCGATGAAGCTGTTTGGTGCAAAATTGTTTCAGGTAATTCAAAATTAACTATTGGATTAGTTTACCGAAGTCCAAACATAAACGAAGAGGACAACACAAAAATTAAAAACGCTATAAAGGAAGTTAGTAAAGGGGAATGTATCATAATGGGAGATTTTAACCATGGACACATACAATGGAATTATCTAGAGAGCACAGGGATTGAGGACCAACAATTTCTATTTTTAATCCAGGATAGCTTTCTTACTCAGCACGTACTAGAACCAACCAGGGGAGAAAATGTATTAGATATAGTTTTGTCATCACAAAAAGAATTAGTGGACAATGTAAAAATATTTGAACAATTGGGTAATAGTGACCATAATCAAATACATTTTGACATCAATGTAAAATCAGAAAGTAAAAATAAGAAAACGTACAAGAGAAACTTCCACAAAGGTAACTACAAAGATATGAGAAAATACTTAGCAAAGCTAGATTGGAATAACATGCTGATGAATAAGACCGCAATTGAATGTTGGAATATTCTAAAATATGAAATTGAGAGTATCATCGATAAATTTGTTCCCTTCCAAAAACAAGGAAAACGGTGTAGAAAGAAACACTTGTCAAAAGAGGCTATTAGAAAAATAATGCTAAAACAAACTATGTGGAGGGTTTATAGGCGTACCAGAAAGGACGAAGACTATGCAAAATACAAAGAGGCACTTAATGCAGCTACAACTGAAATCAGACAATCTAAAAGAAGCTATGAGCAAAAACTAGCATGTAACATAAAAAATGACAGCAAGAGTTTTTATGCATATGTCAGGAGTAAACAAAACGTACAAGACAAGGTTGGACCTCTAGAAGACAGTGCTGGAAATATAATATCACAGGGGTTTTTAATGGCGGAAGACCTAAATGGTTACTTCAGTTCAGTGTTTACCAAAGAAGATATTAGTTCATTACCAGTTGCTGATGCTAAATTTCAGGGGGCTAAATCTGACTATTTAGGTCCGTTAGTTGTAACTCCAGAATTGGTAGCTAAGAAAATAAAGGCAATGAAAGATAACAAATCACCGGGAGTGGATGGGATTCCTCCAAAATTACTAATGGAAACAGTAGAACAAATCAGTATACCACTTGCAAGAGTATTCAACTTGTCATTAAAAGAGGGAGTTGTTCCGTTTGAATGGAAAGAAGCAAACATCATACCATTATTTAAAAAGGGTTCGAGAAATAAGTCAGAGAATTACAGACCAGTGAGTTTAACGTCAGTGATTTGTAAATTATTAGAAAGGTTAATTAAAGACCATATGGTGGAATTCCTCGTTAAGCATAAATTATTAAATTCATCTCAACATGGTTTCCTTAAAGCGAGGTCATGCTTAACAAATATGTTATGTTTTTTGGAAGAAATCACTAAGTGGATAGACGTGGGATCGCCAGTAGATATGATCTACTTAGATTTTCAGAAAGCTTTTGACAAAGTGCCACATCAAAGATTACTACTTAAATTAAAAGCCCATGGTATCGGGGACAGCATAGAACAATGGCTGACTGATAGAAGACAACGAGTTGTAGTAGATGGAGAAGTTTCAAATTGGAAATCGGTTTTGAGTGGGGTACCTCAAGGATCAGTATTAGGACCTATATTATTCTTAATTTATATCAATGACTTGGACGACAGTATAACAAGTAACGTACTGAAATTTGCGGATGACACAAAACTGTTTAGAAAGGTTAATACTGATGGTGATAAACAACATTTACAAAACGATCTAGACAGATTAGTGAAATGGTCTGAGAAATGGCAGATGTTGTTCAATTTTGGGAAATGTAAATGCTTACATACAGGACATGGGAACTTGAATGTAAACTATAAAATGGGAGATACTGTTCTGGGTACTACTGTAAAAGAAAAGGACTTAGGAGTTACAATAAGCGCTGATATGAAAGTTTCAGAGCAGTGTGGTATTGCAGCTTCAAAGGGTAATCAAATTCTTGGATTGATTAGAAGAAACATAACATACAAGGGAAAAAAGTTAATTATACCTCTTTATAAAGCAATAGTTAGACCTCATTTAGAATACTGTATACAAGCATGGAGACCATATCGTAAGAAAGATATAGATACGCTTGAACGCATACAAAGGAGAGCAACTGAAATGATTCCAGAACTGAGACCTTAGTTATGAAGAACGCCTGAAAGAATGTGGTTTAACAACTCTAGAGATAAGGAGGTTAAGAGGAGATCAGATTGAAGTTTTTAAGATATTGAATGGGTATGAAAATATTGATAGAAATATGTTTTTCTCACTCAAGAAGGATAGCAGAACTAGAGGACATGAGGTAAAATTAGTAAAGTATCAATGTAGATTGGACATCAGGAAGCACTCGTTCTCACAGAGGACAATAAATGAATGGAACAAATTGTCTACAGATTGTGTAACTGCTAGCAGCGTGAATATGTTTAAAAACAAGGTTGACACATATCTCAGGAGGGCGGGTTATAAGTAGATGAACATTGTTGGACTCTCGATAAGCCAATGGCTTCCTTGTCCACTTGCCATCTGGGCCTTTGGCTTGGATGGCAAATCTTGTTAAATCTTGTTAAACCTCTGTTTAAAGAGTCAATCTATATGGCTAAATGATTAGGCCATATCTGTAGAGCTTCACAAATCTTACAAATACCAGATGTTAGTAAAAAGTTGATGGTTCTGGATTCGATGAAAGTGTTTTCAGCTCTCTGTATTAAATAGAATCAAAACTCATGGTTTTGGGCCTACACACCAATAAAGGTTACTAAAGCATAAAGATTTCCAGGTACAATTAAGATTATCACGCCAGTGGTTTATTAGGAAAACCTTGTTGAACACACAGCATCTTCATTTCGTGTGCTGCGCCATACTGTTTGGTAACCCTACGTCACGAAGGTTATAGCCAAATGAAAAATATTTTTATACATATATTCCTATTCTTGCCAATGGGACATTGCCATGCTGTTCAACAATATTTAGCAAGATTGCCACCCACATGGCTAGAGGATTTTATATTGTTATATCCATACATTATTGTGGTAAATAATGGCGGCAATGACACTGACGATGCTGACGGTGACAAAGGCGACAATTTGTTGCATGAATACCTGACGCTGGAGTTCCTCGGTGACGTCAACTCCGGTTTTGTTCGGGAAAGGTCGGAGTAACGATTCGATTCCGCTCCATGACTGGGCCCACATGTTTCCTGCAATATATCCCACTATACAATTATAAATTATTTGTGCATGTGTGTGTGCGTGCGTGTTTACGTGTGTGCGTGTATGTGTGCGTGTGTGTGTGTGCGTGCGTGCGTGCGTGCGTGCGTGCGTGCGTGCGTGTGTGTGTGTGTGTGTGTGTGTGTGTGTGTGCGTGCGTGTGTGTGTGTGTGTGTGTGTGTGTGTGTTCATAACGATCATTAGAACCATAAAAGTATGACAAATAAAACCAATGAATGAACGAAAAGGGGAGATTAAAAACCCAGAATAAAGATCAACAACTTTGCAAACTAAATAGCGTTGTGGCAACACAAGACAATCCAATCCCAGCACTCACGAGAGCTCGTTGCCAGCACAGATCTACGTGTGAATGCTCACCCAATTTAATGTTGTGTTACCGATGTTTTTCTCGCCAAAATATGCATGTTGGATACTTCTGTAGCTACAGAAAAGAATTTTTACGAAGGATTGCTCGTGTAAGAGGCAGAAAAGGAAACGATTGTGGAAGTCCGTATTCGAACGGCCACACGTAGGCATTATGCAATCTTGTCAGATAAACGCGATATACTGGCGAATAAGTCCTATGTCCTAATCATCGTAAATAAAAACACGAAGTATGTTCGAGTAACCGGGTTGTTGGGTATCGCCATCTGGGTATTGCAAAGTTTCCCATTGCGCCATTTCTACGAATAAATCGATTAAATGAAAAATAGAATAAACCATGATAACGACGACACTATTACTGACCGAGTAGGTGTGCCGGAATGTGTCCTGTCTGCGGGAACGTCTCGTTGACGTACCGCGACTGTAGGCGACGTCGCGCGTACGCATGCAGTTGCTCATACAGCGGACGCACCTCGCGCCACAGTCGCTCGATGTCCCGCTCGAAGTCGTAGTCCGGATCGGCAACGCTACCGTCCTCCTGGTACTCCGACCTCAAGTAGGCGCCTTGGTCGGCGTAACCTGGAAAACGAGTGGTTACATGAGTGCGCAAGTGCGCGTGTGCGTGAGTGTGTGAGTGTATGTGTATGAATGTACGCATACACGCATGTACACATACATGTAATCATGTACGTACGTACGCACGCACGCACGTATGCACGGGTATACTTATTGCACATGTTCACGTATGGGTAGACAGACATGAATGGAACGATGGGTTAGCAGGTGTGTCCTGAAGATCAGCGTCATTACCGTTGGTTCTAGCGGCGCGGTTCTGCAGTGAGACGAACTGTTCGAACAGTTCTGGCATCTCCCTTCCGGTGACGTTCCTCCATCCGACCCAAGCCCACAACAACTCGTCCCAGTCGACAGATGTCGCCATCAGGTTTGTCACATCTGTAGCAGACAAACACTTTTCACTAGGTGGTGCTGCATTTCCACACTACTGGTTAGTTAATGTCTGAAAACTTTTATTTGTTTTTTTCCTCAGTACGCAATTCGTATGTGAGATTTTCTATTAAATTGTCTATTCCTGATATGACGTGATATTGTTTACTTTAAAATTGCATACATAAAGAATAGAAAGGCACAGTAATACCTATGCTGGCTTAACATGTTAGTTTATCAGTATGTTATATGGCCGTGTAATATTTGTTGGTAGCCCTGGGGTTGACAAATTGTGATATATTCTCGGTTGCGAATATGGAATTACTGTTGTTCTTTCATTGATTTCATTTTAAAAGCATATTTGCACCCCATGTGTCCAACCATAATATCTTCTTATCAGATTTTTCAGTGATTGCGTCATATTTGTTGCATAGTCTAACATGCCATGTTCCTGATATTAATGGCTAATACCTACCCGGGTCAAGAGGGTAGCATTGCCCGGATGTATCGCCGGGCTTGTCGCACACTCTCGCCGTGCTGTAGATCTGCTGCATCTGCGCGCGCAGCTTGTGCAACTGCAGCAAGAACGAGGAGTTACAGCGAAAATATTTCGACGTTATGCTAAGTACACACCAGCCCGAACCGGCCCAATCGGGCCAACCAATCGTCTGGAGGCGGAGTAGTGCATAATGAGTTCCCGACGTTTTGGTGCATAATAAGTTCCAGAATCTCAACTCCTGAACCCGATTCAAAAAGAGAATAGTGAATAGGTAGGTTAGCCCAACTGGGTCGGGTTGCTGTGGAACTTCTGGTCCATACCAAGTAGGAGTTGAGGACCAGGGAGCCCACGAGAGTGCATCACATCGTCACCCGAATACAGGTTCATTTGGGGGTGCACACTTCGTGCATGGTCAGACAAGTGCGTCAACAGGTAGGTATGGTTGGTGTTTGACACCCAGTAGGATGAATCCCTGACCATATGGGGCGGGAAGAGGAGACCACCCGACTACTTCAAATTTCCTCCAACTGCCTCCGTTTGGTCAGTCTGCCTAGGGAGTACTTAGCTTAGTAGGACAATACGAAAAACTGTCGTGGAACGGAGAATGGCACAGCACAGCCAGAACGGTGAGACAAATGTCGTTTTCTTGCTTACGTGATACACACAGATAGACACAAAGCCAGATTCACATCCACTCACACAGACAAACACATAACCATACACACAGCCGGACACACAGCCAGACACATAACTATATAACCAGCCGGACACACAGCCAAACACATAACTATATAACCAGCCGGAAACACAGCCAGACAAATAACCATACACACAGCCAGACACACAGCCAGACACAAAGCCAGACAAACATCCACTCACACAGCCAGACACATAACCATACACACAGCCAGACACACAGCCAGACACAAAGCCAGACAAACATCCACTCACACAGCCAGACACATAACCATACACACAGCCGGACACATAGCCAAACATATAACCATACACACAGCCGGTCACACAGCCAAACAAATAACTATATAACCAGCCGGAAACACAGCCAGACACATAACCATACAACAGCCGGACAAACAGCCAGACGCATAACCATAAACACAGCCAGACACACAGCCAGACGCAAAGCCAGACTCGCATCCACTCACACAGCCATACACGCAGCCAGACACATAACCATACACCCAGCCGGACACATAGCCATACACATAACCATACACACAGCCACTCACACAGCCACAAACACAACCGTACACACACACACACACACACACACACACACACACACACACACACACACACACACACACACACACAGCCACACACAGAGCCACAAACACAACCGTACACACACAGCCACACACAGAGCCAGACACACAGCCACTCACACAGCCACTCACACAGCCACACACACAGCCACAAACACAGCCACAAACACAACCGTACACACACAGCCACACACAGAGCCAGACACACAGCCACTCACACAGCCACTCACACAGCCACACACACAGCCAGTCACACAGTCAGACACACAGCCAGACACACAGCCAGACACACAGCTGGACACACAGGCAGACACACAGCCAGACACACAGCCACACACACAGCCAGTCACACAGCCGGACGCCCAGCCAGACACACAGCCACACACAGAGCCAAACAAAGCCAGACACACCGCCATACATACAATCGGACACACAGCCGGACACACATCCGGACGCACAACCAGACACACATTCAGACACAGAGCCATACACACAGCCGGACGCACAACCAGACACTCAGCCACACACACAGCCGGACACAGCCACACACACAGCCAGACAATCAGCCACACACTCAGCCACACACACAGCCACAAACACAGCAGGACACCGCCGGACACCGCCAAACACACAGTAAGACACACATCCACACACTCACAGCCACACATACAGCAGGACACACAGCCAGACACTCATCCATTCACACAGCCACACACACAACCAGACGCACAGCCAGACACACAGCCGGACGCACAGTCAGATACTCAGCCACACACACACACCACCAGACAGATGTCGCCATCAGGTTTGTCACATCTGTAGCAGACAAACACTTTTCACTAGGTGGTGCTGCATTTCCGCACTACTGGTTAGTTAATGTCTGAAAACTTTTATTTGTTTTTTTCCCCAGTATGTGAGATTTTCTATTAAATTGTCTATTCCTGATATGACGTGATATTTATAACCAGCCGGAAACACAGCCAGACACATAACCATACAACAGCCGGACAAACGGCCAGACGCATAACCATAAACACAGCAAGACACACAGCCAGACACAAAGTCAGACTCACATCCACTCACACAGCCAGACATATAACTATACACACAGCCAGACACACAGCCAGACGCAAAGCCAGACTCACATCCACTCACACAGCCAGACACATAACCATACACACAGCCAGACACACAGCCAGACACAAAGCCAGACTCACATCCACTCACACAGCCAGACACATAACCATATACACAGCCATACACGCAGCCAGACACATAACCATACACACAGCCGGACACATAGCCAGACACATAACCATACACCCAGCCGGACACATAGCCAGACACATAACCACACACACAGCCACTCACACAGCCACAAACACAACCGTACACACACACACACACACACACACACACACACACACACACACACACACACACACACACACACACACACACACACACACATAGAGCCACACACACAACCGTACACACACAGCCACACACAGAGCCACACACACAGCCACTCACACAGCCACTCACACAGCCACACACACAGCCACAAACACAGCCACAAACACAACCGTACACACACAGCCACACACAGAGCCAGACACACAGCCACTCACACAGCCACTCACACAGCCACTCACACAGCCACACACACAGCCAGTCACACAGCCAGACACACAGCCAGACACACAGCCACACACACAGCCAGTCACACAGCCGGACGTCCAGCCAGACACACAGCCACACACAGAGCCAAACAAAGCCAGACACACCGCCATACATACAATCGGACACACAGCCGGACACACATCCGGACGCACAGCCAGACACACATTCAGACACAGATCCAGACACACAGCCGGACGCACAACAATGACACTCAGCCACACACACAACCGGACACAGCCACACACACAGCCAGACAATCAGCCACACACTCAGCCACACACACAGCCACAAACACAGCCGGACACCGCCGGACACCGCCAAACACACAGTAAGACACACAGCCACACACTCACAGCCATACATACAACCAGATACACATCCAAACACACAGCCACATACACAGCCAGACACACAGCCGGACGCACAGCCAGACACACAGCAGGACACACAGCCAGACACTCATCCATTAACACAGCCACACACACAACCAGACGCACAGTCAGATACTCAGCCACACACACACACACCACCAGACAAAGCAAGACACACCGCCAGACACACAGCCGGACACAACCATACACAGAGCCACACACACAGCCAAACACACAGCCACATACACCGCCAGACACATATCCATCCACACAGCCAGAAACACAGCCAGACACACATCCAAACACACAGTCACATACACAGCCAGACACATATCCATCCACACAGCCAGACACACGGCCGGACGCACAGCCAGACACACAGCCATACACACAGCCATACATACAACCAGACACACATCCAAACACACAGCCACATACACAGCCAGACACACAGCCGGACGCACAGCCAGACACACAGCCAGACACATAGCCATACACACAGCCATACATACAGCCATACACACAGCCACACACACAGCCAGACAAATCCAGGCACACCGCCAGACACACAACCAGACACACGGACGGACGCACAGCCAGACATACATCCGGACGCAAAGCCAGACGCACAGCCACACACACAGCCGGACGCACATCCAGACACACAGCCACACACACAGCCAGACAAAGCCAGGCAAACCGCCAGCCATACAATTAGACACACAGACGGACACACAGCCAAACATACAACCACACACACAGCCAGACGAAGCCAGGCACACAGCCAGACACACAGCCACACACACACAGTCAGACACACAGCTGGACACACAGCAAAACACAAAGTCAGACAAACAGCCACACACTCAGCCAGACACACAGACGGACGCACAGCCAGACACACAGCCAGACACACAGCCAGGCACACAGCCATACGCACAGCCAGACACACAGTCAGACACACAGCCAGACACACAGCCAAACACACAGCCGGACACACAGCCAGACACACAGCCAGATACACAGTCAGACACACAGCCGGACACACAGCCAGACACACAGCCAGACACACAGCCAAACACACAGCCGGACACACAGCCAGACACACAGCCAAACACACAGCCGGACACACAGCCAGACACACAGCCAGACACACAGCCAGATACACAGTCAGACACACAGCCGGACACACAGCCAGACACACAGCCAGACACACAGCCAGATACACAGTCAGACACACAGCCGGACACACAGCCAGATACACAGCCGGACACACAGCCAGATACACAGTCAGATACACAAGGTGAACCTTGCAAGTTAGCACCGCGGGTTTATTATCTACCGTGTCTATTAAATACCACCGGGCGCGCGTGAGAGCTTGCGTGCGTGCGTGCGTGCGTGCGTGCGTGAGTGTGTGTGTGTGTGTGTGTGTGTGTGTGTGTGTGTGCGTGTGTGCGTGTTTGTGTGTGTGTGTGTGTGTGTGTGTGTGTGTGTGTGTGTGTGTGTGTGTGTGTGTGTGTGTGTGTGTGTGTGTGTGTGTGTGTGTGTGTGTGTGTGTGTGTGCGTGTTTGTGTGGGTGTGTGTGCGTTTGTGTGTGCGTGTGCGTGTACTGTGTGTTTTTGGTGTAGTCTTATGATAGTGTATGAACTCGTAAGCACATTGTCGTGACAAGGTTACTAGGTAACGTGCTCACAATTTCAATAAGTACAAATGAAAACTAGGTACATAAGATGATTAATGTTGTTATTCAACATTTCTGTACGTCTTGAGTTTCAGTACGCTGTTCGAAAGAGTGTTATCATAATCAGTAGTTTGCATCAGTACATGAAATAGCTTGTGAGCGCCCATTACTCGATTGGATTCGGGAGAGAACATCGCTGTTGTATACATACTCTGCCCAGTTCGTCTGCTGGAAGTACTGAGTTGCCCATGTTTGTGATCTTGGCGAACTCTCTGCGGACAAGCGGATCGGTGAAGTTCTTCCAAGGAAAACGAGACGCGCTTTGCACCTCTTTCTTCTCGAAAGCGGATACTTTTGCATTTGCGACTAACTGAAATTTGACAACGGTACGTATTAGTCTGATAGGTTTGCAAATCAATGTCTGTGTCATCATCTCGTGTTCTAGCCGTCGGCGTCGTCATCGTGAAGTCATCACACTCGTCGGTCGTGACACTGCACATGGACCGTGACATTGACTCAACATTGATTAAATTGTCCTTCAAAACTTCAATACTCATTCAACGCAAATTCGATATTCATTTAATAGCCTTCGCGTTCAATGTGATTCGTTGTTCATTTCCTTATAATTGTTGTGTGACTGGAATTAAAACGTATTTCTGCCTAACAAAAGAATTGTTTCCCAATGCAGATTACAACAGTCATCACTGTCATCGATAACACTATCGTTGCCGCTGTTCGTTTTCGTCAGAAGGCAAGTGAAACTGATTCTTCAAGCAATATGAAACTCGAAAGGTTTGTGAGCATTAGAAGTGTTCATAACGTGCCAATATAAAACAGTAGCATTCCAGAACGTCTTAACATTACGAACGCTGCAGATAAAATGGTTGCACGAAAACTCGGCTACGTTATCCTCGGTTCTTACCGAGACGTTCTGGTTGTGCTCAGTCAGATTGGTGCTGTACGCCCAGCTGGCAGCCACTGACGCCGACAGGATCTCCTGCACGTCTGCGTTATATCCTCGCAGCCACTCCTTCGCCTCTTCCTCCTGTACGACCGCCCACTTCGGAGCGTCTTCGCACAAGAGTAAACACAATATTGTACGCTATCACTTACGTAGACTGGAGGACCATGTGTCAAGAGTGAAGTGTTACATAAGACTTTCGGGTTATCTCAAAGGAAACGTTTACGCACATCCATAATTCAATTACGGTTTAACTATTTACTCGCGCCGCTATTGGACAAAGAGAAAATAAATGAACACAAAGATAATATATTTATGTATGTATGTGTGTGTGTGTGTGTGTGTGTGTGTGTGTGTGTGTGTGTGTGTGTGTGTGTGTGTGTGTGTGTGTGTGTGTGTGTGTGTGTGTGTGTGTGTGTGTGTGTGTGTGTGTGTGTGTGTGTGTGTGTGTGTGTGTGTGTGTGTGTGTGTGTGTGTGTGTGTGTGTGTGTGTGTGTGTGTGTGTGTGTGTGTGTGTGTGTGTGTGTGTGTGTGTGTGTGTGTGCGCACACTGCATTGAAGATGAGCGACTTGAGAAAAGGGATGGGATGCAGTTCACTTTAATGGGAATAATAGTAGGTTTGACTGAAAGAAGCCGTGGGTGTTACACTTCGTGTGGTTGCATGCAGGCGTACTGCCAAAGAAAACATATGCGGTGAATCTGCGAGGCCACAGGAAAATGGGGAAGTCCACAATTAAGGGAAGACGGCTTTAAGAGGGATATGAGCGCAACAACACTTTAATGGGAACTACTATGTTGAACATATGTCCACATCGACGTTTATTAAAGCCAGCTATGTCCAATGAACAAAGGAATGTCAAAGGCAAAAACAATGACAGAAATACCGACCTGGACAGTTTTCATCCCACCCAATCCGATGTCCCTCGTTCTCCTTCTCCAGAAACTTGATGACTGGACGGAAGAACTCCATCAGTGGAGCGGCGTCCATCTCCCGTGTTCCGACGATCTTCAGCATGGCTTCTGTCCACGGCACCGACGATCCCAGCTTCAACATGTCCCTGCGTACAGTGATGTGGGTACACATTCAGATGCCATCATATATATATATATATATATATATATATATATATATATATATATATATATATATATATATATATATATATATATATATATATATATATATATATATATATATATATATATATATATATATATATATATATATATATATATATATATTTGTATTTATATATTTATCTATATATAATCATCGATTTATATATATATAAATATATATATATATATATATATATATATATATATATATATATAAATCGATGATTTCAACAAAAACTAAATTATTTGTACACGCAAGCTAACATGTCGTAGTGAATACTAGATAGTCACAGTTTTCGCGAAATTAGTCTAATAAGAGCCGAGTTCAATCATGGAAGAACCTTAATGTGACTCACCCAATCAACTTGCCAGCTTCCTTTGAGCGGTAGATGTCACACTGATGGAGAGGACCATGATGTCCCGCGGCGTCGCATAACGCCTTGTGAAACTGGAACTGGACGATGAAGCTGACGAAGTACCTGATACACGAGACACCATACGTAATTAATTTTGAACTACCTGCTTACGTAAAGTAATTATCTTTATATTTAACTGAAGGTAAGTACAATCGAATTTTGAAATTTCAAAAACTATGCTGCAAAGCACCCTGTAGCAAAAGAGAATACGGGGCAGCCAGATTAAAAACTGGCTGGTTGATATAAAAAAATTAACCAAGCAAAACATACGGGCCCTGCCACGCACATCAAAAGGCAGACAAAGCTGGATACGTGGAAATGACACCCATACGACATTCCTGGTCAATAGATTTACATGAAGGTGAAGGCAAAATCCCAGTGTTTAGAGCTAATTCGAGATACATTGATGTAATCAAAAGAGAATGAAAAATTATCGCATAGGATCTCTTCACCTCTTAGTAATTGACAAGATAAAGTGATGAGGTCATGTGAACGAACAGTCGTCGCGCCGTAATTGCAGGCGTGGCTTAATGAAGCGCGGAAAAAACAGGTTTGCCAGGGATTGACGTGGGAAGCGCTTTGGGAATGGACATATAATATATAGGAACTTACATTTTCATGCTGTGCTTGAGGATTTACAAGGTTACGTTTTATATTTATCTGAAATATGGCTGTTATTGGCAGAAAGCAAGTGAACCATCGCAGTAATATGACAAGTGTCTGCTCCTGTATCTAGATGTTTTGTTGAAACTTTACATTTTCTTAACATCGCTATTGTGACCTCGTCATTTCATGACCAATTAGTACGTGTAGAAAACACCATGTACTTGCCGTATGTAGGGAGTGTTATTAGGCACATGAAACTTCGCTCCAGGGTCGAAGTCATCAGAGGTTCTCTCCACAGGTGGCGCCACTCCTTGATATTGACACCTAGAAACGTTTATATTATCACTTCACCAAACGTGTGTTGCTTTAATTACGAACGCAGATGCACACACGCAAGCACACACACACACACAGACACGCACACACACACACACACACACACACACACACACACACACACACACACACACACACACACACACACACACACACACACACACACACACACACACACACACACACACACACACACACACACACACACACACACACACACACACACACATACATACATACACACACAACCACACACACACACACAACCACAATCACAACCACACCCGCTACCCGCACCCGCACAAGCACACGCACACCCCCACCCCCACCCCCACCCCCACCCCACCACACACACACACCTGAGCTTCCACCAGGCCTTGTTGTAATCTGCCGGCTTGGCCTCCCCGCTGAAGACTTTCCACCGCCACTGGTCGATGAGGTAACCAAAGGGCAGGAAAGCCACCTTCTTGAGCGCAACACTCATCAGGTAGTTGATGTCGGTCTCTGAAAAAATGTACGAAGTAACTTGACTTACACTCACGCTTATGCAACACGCTCGCGACACGAAGTGAATTCGTCAGGAAGGCAGGAACTGGTCAGCGATTACAATCAAGACGTAGACATTAGTGACAAACGGGAAATACAAATTACGCAATTGGTAAAAGGCGATTGTCAAAAAGAAATGTGCAAATAATATTTTCGTCTAAATTATGGAATTGTCAATTAAATATTGTCAATTAAATGGGAGATGTTACATTGCTGGTCGTGCCGAAGACGACGCGCACCATTGGTGAACGTCACCGTACCGTGACGAACACTTACCGCTGTCGTCATCTAGGATCGGAAGCAGGCCGATCTTGTGCAGGTGAGCCGGGGTGTTCACCGACAGCTCCATCACGTCTCCTATTGCCTCGTGGAAACCTGCCGAACAACCGTACATTAACAGTGTCTCCGTCATTAACTCAATCAACAAGCTCAAAATGGCAAGTGAACAAAGAATCCCTGTTTAGTATGTGAGTGTCCCGCCTTTATCTGATATCTGTCAATTTTGTTCGTAAACATATTCCCGCTGATTGCAGTTCCACATAATGTGTTGTAATCATTGTCTGTGTCCTTTCGATGAGACATTAAAAACCTTTGGTCACTCCTACTTGGTGTCTATGCCAGGGAAAGTAAAATGTCCCACACCGGGGTAAATGTGTAACCTGCTGGAGAATCCTCCTGGACATTTCTCTTGAGCAACTGTAGAAGCGTATGCTAACTACCTGTATGCTAACTACCTGTATGCTAACTACCTCGCAAGAGGATGCGATTTAATGCATGTCTGCATATTGAGTACACGATGCCTACCTGCATTTGCTCCGTCCCGGAACCAGACGGGCTGGTCTTTGTATTGCAGGAAGTACTGGATGTGTCCCATCTCGTGGTGCGTTGTGAACAACCACTCTTGGGTCACTTCTGAGCACTGTTTGATCCTGCAACATGTCATGTTTACAACATTCGACTACGGTAATAAATGTACTGGATTTATATACGTTCATAGCGGTTCAACATGCATCATCATCATTACTATTATCAACATCATCGTCGTCATCATCATCATCATCAGCATCATCATTTGTGTTAACAAGGAAGCATATATCGTGTAGGCTAACATATACATTTATGTTGGAGACTATCTCGGAGATGCGTCGTACGATTCGCCGTTCTGTCTACATTACCTTATAGACGATTGCGTCTCTTGATCCGGCACTCACCGGAAGTCTTTCTGGTTGAAAAAGTCCCAAGCGGATGCATGGCACACGACCTCTCGTCCATCCGACGGACGACGGATCATCGAGCTGTTCCAGAACTCTTCAGGCATTGGAATCAGGCCGAGGGACGTGAAAAATTCCTCGGAGACCAGGAATAGACGAGTCGCATTGTAACCCTGCGGACCGTCATCATATGTTTGTACATTTTCGCATTCATTTGATGCGGACAGTTGTGGGCATCCGATGAATTCGTCGTTATGCTAACAACTTCCACATTGTAATCGTATGTAGAAAAGCATCATGCATGGAAGTGAAAACGCAGAATTGAATGTTTTAAGTTACACATAACCAGTCTTAATTGTGACATTTCTACCTACGTAGCCCATGCATAACCACAACCCATATATATTTAGTGTGACGAAAATCACAGCTTTGTCACAGCATCTGCAAACTTCAGCCAATAAATTAATGACCACAATGTGCAATATCAAACATAGATATTTGGAATAATCTATGTGTATATGGAGATGTACGTTTGTTAATATACGATGTGTGCGTTGCTCAATTTAATTAAAATCATTTCTAACTTACGATACATTGGGAGGTACATTTAAACATTTGTGGGACGTCAATTGTGTACGTTATTGACGTTACATTTGTGGGACGCTAATTGTATAAACTATTGACGTTACATTTGTTGGACGTTAATTCTATAAACTATTGTCCTTACATTAACCGCACGTTTGATGTAAGTATTACAGTATTGCTATGGAAGTAATTAGTAGTCATTATTTCGATAATTAGTCATTGCTCTCAGTCATAATAATAACTTAATCATGTTGTATACATATTATTCTTACTCGCGATAACAAGCAATTCTGAGATACAACAATTATGAAATATGAACCAATTAACATAAACACACCTGTCTGAGCATTTCTGATGTAACATCAACACTGGTCTTGTTTGGGTACGGTCTTACGATGTCCTTAATATTCGTCCAAGTTTGGGCCCACATATTTCCTAAAATGATACATTATTTAAGTTAAGTTATTACTAACGCCACACTCAACATGCGTAGGGGTACACTAGTAATTGAATGGGCTACTCCACTTACGCCAGCATAATTATTATGCGCACAATTATTTGAATATTCTATTGTTGTGATGTGATGCTCGGAAATCATACGAAAGTAGGCCCAAAGTTACTAATACATAATATGTAGTAGTAACATAGACCCAGTGTTTCTAATTCATAATATGTAGTAGTAACATAGACCCAGTGTTTCTAATTCATAATATGTAGTAGTAACATAGACCCAGTGTTTCTAATTCATAATATGTAGTAGTAACATAGACCCAGTGTTTCTAATTCATAATATGTAGTAGTAACATAGACCCAGTGTTTCTAATACATAATATGTAGTAGTAACATAGACCCAGTGTTTCTAATACATAATATGTAGTAGTAACATAGACCCAGTGTTTCTAATACATAATATGTAGTAATAACATAGACCCAGTGTTTCTAATTCATAATATGTAGTAGTAACATAGACCCAGTGTTTCTAATACATAATATGTAGTAGTAACATAGACCCAGTGTTTCTAATTCATAGTATGTATTAGTAAAATTGGGCCTACTTGTGTATGGTTTCCAAACATCACATCACAACAATAGAATAGCCAAATAAATGTACACATAATAATATAGTATATTATACAACTTCACACAAAAATGCATATTTAATTACGCTAATTTCGACTCGATGTGGTCGTATTTCGTACTGAATTACTATTACCTAACAGATGTGCCGGGATGTGTCCGGAAGATGGAAACTCGTGATCCTTGTAATGGGTCCGCAGTTTCCGAGCGACGTACGCATGAAGTTGCTCATACAGCGGCCGCACCTGGCGCCACAGTCGCGCCAGTTGTTGCTCGAAGTCCGCAGTCTCGTACTTGGCGCGCCAGTAGTCTCCGTTATCGGCGTAACCTGCCACCATTGCGTTAGGAAGTTGTTATTGTACGCAGCGGAGCAGGGGAAGATCAGTTGTTAAAATAATGAAAGTACGAAGAATGCAACCGGCATGAAACTGTGAAGATTACGCCACAAAATAACGTCAGCAATAAGTACTCTGGGTGGTCATTTTTTTTTTTTTTTTTTTCCTTGCTTACAGAACAAGCCTCAATTGATCGATAATTAACATAGCTTTAATGTTATTGAACCTCAGTGAAGGTAATATCAAAGTAGCCAATGCCAACGACGGATAATATAATTCGAAGCAATTTACCTATTTGTTGCATAGGTTAAATTATGTTTTATATTGTAACATACTTTGCCAAACATAAGTATAATAGTTTGCGGTTGTTGTATGATCTGTATGCTTAAGAGGTGGACGCCTATTTACCATTCGTTTGTGCAGCCTCGTTTTGGAACTCGATGAAGTGTGTATACATCCCTGACATCTGGCGGCTACTCGCGTCTCTCCAGCCTTTCCACGCCCACAAAAGTTCATTCCAGTTGCGTGATTTAGCCATGATTTCAGTGAGGTCTGAAAGAATATAACGAAATATACTAGGACATCAGTCTCTGCTATTGACACTTTTAATAAGTTATCCGATCTAACGATCAAAGTTAATATTTTAACATTAAACATTATTTAGGCTATTTAAACACCACACATACAAACACCAACGAACCGCATAGACTAAAGGCGACCCCCCTCCCCCCCCCCCCCCCCCGACTCTCGCACGGCACGACTGACCAGGATCCAGCGGAAAGCATTCGTTTCGTGGGTGGTTCGGCCGGTCGCACACTTTGGCTGTGCTGTACATCATAGTGAGGTCGGCCGCCAGGCGATTCATCTATGTAACATCATAGGATTCAATAAGGCGTTTGTTGGTTATGCAATTAGGATCGTACGATCGTACATAAGGTAGACGTAACACAAAGAAGAGCGACTCAGTTGATTTCAGAGTTACATAGACCTAAAAACGTAGTTGCGAATGATTGTGGCTGTAGAAAATTAGTGACAGGAGATTAAGATGAGTCCAAACAGAGGACACCAAACATAGCACACCAAACAGAGGACACCAAACAGAGGGCACCAAACATAGCACACCAAACAAAGGACACCAAACATAGCACATCAAACAGAGGACACCAAACATAGCACACCAAACAGAGGACACCAAACAGAGGACACCAAACAGAGGACACCAAACAGAGGACACCAAACATAGCACACCAAACAGAGGACACCAAACAGAGGACACCAAACATAGCACACCAAACAGAGGACACCAAACAGAGGACACCAAACATAGCACACCAAACAGAGGACACCAAACAGAGGACACCAAACATAGCACACCAAACAGAGGACACCAAACATAGCACACCAAACAGAGGACACCAAACAGAGGACACCAAACAGAGGACACCAAACATAACACACCAAACAGAGGACACCAAACAGAGGACACCAAACATAGCACACCAAACAGAGGACACCAAACAGAGGACACAAAACAAAGTTTTCAATATTCAATGGTTATGTCGATAGTGATAGAAATATTGCTTTCAATCTTACAAAAAGGTAGTGTAACTAAAGGGCGTACAGTATTATTAAAAAAACTTTGCAGATTTTATATGAAAAAGTATTCACTCCACATTGACTACATTCAATCAACGAAATACATTATTTATTGACTGTACAGTGACGGATATAGTGAACAAATATCTTCAGCGCATTGATTCCGGCTGAATGCTTCTCAGAGAATTTGAGTTAGTGTTGCAATAAATTGGAAGCTGGGGGATGAAATGTAAATTGCTTTTATGTCTACATCATAGACGATGTATAAGAGTAATTTGCCTTCACAAACATCTAGCAGTCACTGACTTATAAATCTTTTTGTTTAACAAATAATGTAATATAGGGAGTTACGTCGTCTATAAATAGAACATCGAACATCGTCGTCATTAGCATGGTCACTGTTAGATGATATTCCTTTTGTAGGTTATGACAGAAGGTGCAGAACCCTTCAGAGAAATATTCCCGATGTGGTATTTCCACTGTCTAAAATACGTGTACAGGAATACTAAAGTGTTGATTTCATTAGGTGACATGCGTCATCAAGAACCATTTGAAATATATATAAGCACCTTTTTACATTCCACTTGCCTGGTTCAGTTTATTCTCGGGCAATATTGCCGTTCCGATGTCAGTAATTTTTTTAAATTGTCGCTTCATGTTATTGGAGAAATCTTGCCGATTGAAGTGGGAAGCATTCAATGCAGCCTCCTTCTCAAATGCTGCCAACTTTTCTTCCCATAGCAGCTGAATAAAAATGAAATAAAACATATATTTTCACATTGTACCAAATATGTCCCGTAGGTGGTTAAACAAAGGCATATTGAAGTTGTTATTTACTGCATGTATTTACTTACGACCCAGAAAGTTTATCTAGTCAATAAGCTGTTGGACAGTTGAGCAAATTAAAGGGTCCAATGTAATGGCGATGACCATGAAGTAAGTAGTCTCTACTATGCCGTACAATACTCGGTTGCCACGAATGTCCAAACATTCATATTTTAATAATGCCTTTTCTCAGTCTGTATATCACGGAGGGCGGCAGCAATACGCGGGGTAAGCTTGCTGGAGATCACGGTTGATGAACACATTATTACATCTACCGCGTCACAACATAATATAAACATGTGAGCAAACTATGGGACATTTTCCTAGAATCTTTCGTTTGCCCCATAGTTGTTCAAGCATTCTTGCTACATATAATATAAAAAAGCGAATATTACAAAAAAGTTACACATTAAAACTAGATGATCATGCATGTCCTATACATTGACATGGAAATTTCCCTCACTTTAAATAAGCTCGGACACATCAGTCTAATTCGGTACAAAGTCATCCACTTCAGAATTGGCGATTTATTTGCTTAAATCATCGGTCAACATATCACAACACTCAAGTGGCAGATGGGCGTAAACCGTTGACCTCTTGAACATTTCCTTGACGTCAATTGTACGAATGTCAACAGTATTACAGGGGCAAGTGAAAAGGAAACGCATGAAGTGTGGCTTGGAGCATATGTGAAGTGTGTTGTTCAGATTGAAAGTTATAAATAAACGATTTCACCTTTCGTTGAGAATTAACGACGAAGAATTAACAATATTTCAAGCTCACGATGCTCGCCCTGTTCCAATTAAACCAGATCTCGTATTAATGTGGCAAGAAATCACCTACCACCATTATATGCGGTTCTTGTACCGTTGTCGTCGTCAAAGGTCTTAACATTTCATCTAGCCTTATTGAATTTCCACCGTTCTGACACCATTTTGTGCTGGATTGGCTTAATTGTGATGACAATCTTTGGAACTGCCACAACTAATATGTATATGGAGGATACATATTCAATAAAAAGTAAAAGTTTAAATATTGTTTGGGATTACGGTTTTGTAGAAATATTGCTATTACGTAATGGCTGATATTGCACTGTGGGAGGTATTTACATATTAAACAGCATATTAAAATATTTATTTTGTCTTATATCTGTATATACATATATACACATACACACACACATATATATATATATATATATATATATATATATATATATATATATATATATATATATATATATATATATATATATATATATATATATATATATATATATATATATATATATATATATATATATATATATATATATATATATATATATATATATATATATATATATATATATATATATATATATATATGTATATATTGTACATGTAGAAGTTGTTTTCGGTACGGTAATTAAAACGATCAGCATTATGCGGTCTTCGTATGATAGTTGTCAAATATTCAATAGTCTAACACTGGAAACAATCGTGATTAATTAAGCAATGTAGAAACTAAAGCGTGTGCTACTATTGGGGGTCATCGATAGGTGGCGTATGAAAAACTGGAACATTTTAAAGACAACATGATGCAATTTCCTTGCAAATATTCCAATAACAGAAGTGAAACTTTATAAAATATTTTCAAAGAACTATATTGCGAAAATTGTGTAACACAAACGTACTTTTTGCTGTTGGTTGTCCTCAGTAATGTTCGTTGCGTAGTTCCAGTCGGCCTCAGTAGTCTCAAAGCGCACGGACATCAAAGCTTCGTTGAGTTGTGTTAGCCACCGACTCGCAGCGTTCTCTTCCGTCTCACGCAACGATAGTGAACCGCTTTTCCGCGCTACCACCATTACAACACAGACGACAAACCACCGGGCGCCCGCCATCGTCGCTAATTAACCCCTACCTTTCTCTCGCTGCCCGTGTCGTGCTTTCTCGTTAAAGTCAGCACCGATCGTCCTAGCTTCACGACTCACGCGGCCTATTCGTACTTATACACAAGTAGCATAGATAAATCGTGATATCAACAACTCGATGTGTAGGCGTCACCTATTCGTTATCGAACTTCGTATGCCCTAGCCACATGCATGAGGCGTGTGTTCTTATACCGACCGGCAAGCTGATTTATACCGGCCGACCATGTGACCCGGTATGGGGAAAACGTCATACATCCGACCCATAAAGTTCATTGAGGCACAGGACCGAGTCAACACGTTCGCTCAGTAGCTGTTGATTCCCACGCTACCGGGGAGAAGAGGCGGGCAAACAAGTCGTCGTGACTGTTATCCACACATCGTAGGAATCATCTCCAGAAAGTGATGTGTTATTTTCGTGTGTCTGCCCACCAGCAGCTGTAATCTATGGGTTATTTGCGGTGAACTTCTCTATCTTCGATATAGCACGCGAATATCTACCCGGCTCTTTTCGTGAAAACGCATTTACGTAAAACACAGCCTCTCTTAATTAGAACCATCAGTTGTGTTGGAGAGGGTGCACAGGACACAGTATTTCAACATGATGAGATGGAACACAAAACATGACTGTCCTCTTTGATCCGAGGTTATACGCCTAATTTAAGTTTGCGTCTAACGGGGGAACTTAGTGCAGCTGTCACCTAGCTCTTGATCGTAATCCGCAAAATCGCTGCATCTTGTCTGGGTAATTTTCTTGTTTTGGATGTCTCCTTTGACGGTGACGGTGATGGTGAACTCAAACGAACTGCATCCAACATGTCAACTAAACTTTGTGTTATGTTTGACTGTTAACAGCCGCGGGTTTTATCAGAGGCCCTCTCTCCTATGTAAGCGCGTGACCGGCAGATGGCGGAGTGAATGGGATGCGGCCGGTGCACACACGTACGGTCCGGGGAAACCCGCGGAAACAAAACCGTTATTTATCTTGGTCTATGTGCGTGGTTCCGACGGCGTTATTTAGTGCAGTCGACCTGTGATGTTTCGGTCCCTGCGTCACAGCAGCTCTTGGCCGGCGCAGTTTGGGTTTGATTAATGGCTTTCGTTGTTGAAGCCGTCTTCGCTTCCTGGATCCAATAAATCGCGCCTAGTGTTCCGCGTTTAGGGGTCGGCTGCACGAACAACTCCCAGGAACTCGATTCGTACATAGCAAGTGTGGGAACATGACAGGTGCAACTGTGTATTGCCGACATTTACGAGAATACAAACATGTTTGTTACTGAACTGACAGTCACTGACTAAATTTTACAAGAACAATAACAATTAGTGTATGAGCTATATAAATGGTTACGTTGGGGTTTAATACGAACAATATTACAGTTACAATACAAAACACACACACACACACACACGCACGCACGCACGCACGTACGCACGCACGCACGCACGCACGCACGCACGCACGCACGCACGCACGCACACACACACACACACACACACACACACACACGGAGACCACGAGGAGCCTTATTCCAGCTGCCGCATCAACCAGTAGTGGTGGTGGCGTTGTTGGTGGCGGCGGCGGTGGAGGTAGTAGTAGCAGCAGCAGCAGCAGTAGCAGCAGCAGCAGCAGCAGAAGTAGCAGCAGCAGCAGCAGCAGAAGCAGCAGCAGCACCAGCAGCAGCAGCAGCAGCAGCTGCAGTAGTAGTAAAAGCTTTGTTTCACGATGGTGACCATGTCACAGCCATCGCGTGATTTTCATTGGGCCATCGATTACATACACTCTTATATCCACAGTGACATAATTTAATGAAATTCATTGGTGAAGTTTCCTCGGTTCCACCCAGGAAGTGGCAGCGATAGTCCCCGCTAACACCGAATGGTCCCCGCTAACACCGAATGGTCCCCGCTAACACCGAATGGTCCCCGCTAACACCGAATGGTCCCCGCTAACACGGAATGCAGCGAACTTATTTTTGCTTCGCTCTCACATATTTCCACTTTGTCGTTTATTGAAAGGTGTATCACATTGCGCAGGAACCTGGATTTAGTAGCAATCTGGCCAAATCGGTTTATCGTTGTACCATATGTTTCCATATAACAGTATCTAGCACTTCACAGGGATAAAAATAGGAACGGTACTGGCAACGATGGTGCCGAGTTCATAAACTGCATATGACGATGTATTATGTCCTAGTACTGCATTATGGAAATAAGTGAAGACGTCGGTTGCACGGTACTTCTTGCACTAAGTAGACCGTTATCAAAGTCTTGAGTGAGGCCATCGTATGCTGGAAAGAATCATTTCAGTACAAATCAAATCGAATCAAGTTTATTTAGACACCGCATATATCTAAAAATAGAATATATATATATATATATATATATATATATATATATATATATATATATATATATATATATATATATATATATATATATATATATATATTATAATTAGGCGCCCTGAGTACCACACATGGCAGAAACGTTTGTACTCGCTGGGGTTTAATTAAGTCTCTTTTAGCAATTTTGTTTAGTAGGAATTACATTTGTCAGGACGGCTACTAATTAGTCCTTTTATCATTTGTTACCAGGGAATAAAGATATATGACGCCGAATTCGGCGGAGATCACGAATATTGTAGAAACAGGATTAAAATACTTAAGAAATATGCCAGCGATAGTTGAACCTAGATTACGAACGGTATCTGATGGGGATGTATCACTGCCAAGCAGCTTCACTGGAAAATGGCTGATAACCATATTTCGTTGTTGCTTAGTGCCAATAATAATAAGATTTGTGGAAGATGTTTTATCTGGGTTAAACTTCAGCTTACTTGATTCCATCAAAAACAAGATGTCATTGAGACAATCACTTAGTCGAAACGTGAACAGCTGAGCGCCCTTCTGTAGTCAGATGGGCGTGATGATATGCTGTCCACTCAGTTATCTCACAATGCTTGTTTTCGAGCCGTATGGCTAGATGGAGTAATTTCTCATTTAGAGACGTCTTGTACTACCCTACCTTAATGGTTTAATAAAAAGTGCGTACTTTTGTTTAAAAAAAACATCGAAATAGTTTACTTTGATCGTTAGATCAGATAACTGGATAGTAGTGGATATTAGAAAGGTTTATTTTTTCAAAATTATTCTAAACGATACAATTTTTTTTTATTTGATGAAGGAACCTTAACAAATATATAAATGCGAATCTGAATTTGATCTTCCGTTAACGTGTTTTGTGCATTTGTGCATTCAGGAATTACGCTGAGTAAACAATGGCGCAATTCAATGTGACAATGACAATGCTTCGTAATGCGCAAATAACAACATAGCAAGACGGACCACAAATAACAACATGGTAAGACGGACCACAAATAACAACATGGTAAGATGGACCACAAATAACAACATGGTAAGACGGACCATAAATAACAACATGGTAAGACGGACCACAAATAACAACATGGTAAGCCGGACCACAAATACAGGTACGAAGATGGGATTGGATAGTATACGTAATAAGAATGAAGGCACAAAAGGAAGGCACAAAAAAGGGAAGTGGATCGCCCGAAGACAACCTGAGGAAAAACGGCTAATCAGATGGACTATCGTTGATTTAGTGGGGCCTCCTTTTTGTGGGGATCATGGACGATCGTACCACTTGGCAACGTACACAAGTGACACAATGTCAACCAGAACGGAAGAACGTACTGTTTGCACGTCACATATTCGACGTAAACAAACACTTGGCACGAGTTTGTAGTGTAGCGAAACTCATGTGTACGGATGATCGTAAACTCCGGTCTGTACGGTCACGGAACCGAGGGGTCGGAGAATGGAAATAAAATGGTAAACGTTGAAATATTAAATTCGGAAGTTGAATCGCTGTCCATCTGGATAAATCTGAGCAAACCAAAGAACACAACAGAGTCCACTTTAAAAGTCATATCAGTCAGAAACAAACGTTGCCCACTTTCCACCAACAGTTGAAGTACTGACAATACATCATTTCATTACTATGTGTGATGTCAAGCTTTCGTCAAGCACTTGATAAAATCAAACCTTGTTTCGGTAAGTGTAAACACTTGCATAGTTTGTGTATAAGTAGTTTGAAACCTGAACTTCCTCGTGCCAATGCTACTATTGAATCATTGCCACTTATTGTGTCCACTAGATTGTACTCCTAACACCAGTCGTCAGATAGTATCGGACATTTAATGGAGTTTCACCATTTCACGTCACCACCAGCCTTCGGCATTGTGTCTACCCTGACACCAATGCATTACGATGCTATTCACCATTTTATCTTTCTCGGTAGCACAGTTGTTATGGCGTTCGAGCGTCAATCGAGAACACCGGGATAAGAATCCTGTGCAATTTCGTTCCCTCCAGAGTATTCTAGTTCAGTCACCTGCGTAAAAAAGAACCTGGCAATATATACTCTGGTAACTGTGTAAGAGAACGATTAGTCTTCACGACGGAGTGGGCGCTATTTTTATTTATACCTTCTATTTTCATTCACATGTCCCGATCAATATGCAGCATTGGTCTCCCCGAGTTCCTGCATGTATGGACGTACGACAGTGCCACACGTGCCCCGTACGTGGGATTGCTTTAAAAAAACGTAAGGCATGAATGAATTGAACGAATGAATGAATGAATGATCGAATGAATGAATTAATTAATGAACGAATGAATGAAATTAAATTGATTCGACCGACCAACAATAACAACAGCAAATAACAAGATAACTGGTCATGATACCCCCAAAGGCATAGTAATGCCGCCAACAGGGGAGCCACCCCAAGTAAAGTGAATATTAATTACAATACAATCGCGTGACTGGACACAATGTTAATACAGAAAATAAGTTGTGCCCAGTTGGGAGGGCAGCCGCTCTGGTGCCCGGACCCAATTCCTCCGGGTCACGAGACGTGTAACCAACCATTAAAGGTACACATTCCGATCGTTTTAATTGTAAAATCAAATAAAATCTATACATTCAAATAACTTGACAGCCCAAATGTGTTTTAATGAACTATATGTAACACTCTTTTTTCATACGTAAGGAAATATGCTGGTTGTGAAATGGAACAGTTATTGACGTGAACTGCGTCGAAGCCATGCCCCATGCGTCAATGCGAATAAACATGGCACATTATTATTATTTATTTTGTGGTTGGAAGATGAAAAGCTACGACGCAACACAAACAAGTGAACGTACTCTGTGTAGCACAGCACACTAATGCGACTTAACAACCGCCCACCTAGCGACCAACTGAAAACCTTTGCCTTTGGTGCACTGGTTAGTGTTGTTGTTTTTAGCCAGCGGTAGTGTGCCCAACACTTGTTGTCGTATTTCATGTAAGGTGACGCGGTAGCATTACCGCCGAAAACAACGATGTTGATGGGCATAACACAGCTTATTTCCTTGGTGCGTAGTGAACGAATGCCAGCCGTGTTCGTTGTCGTTTTTGTCCCGAACACATGGAAATGGGCATTGTTATGTCCTACACGAGAACGTCACCGGAAACACAGGATTGCTTCACGCTGCAGGCTGACACTTATCTAGCTCAATGTTCTTCACGATGTAATACGTTATTTAGATATAGTAGTTTCAAGATGTAAAACAGGATTGTATCACGGATGCAGTAGTTTTTGAAAAAAAATTGAAATGACGTTTATTGATCGTATCTAGCATTACCCGAATGTGTTTAACACAAAATTTACGCATTAAATATGTTGGAACCTGGGCTAGATAATTTGTTCCATTAATATATTGTCCTATGTGAGAATGAGTACTTTCTCATATATAATATTATCCGTTTCTTCACTAACTTTACTTCTATCATATATAAGATCAGTATATGTGTATCAATATTTCAAAACTTCAATATGATTTCCTCTTCAGCTCATTGTCTCTAGGGTTGTTGATCTAGCTGTTGCTTTATATAGTCATAATTAGCACTACTTCCTCCTTCCATGTCACATTTTTCGTAATGAAACCAATCATTTGATTACCATTTGAAGCTGTAATATCACATTGATATGACACTTTCATGCCAACACTTGTTGTTACTCCTCTAAGTCATTTTCTTCTATGGTAGTACTGGACTTGGCAAAGTCCACCCAGCTGTCATACCTACCGCATACTATGGTGGTACTGGACTTGGCAAAGTCCACCCAGCTGTCATACCTACCGCATACTATGGTGGTACTGGACTTGGCAAAGTCCACCCAGCTGTCATACCTACCGCATACTATGGTGGTACTGGACTTGGCAAAGTCCACCCAGCTGTCATACCTACCGCATACTATGGTGGTACTGGACTTGGCAAAGTCCACCCAGCTGTCATACCTACCGCATACTATGGTGGTACTGGACTTGGCAAAGTCCACCCAGCTGTCACAACTACCGCATACTATGGTGGTACTGGACTTGGCAAAGTCCACCCAGCTGTCATACCTACCGCATACTATGTGTCTATACACATTGACCTGCCGTTTGCACGGCACCATTGTATAATTCTTTATTTAAATTTTTTATTGTGGTATTAATTTAAGTTTGCCAAAATGTCCTTGCTAATTACGTGAGCCCTACACAACCTCTCCATTTAGTGAACACGAACAATAATACGTCAGTGTATACAAACCTACGTTAAAAACCCTGCCATTTGTTACTTTTTAACAATAACCTGATGTCAGATACTACCTTATGTACGTAATTATGTATTTTTCTTTGAAGTGTTCACTACATCCTGATCTTTGCTCTATTTCTTCGTTAATAGTTCTTCCTTCGTTGTCTTTTAATTGGTTTTGAAAGGCAGCATCCTCCTATCCAGTCTTCTTGTGCTTTCTGCCATTGTAGCTTATGTTGTTGTCATTGTTACATTGTAGCTTATGTTGTTGTCATTGTTACATTGTAGCTTATGTTGTTGTCATTGTTACATTGTAGCTTATGTTGTTGTCATTGTTACATTGTAGCTTATGTTGTTGTCATTGTTACAGTTTTATCGTCCTTCATTGCACCTTCCTGACTGCTCTATTAACTTGTCATTCGCGTGTTCATGTTCCTTTTTAAATTTTGTTAATCGATTTGTCACATATTAATGTTTTGTCTGGGATAATGCGGTAAGCCAACGGACATGCTCGTTATGGTTCAGTGAGTGTACATTCGTACAACTACAAATAAATCAACAACAACTGGTGTATATGAAACAGATTTCCCGTTTAATAACAATATTAATAGTATAGTAAATTATCACAAATCAAGTGCTCTGATTATAATTACAATCTACCAACATCCAATATTATGCTTCACTATGAAATCACAGTTTATATAATAATTCAAAGTATATTACGAATTTGCTGGCGTCGCTTCTAGCATAGAGAATTCCGGCGAGGGTTGTGCCAAGTTAGTCACAGCGAATGCAATCAAGCGTGCCCCGTCCAATACAGTCAAGCGCAGAGCGTGCCCATGCGAGTGCATTCAAGCGTAGAGGGTGGCCATGCGAGTGAAGTCAAGCGTAGAGCGTGGGATGTCGATGGATGAATCTGAAGGAGTCGCGTTAGCGTGACGTTTTTGCCGGAAATCGTCGCCCAGTCCGGACAACGAATATAATAAATAATCGTCTCTTGAATCAAGAATAATGCACCGACAATTATTGTCCTTGCACGTCGAAACTCTTAACATGAGACACGTGTATAATCATATTACCTTACTCGGTGATTGTATTCTGTTTAAACGAACATTGCTTCACGTTTCCATGTTCCGGAGACAATATATCGATTCACATGGCGATTCTGATTTATCTAAATTGTCTGACCAAAACATCCGGCGTCAGCTGTTTTGTACGTCTTCTACTACCAATAACAGTTGTAGTCTCATAAAAAATCAACCAATCTTTTTAGTGCCTACATAACTCACGTAGACCACAGAAAGGCTTGTTGCCTATACAACTTACAAGTTGACTTGTGAAAACGTTATGTAATACTTGCACCAAAACACCCCAGCTTCAAACATTCAAATCAAACAATACTCTACACAAAATCTATATCATAAGAATCTTGACAATACACTCATAATGATGGTTTACTAAACACACTATTTATTCTCTGTTTCTCACCAACAGCAACGGCAACAATGTCAAGTTCTCTTTACCTCACTATCACAACCCCAGGTCTCGCACCTCCCGAGACCCACACTCTACATGCACTTCGGGGAAGGGGTGTCACTGCCAGAGGATCCTACATAGGCCCCCGCCCAGAGCAAAAAGTGTACGAAAACCGAAAAATAGACAAATAAGCAAAGGTGTGTCCAGTAATTTTCAGTGTCAAACACAACGAGTTCAGTTGTCGTCACCACTCGAGTGAAACCTCCGTTGCTGTCTGCAGAAACCGACTGCTGCCTCACTGGAGGAGTCGAAGGCATACGTGTCTCCTCGGAGGCATACGTGTCTCCTCGGAGGCATACGTGTCTCCTCGGAGGCATACGTGTCGTCTCGGAGGGAGTAGGACGAACTTGCTGTTATGAGAGTGGTATCGGTTCATCCGTGAAAGATAGTTTCAACGAGTCGACGGAGACTGTATCGTCTCTGCGATCAAGATCAAGTTTAAAAACCTTGTCGTGTTGCTCCAGTACTTTGAAAGGACCTTGGTAGAGCGTCTGGAGCTGTGTCCTGTGAGAGCACACGCGAACGAAAGCGTGTGTTAAAGTTGACAATTCTTGAGGCACAAAAGTGCGTCGCGTCTCCCTAACAACTGAGGTCGCCAATATTTATTGTGCATATAAAGCCCATTCGTTGAGATGAAATATTAACAAAATGCAAATGTCAAAATGCAGGTAGTTAAACACTCGAAATATAAAGACGCTACACGAATTAAAACCATTAGTCAACTGCCCAATGTGCATTACGTGTAGCTGAGTGATTGAACATAACATGGAATATTTCTTCGAATGCGAGTCATATGCTATATTATTATAAAATCTGATCTAATTTCAATTGTTTTTCATGTAACCGATGACGACTATTATACCTAGAATAATAGTGATATGGCCGAGGAGGGCTGCCCGCCTGTCAATGTCTGCCCGCCTGTCAATGGCTGCCCGCCTGCCAATGTCTGCCCGCATGTCAATGCCTGCCCGCCTGTCAATGTCTGCCCGCCTGCCAATGGCTGCCCGCCTGTTAATGCCTGCCCGCCTGTCAATGGCTGCCCGCCTGCCAATGTCTGCCCGCATGTCAATGCCTGCCCGCCTGTCAATGTCTGCCCGCCTGCCAATGGCTGCCCGCCTGTCAATGCCTGCCCGCCTGTCAATGGCTGCCCGCCTGCCAATGTCTGCCCGCATGTCAATGCCTGCCCGCCTGTCAATGTCTGCCCGCCTGCCAATGTCTTCCGCTTGGTGATCGGCCCCGGCAACTCGCGCTTCCCGGGCCTTGTTTCCGAAGTATATGGCGGCGATCTCCACTGGCCATGCCGGGAAGCAGAGCAACGTCACGAACACCGCGTATATATATATATATATATATATATATATATATATATATATATATATATATATACGTATGTATGTATGTATGTATGTATGTATGTATGTATGTATATATATATATATATATATATATATATATATATATATATATATATATATACGTATGTATGTATGTATGTATGTATGTATGTATATATATATATATATATATATATATATATATATATATATATATATATATAATATATGTATATATGTATATATCTCGTGAATCGGAGGTGACAGACGATACCGTATTGTCCATCCCATAACGCCCAGAGAATACATCCATGGGCGTCCCACAACACCCAGAAAATACATCTATGCACATCCCATAACGCCCAGAAAATGCATCCTTGGACATCCCGCAGCACCCAGAGAATACACCCATGGACATCCCACAACACCCACAGAATACATCCTCGGACATCCCACAGCACCCACAGAAAACATCCATGGACATCCCACAACACCCACAGAATACACCCATGGACACCCCACAACACCCACGGAATACATCCATGGACATCCCACAACACCCACAGATTACATCCATGGACATCCCACAATACCCATAGAATACTTCCATAGACACCCCTTCACACCCAGAGAATACATCCATGGACATCCCACAACACCCAGAGTATACATACTAGGACATTCCACAACACCTAGAGAATACATACTTGGACATCCCACAACACCCACAGAATACACCCATGGACATCCCACAACACCCACATAATACTTCCATGGACACCCCATCACACCCAGAGAATACATCCATGGACATCCCACAACACCCAGAGTATAC
>OY759263.1:12569014-12581514 GCA_963662155.1 Lamellibrachia columna
GTGTGTGTGTGTGTGTGTGTGTGTGCGTGCGTGTGTGTATATACATATATATATATATATATATATATATATATATATATATATATATATATATTCTGCATTACATTTTAAAGGGGGATTTTTTTCTTTCTGCTCTTTCAAATGAACACGACTCACAGTCTCCCGTACTGGGATAGAGCAGTACCCTGACTAATTGGTCTTCATGAACCAAAACAGTATATCTACTCGTGAAAACGAACCGTAACAGCACTAGCAGAAGCCAGAAGGGTATAATAAAAAATATTTAATATATCTAAACAAATCGTACTTCCGTGTAAACAGATCACAGTACTGCACGCTTAGTAATTGCAACTACGACGATGCTACAATGACAAACCCTGCACGCACACATACCTTTCTTCTTCAGCGAAGCGACGGAACTTACGTAGCAATATACCGACGTTCCCTTACAATTTCCTGTAGTTCACGTCGTGGATTTTGTGTTGCTTAAAAGCCCTAACCAAAGTGCGTAAACAGCAAACAGTTTCTAGCAAAATCAAATTACTTCAAATTGTTCCTTCGGAGTATCCGGCAGAGGGCGGCACAGGTTTACTCCGACTTTTAGTGTATGGAAAATGCCTACGTCATAGACCCTTTAACTGTCGCGCCTCGTTTACGTTCTGGCGCCAAACAGCGACTTTGGCTGCATTGACGCCTGTGCAAAGAATTGCATTTGTTTTATGTAGTCTTAGGACTGGTATCAAAGTAAACATTCTTTAAACTAGAAGTGCAGGGGGGTTACCTAGAGGTGTCTCAAGCAGAACAAGAGGCCACTAGCACAGATAAACCAATATCAAATCATCCGAAAAACATCTCTGAAAAAGGTTATAGATGCGTATGTTTAAATGCAAGGAGCATAGTAAATAAGAAAAACGAATTAAACATTATGGTAGAAGATATTGACCCTCACATAATTGGTATAACTGAATCATGGGCCAACATAGATATAACAGATGCTGAATTAGGACTGACAGGATATGTAATGTTTAGGAAAGATAGAATAGGAAGAAGGGGCGGGGGAGTTATTTTATATGTTAAAGAATCTATTCAGGCTTATGAAATAAAACTAGAAAGGGAAGAAGATTGCGATGAAGCTGTTTGGTGCAAAATTGTTTCAGGAAATTCAAAATTAACTGTTGGATTAGTTTACCGAAGTCCAAACATAAACGAAGAGGACAACACAACAATAAAAACCGCAATAAAGGAAGTTAGTAAAGGGGAATGTATGATAATGGGAGATTTTAACCATGGACACATACAATGGAATTCTCTAAAGAGTACAGGGATTGAGGACCAACAATTTCTATTTTTAATCCAGGATAGCTTTCTTACTCAGCACGTACTAGAACCAACCAGGGGAGAAAATGTATTAGATATAGTTTTGTCATCACAAAAAGAATTAGTGGACAATGTAAAAATATTTGAACCATTAGGTAATAGTGATCATAATCAAATACATTTTGACATCAATGTAAAATCAGAAAGTAAAAATAAGAAAACGTACAAGAGAAACTTCCACAAAGGTAACTACAAAGATATGAGAAAATACTTAGCAAAGCTAGATTGGAATAACATTCTGATGAATAAGACCGCAATTGAATGTTGGAATATTCTAAAATTTGAAATTGAGAGTATCATCGATAAATTTGTTCCCTTCCAAAAACAAGGAAAACGGTGTAGAAAGAAACACTTGTCAAAAGAGGCTATTAGAAAAATAATGGTAAAACAAACTATGTGGAGGGTTTATAGGCGTACCAGAAAGGACGAAGACTATGCAAAATACAAAGAGGCACTTAATGCAGCTACAACGTAAATCAGACAATCTAAAAGAAGCTATGAGCAAAAACTAGCATGTAACATAAAAAATGACAGCAAGAGTTTTTATGCATATGTCAGGAGTAAACAAAACGTACAAGACAAGGTTGGACCTCTAGAAGACAGTGCTGGAAATATAATATCACAGGGGTTTTTAATGGCGGAAGACCTAAATGGTTACTTCAGTTCAGTGTTTACCAAAGAAGATATTAGTTCATTACCAGTTGCTGATGCTAAATTTCAGGGGGCTAAATCTGACTATTTAGGTCCATTAGTTGTAACTCTAGAATTGGTAGCTAAGAAAATAAAGGCAATGAAGGATAACAAATCACCGGGAGTGGATGGGATTCCTCAAAAATTACTAATGGAAACAGTAGAACAAATCAGTATACCACTTGCAAGAGTATTCAACTTGTCATTAAAAGAGGGAGTTGTTCCGTTTGAATGGAAAGAAGCAAACATCATACCATTATTTAAAAAGGGTTCGAGAAATAAGTCAGAGAATTACAGACCAGTGAGTTTAACGTCAGTGATTTGTAAATTATTAGAAAGGTTACTTAAAGACCATATGGTGGACTTCCTCGTTAAGCATAAATTATTAAATTCATCTCAACATGGATTCCTCAAAGCGAGGTCATGCTTAACAAATATGTTATGTTTTTTGGAAGAAATCACTAAGTGGATAGACGTGGGATCGCCAGTAGATATTATCTACTTAGATTTTCAGAAAGCTTTTGACAAAGTGCCACATCAAAGATTACTACTTAAATTAAAAGCCCATGGTATCGGGGATAGCATAACTGACTGGATAGAACAATGGCTGACTGACAGAAGACAACGAGTTGTAGTAGATGGAGAAGTTTCAAATTGGAAATCGGTTTTGAGTGGGGTACCTCAAGGATCAGTATTAGGACCTATATTATTCTTAATTTATATCAATGACTTGGACGACAGTATAACAAGTAACGTACTGAAATTTGCGGATGACACAAAACTGTTTAGAAAGGTTAATACTGATGGTGATAAACAACATTTACAAAACGATCTAGACAGATTAGTGAAATGGTCTGAGAAATGGCAGATGTTGTTCAATTTTGGGAAATGTAAATGCCTACATACAGGACATAGGAACTTGAATGTAAACTGTAAAATGGGAGATACTGTTCTGGGTACTACTGTAAAAGAAAAGGACTTAGGAGTTACAATAAGCGCTGATATGAAAGTTTCAGAGCAGTGTGGTATTGCAGCTTCAAAGGGTAATCAAATTCTTGGATTGATTAGAAGAAACATAACATACAAGGGAAAAAAGTTAATTATACCTCTTTATAAAGCAATAGTTAGACCTCATTTAGAATACTGTATACAAGCATGGAGACCATATCGTAAGAAGGATATAGATACGCTTGAACGCATACAAAGGAGAGCAACTAAAATGATTCCAGAACTGAGAGACCTTAGTTATGAAGAACGCCTGAAAGAATGTGGTTTAACAACTCTAGAGACAAGGAGGTTAAGAGGAGATATTGAATGGGTATGAAAATATTGATAGAAATATGTTTTTCTCATTCAAGAAGGATAGCAGAACTAGAGGACATGAGGTAAAATTAGTAAAGGATCAATGTAGATTGGACATCAGGAAGCACTCGTTCTCACAGAGGACAATAAATGAATGGAACAAATTGTCTACAGATTGTGTAACTGCTAGCAGCGTGAATATGTTTAAAAACAAGGTAGACACATATCTCAGGAGGGCGGGTTATAAGTAGATGAACATTGTTGGACTCTCGATAAGCCAATGGCTTCCTTGTCCACTTGCCTTCTGGGCCTTTGGCTTGGATGGCAACTCTTGTTAAATCTCTTGTTAAATCTCTTGTTAAACGGTTTCAGACCGATGAAAAGAAGTTATAGGTTTGTGAGAAGCTTTACATGTAAGAATGTGCTTTGGCAACATCTGCATCCATTTTTTGCAAGGTCTTGTGTCTGTATTTTCTGGATTTGTGACTCTCTTGCGATGGTTCGTTGTTATGCTTTTTCCAAATGATTTCCTGTACAACGGCTGCTTTGGCGTTCTTGGTGTCGGCATTCCAATGACACGCACCGAATATCCCCATCTGCTTTTTATTATTGTTGACTTCATTGAACTACATTTGTTCTTATAAGGATTTCATCGTTGGTGATAAATGCGTTCTATTTGCTGTTTAGAAATCTACACAAACATCTGGTCAGGACTGCATACAAAATTACGGCTGTATGTGAAGCAGTTCGTAACATCTGGGGGGAAACTCTTTTTCGGACATCTTAAAAAAATGACCGCCGTCGCAGGCTGGGGTAAATTCTAAGTTGTCACTATAGCAACATATTCACGTATGTTGTAAGTTTCTCATACGTTTATCATAAAATGCACAATTAATAAAGTTGATAAAGATAATAATTACTACTAAGTGGGCTTTCAGAGTATTGTTTATTACACGCAACTACAGGCTCGTAGGAACATCATTCAAATTACACATGTATCACTGAATGCGGCATGACAATGTTTTTATTATCGTTGTTATGCTAATGTGACGATATTGTTGTAATGATGACGACGTCGTTGACGCAAGACGCACGCAAGAATAACACATGGAAACTTGTCGCGGGGATCATTATTTGTTGTAAATATTGAGCTAATTCGTTCAAACGAACTATTAACTAAATGCAACTGTCAAAATGCAGGTAGCTAAATTCGAAATCTAAAGATTATATTCAATTGACGGTTAAAATGCGTTATTAGGCATGTTGTCTCTTGTTCTTACTCAGGATACTCCCCAAGACGATTACAATCATACCAAGAAAAACAGTAAGATGTCCGAGGATGGCTGCCCGTTTCCCAATGGACGTCGCTTGATATATGTCCCCCGCTAGTCGTGCCCTCCGTGCCTTGTTTCCGAAGTATATGGCGGCGATGCCCACTGGCCAAGCCGGGAAGCAGACGAACGTCACGAACACCGCGTACCAGAAGTTATCGATCGAATTGGCGCTGCAGGACGCACGCAACAACAACGGTATAAACATCCGCAAACACATATACGCTCATATTAATAATTGTGACAAAGTTATTGCGCACACGCACGCACGCACGCGCGCACGCACGCACGCACGCACACACACACACACACACACACACACACACACACACACACACACACACACCAATAAACACAAGCACAATTACTCACTGACATAGACGCACGAACTTTGCAGATGACACAAAATATTCATAGAGGTTACTAATGATACAGATAAAAAAAATTTACAGGATGATCTAGATAAATTAGTTAAATGGTCAGAAAAATGGCAAATGTTATTAAATTTTGGGAAGTGTAAATGCTTACACATAGGACATGGAAATATGGACGAAGAACATAAAATGGGGGATGCTGTACTAGGGAGAACTACACAAGAAAAGGACTTAGGAGTAACATTTAGTGCTGACATGAAAGTTTCAGAGCAATGTGGGATTGTTGCTTCGAAAGAAAATCAAATTCTAGGGCTTATAGGGAGAACTATCACGTATAAGGAGAAACAGCTAATTGCATCCCTGTACAAAGCAATAGTTAGACCACACTTGGAATATTGTATAGAGGCATTGAGGCCGTATCATAAGAACGACAAGCTAGAAAGAATACAACGAAAAATTGAGAGACCTTAGTTATGAAAGCTGCTTATTACAATGTGATTTGATAACACTAGAGACTAGGAGACTAAGAGGAGACCAAATAGAAGTGTTTAAAATAGTGAACGGTTATGAGGATGTTGATAGGAATATGTTCTTCAAACTTAAAGAAGGCAGTAGAACCAGAGGACCCAAAGCAGCATTAGTTAAGGAACAGTGTCGATAGGACATGAGAAAGTAATATTTCCCACAGAGGGTGATAAATGAATGGAATAAACTGCCAAATGATTGTGTTAATGCTAGTAGTGTGAATATGTTTAAAAATAGAATTGACAGATATGTGATAAGCACATATATTGTTCAATCAACGCATCTAGTATATATATATATATACTAGATGCGTTGAATGAACAATAGTTAATTTGTTAATCATATCTGATTAAATATGGTTGTGCACACATGATTTCAAGTACAAATAAAACAGTGTTAAAACGAATTGGATTTGAATTTTTCTTTTTTTAGCCTAGTATTTTAAAAGTTGGAATTGGAATTGACAATCTGGAAATGGAATTGATTTTTGCAAGGCGGAATTGGAACTGATTTTTGGAATTGACTGGAGTTGGAATTGACAAAATGGAATTTACCCCATGTCTGGACAGATACACAATATGAGACAGGGACAGGGACACAATATGAGACAGGGACAGGGACACAATTTGAGACACAGACACAATTTGAGACACAGACACAATTTCAGACAGAGGCACAATTTCAGACAGTGACACAATATGAGACAGGGACAGAGTCTGATACAGGGACACAATATGAGACAAGGCATAATTTGAGACAAGACATAATTTGAGACAGGACACAGTCTGAGACAGGGACACAATGTGAGACAGAGACACAATATGACACAGTAGAAGACAGTGACACAATATATAACATGGATACAACATGAGACAAGGACACAATTTGAGACAGAGATGCAATTTGAGAGAGGGACACATTCTGAGACAGGGAAACAATTTGAGACACGGACAAATTCTGAGACAGAGACACAATCTGAGACATGGACACATTTGAGACAGAGACACAAAATGAGACAGGGACACAATTTGAGACAGAGACACAAAATGAGACAGGGACACAATTTGAGACAGGGACACATTTGAGACAGAGACACAAAATGAGACAGGGACACAGTCTGAGACAGGGATACAATATGTAACAAGGACACAATATGAGACAGGGACACCGCTGAAAAGGGCATTTTATTCGGCAGCTACTGTATTCTGGTGAATTGCATTGCTAGCATTGATACATTGATACATTGATACGTTGCTACACACCTGTAGTTACTCTGGAAGGTCGGGCGCGGCTGTTGCATGGGTTGCGCTGTGATTGGAGGGTATGTACCCTGTGGCGGGTAATGCACCCCATGTGAATAGTACCCGCTAGCCGGGGGCTGTGCATAGCCGCCTGGTTGGGCCTGGGGATATGGCATGCCCGATTGGGGCTGAGCATGGCCGCCTGGTTGGGCCTGGGGATATGGCATGCCCGGTTGGGGCTGTGCATAGCCGCCTGGTTGGGCCTGGGGATATGGCATGCCCGGTTGGGGCTGAGCATACCCGCCCTGATGGGCCTGGGGATATGGCATGCCCGGTTGGGGCTGAGCATACCCGCCCTGTTGGGCCTGGGGATAGGGATGTTCGTACCCAGGCAGTTGTGGTTGCGTTGCATTGTCGTCTGAAAGAAAAATAAATAAAATAAAGATATATTAATTAAATAAACAGTTTTGGGTTCCTTTATGTCACCTTTCATTTGAATCAATTGCCAATGTTCTATCGTGATAATTAACTTTTTGTTGAAGTACCTGAAGTAGCCAATAATTTATAATCTGTGTGATTGATATCTTGGTACTAATTTGTTTGTGCTTCTCTGATAGGTCTGCACCTGGATAGGGACACTGCCAGACTGCCTACACGGTTAGCGTAATAATACATAGATTCAACAAGATTTAACAAGATTTGCCATCCAAGCCAAAGGCCCAGATGGCAAGTGGACAAGGAAGCCATTGGCTTATCGAGAGTCCAACAATGTTCATCTACTTATAACCCGCTATCCTGAGATATGTGTCAACCTTGTTTTTAAACATATTCACGCTGCTAGCAGTTACACAATCTGTAGACAATTTGTTCCATTCATTTATTGTCCTCTGTGAGAACGCGTGCTTCCTGATGTCCAATCTACATTGATCCTTTACTAATTTTACCTCATGTCCTCTACTTCTGCTATCCTTCTTGAGTGAGAAAAACATATTTATATCAAAATTTTCATACCCATTCAATATCTTAAAAACTTCAATCTGATCTCCTCTTAACCTCCTTGTCTCTAGAGTTGTTAAACAACATTCTTTCAGGCGTTCTTCATAACTAAGGTCTCTAAGTTCTGGAATCATTTTAGTTGCTCTCCTTAGTATGCGTTCAAGCGTATCTATATCCATCTTACGACATGGTCTCCATGCTTGTATACAGTATTCTAAATGAGGTCTAACTATTGCTTTATAAAGAGGTATAATTAACTTTTTTCCCTTGTATGTTATGTTTCTTCTAATCAATCCAAGAATTTGATTACCCTTTGAAGCTGCAATACCACACTGCTCTGAAACTTTCATATCAGCGCTTATTGTAACTCCTAAGTCCTTTTCTTTTACAGTAGTACCCAGAGCAGTATCTCCCATTTTATAGTTTACATTCAAGTTCCCAAGTCCTGTATGTAGGCATTTACATTTCCCAAAATTGAACAACATCTGCCATTTCTCAGACCATTTCACTAATCTGTCTAGATCGTTTTGTAAATGTTGTTTATCACCATCAGTATTAACCTTTCTGAACAGTTTTGTGTCATCCGCAAATTTCAGTATGTTACTTGTTATACTGTCGTCCAAGTCATTGATATAAATTAAGAATAATATTGGTCCTAATACTGATCCTTGAGGTACCCCACTCAAAACCGATTTCCGATTTGAAACTTCTCCATCTACTACAACTCGTTGTTTTCTGTCAGTCAGCCATTGTTCTATCCAGTCAGTTATGCTATCCCCGATACCATGGGTTTTTAATTTAAGTAGTAATCTTTGATGTGGCACTTTGTCAAAAGCTTTCTGAAAATCTAAGTAGATAATATCTACTGGCGATCCAACGTCTATCCACTTAGTGATTTCTTCCAAAAAACATAACATATTTGTTAAGCATGACCTCGCTTTAAGGAATCCATGTTGAGATGAATTTAATAATTTATGCTTAACGAGGAATTCCACCATATGGTCTTTAATTAACCTTTATAATAATTTCAAATCACTGACGTTAAACTCACTGGTCTGTAATTCTCTGACTTATTTATCGAACCCTTTTTAAATAATGGTATGATGTTTGCTTCTTTCCATTCAAACGGAACAACTCCCTCTTTTAATAACAAGTTGAATACTCTTGCAAGTGGTATACTGATTTGTTCTACTGTTTCCATTAGTAATTTTTGAGGAATCCCATCCACTCCCGGTGATTTGTTATCCTTCATTGCCTTTATTTTCTTAGCTACCAATTCTGGAGTTACAACTAACATACCTAAATAGTCAGATTTAGCCCCCTGAAATTTAGCATCAGCAACTGGTAATGAACTAATATCTTCTTTGGTAAACACTGAACTGAAGTAACCATTTAGGTCTTCCGCCATTAAAAACCCCTGTGATATTATATTTCCAGCACTGTCTTCTAGAGGTCCAACCTTGTCTTGTACGTTTTGTTTACTCCTGACATATGCATAAAACCTCTTGCTGTCATTTTTTATATTACATGCTAGTTTTTGCTCATAGCTTCTTTTAGATTGTCTGATTTCAGTTGTAGCTGCATTAAGTGCCTCTTTGTATTTTGAATAGTCTTCGTCCTTTCTGGTACGCCTATAAACCCTCCACATAGTTTGTTTTAGCATTATTTTTCTAATAGCCTCTTTTGACAAGTGTTTCTTTCTACACCGTTTTCTTTGTTTTTGGAAGGGACCAAATTTATCGATGATACTCTCAATTTCATATTTTAGAATATTCCAACATTCAATTGCGGTCTTATTCATCAGCATGTTATTCCAATCTAGCTTTGCTAAGTATTTTCTCATATCTTTGTAGTTACCTTTGTGGAGGTTTCTCTTGTACGTTTTCTTATTTTTACTTTCTGATTTTACATTGATGTCAAAATGTATTTGATTATGGTCACTATTACCCAATGGTTCAAATATGTTTACATTGTCCACTAATTCTTTTTGTGATGACAAAACTATATCTAATACATTTTCTCCCCTGGTTGGTTCTAGTACGTGCTGAGTAAGAAAGCTATCCTGGATTAAAAATATAAATTGTTGGTCCTCAATCCATGTGCTCTCTAGAGAATTCCATTGTATGTGTCCATGGTTAAAATCTCCCATTATGATACATTCCCCTTTACTAACTTCCTTTATAGCGTTTTTTATTTTTGTGTTGTCAACTTCGTTTATGTTTGGACTTCGGTAAACTAATCTAATAGTTAATTTTTAATTTCCTGAAACAATTTTGCACCAAACAGCTTTATCGCAATCTGCTTCCCTTTCTAGTTTTATTTCATAAGCCTGAATAGATTCTTTAACATATAAAATAACTCCCCCGCCCCTTCTTCCTATTCGATCTTTCCTAAACATTACATATCCTGTCAGTCCTAATTCAGCATCTGCTATATCTATGTTGGCCCATGATTCAGTTATACCAATTATGTGAGGGTCAATATCTTCTACCATAATGTTTAATTCGTTTTTCTTATTTACTATGCTCCTTGCATTTAAACATACGCATCTATAACCTTTTTCAGAGATGTTTTTCGGATGATTTGATATTGGTTTATCTGTGCTAGTGGCCTCTTGTTCTGCTTGAGACACCTCTAGGTACCCCCCTGCACTTCTAGTTTAAAGAATGTTTACTTCCAAAAATATTTGTCATTGTACCCAAGTCACTATCTACTGCTGCTGAAAGTTTGTCCGCGAATACTGCCGCCCCCTTTCCACTTAAATGAAGCCCATCCTTCATGTACATATCAGCCCCCTAACAAAACTTCCCCATAAATCCACAAATCCAACTTCCTCTTCCCTACATAGCTTCTGGACTAACATGTTAATTGCCATCCCCCAACAATTTCGATATTTGTGACCCCTCCTGCCCATTACAGGTAAAATCCCTGACAGTATTACCTGCTCAACCCGCGTCTGTTTTAGTGTTCTGACCAACTGCCTATATTTCCTAACTATGGCAGTTGTACCCTCCCTCTCTACGTTATTTGTCCCTACGTGTATTAAAACAGATCCACCCTTACCCGAGCCTACGATGTTTTTTACCCTCTCAGTTATCGCCTCTATTTTGGCTCCAGGTAAGCAGACCACCACATCATCTCCTTTGTTTAAGACTCTGTCGGTCTTCCTAACTATCGAATCCCCCACAAACACCCTCGCTCTCTTCCTCACCCCCTCTATCACTGCTGCAGAATAACTCTTCCGTTCGATCCCCTCCTTCACATTCTGTCCTGACCCCTTCCCTCCTGTCTCCCCCACTTACCACTCCTTTGCTCTTGTCTCTCCCACTCCCCTCTCCTTCACTCCGGTTGTTTTCCCTCCCGTCTCTCCCACTCCCCTCTCCTTCACTCCGGTTGTTTTCCCTCCCGTCTCATCATCATTTTCCCTCCCGTCTCAACATCATTATGTCACCATATAGTATCAAACGACGATAACATTAATTAAAACAACGTTGTCTCGTTACACACACAAGCGCGCGCACGCACGCACGCACGCACGCTCACATACCACTCTAAAATAATCCGTAAATGCTGTTACTGGGTCGTCGGACCTGTTGGAACTTAACTAAATAAACAAATAGTGGTAGAACTTTTCAAAGTGTGCAAACTAGAATTATTGTATCGCATCATCACTGTTTGGAATAATTCGTACGCCACGACTCACAGCTGGGTGGCGGCAGCGCTGAGATCTCTGTGGCCGGTGGTGCGGTCGCCATCGTGCCTCTACCGTCCATGGTGTTGCTGTCCGTTTACCACGCCACACATCGGGTCGGCCGGCTTACGAGATATAAGCGCCCTCCAGCAAACGACGAAAGTGACCCGTCTTTGTCAACTGCACGTATACATAATATTTTGTTTTCACCAGGATGCAATGTACGTAATACAAACATAAAAGAATTATATATATATATATATATATATATATAAATGTGTGTGTGCGTGCGTGCGTGCGTGCGTGCGCGTGCGTGTGCGTGTGTATGTATTGATATGATTATATATACTCACACGCGCGCACACATCTTACACGCACGAACGCACGCGCACACACACACACACGCACACGCACACGCACACGCACACGCACACGCACACGCACACGCACACGCACACGCACACGCACACGCACACGCACACGCACACGCACACACACACACACACACACACACACACACACACACACACACACACACACACACACACACACACACACACACACATGTTCGTGTGTGTGAATTGTACTACCAATAAATATAAAATATATAAGTTTGCACGCTTAGTAATTGCAACACAGTGCCACGCTACGACGGTGCTACAATGACAAACCCTGCACGCACACATACCTTTCTTCGGCGAAGCGACGGAACTTACGTAACAATGTACCTCGCCACTTCCTGTATGCACATTGTAGGTTCACGTCATAAATGTTTAGGGTATAATGAACTTCCGCGCAAGCGTGAATATTGATCTAATAAGCTTTACCATAACTTACATTTTGCGCAGATTTCACACGTCTTTATTTAGTTTGCAATCGCCTCATGTTTGTTCCGAAACCTCTCAATTTCAATAATTTCAATACATTTACGTTGAAGCAGATAATACTAGGGTTTGCATGGAACTTGTTTATG
>OY759263.1:12586514-12614014 GCA_963662155.1 Lamellibrachia columna
ATTGTTGGTTCTGCCCAGATCACACACGAAAACTGTTGGTGGAGTGTGTGTGTGTGTGGGGGGGGGCGTCTTGGAATAGCGAACATGCAACTAAGCTGCTTATACAGGAACATTTGAAACTGTTTCAACAAATGCTTTGGTGGCGACATGTTCCAAGGCGGATGTCTCCTTAACACGAACTGTTATCCGCGCTGCACCGTATTAGCTTTATTGAAAACATCGAATTACAGCGACAACCATCAGTGCCCCTCTCGCTCGCCTTCGTGAACTCACCGAGAAGTGAGCCTGGCCCCGAAGGCGTGGTCTTGTTGTTGCCCACTGTCACCATTCCATTCTGTCTAAGCGTTCTCGTGAAGCGTCAGCAGCCAAACAACATCATTATCGAGATTCTACACTAAACATATTTTGCCTGATTTAACTTATCAATCTGACAAGTGTGTCAATATAATAAAAGTTTACTTAATTATAATTGCATCGTATAAACTGATAAAAGTTTACCCTTATTTCATGAGTTAGCCAAATGTCCGGATGAGATCGCAGTTAGCTAATGTCGCGGCTCACGCATCATTAATAATTTCTGTCACAATGAAAAGAACACTGCATCCAGGTTATGCTGTGTGCGACAAACGGTGGCGCCACAGTCGCAGCTATGTAATCGAGGCTACAGTGCCACAAGCGCAGGCGCTTTTATCGTGTTGTACCAAACAACATATGGTATGAGTATGTCTTGGAACGACACTAAAACGACAATAATTTATTAATTAACCAGACACCAACACGTTTGATTGTAATTATTTGCATTGTGTTTAGAAAACGATTCGATTTTGGCCACAATATCCATTGCAGCTACACATATCATGGATCGTTGAATAGAACAGTGTATTAAATTGCCAGCGGCACACACCACTTACGTGTACGTTCATGGTTCGTGTCGTCTGTTTGATCCGTCTCGCGTTTCTCTTACCTTTTCAGCCTATCACCTTTTCTCCCCACCAGTCAATGATGCAACTGATTCCGTCTACATGATATTTGATTGCAGACTTATGCCCAAGTGAGAGAAGAGCTAACAGAACTGAGAATATAAAAGAGCATCACGATTCTACCAGCAGACAAGGGAAAAGCCACAGGGGTGACGGACACGTGTGAATGTGAACAGAAACTCGCCGCCATGTTATCGGTCGACAAGACGTATGACCAGTTAGACCGACGTTCGAATGCTTTTGCTGCAGTTTCGAATCGTGGGTATTTTCGTTCCTTCCACATTACCCAAATTCACTCAACCGTTTAAGTTAGTACCTGGCTACAGACAGTGGAGGATATGTAAATGGATAGTCTTCGCGCGGTAACTTCAACGTTGTTGAATGTTTCCCACATAAATCAAGGTTGTCTTGGAATGAAGAGGTATACCGGGGGTGAAGCGCTTTGAGCGGTCCTGTTGACTACAGTTTAGTGTCCTGGTTTGGACTGTGACGTCTGCATCACATTCAGTTGTTGCTTCACATTGCGAAACCCACCCCACAGTTCATTATTCATTGTTAGAAAATGTAGATAATTTCAACGTGCACCCGGCACACGAGATACTTCTAGTCACTGCGCACTTTATTCAAGATATCTGTACAATAAACTCATCCGTACAATTAGTATGTAACCAGTGACAAAATATAAATACGACGCACTGGAAAATATCCGCTTTGTGAATGAATGTAATCGTAATATCGTCATTCAACCAAAACAGGAGGTATCCACCAATTATATAAATAAATACGGTAAACAATAATAATTCATAGACCCTATCTCGTCAATCGGTGTTCTACTCGGTTCCCTTGTACCAGAAATGTATATTGGGCTGGTCACTGGTCACACTGGGCGGATGTGTGGTGTGCGCAGACTCCTGGGGTGAAGGACTTCCGGCGTCAACGTCGCTACTTTGGACACTTTCCTCGGGTTCAGCCATTTGCTCCGTCGGTTTCGGCCGTCCTTTTTCAGAACTGCTGGAACACAACATATTGTGTGTGGAACACAACATATTGTGTGTGGAACACAACATTTTGTGTGTGGAACACAACATATTGTGCTTAGAACACAACATATTGTGTTTGGAACACAACATATTGTGTAAGGAACACAACATATTGCGCATGGAATATGCAAATACGTTACGCGGATTTGCCAATAGCGTATTTACTGCGGATAAAACATGACATATTCTCTTAAAATATGTCAAAGTAATAGCTAGCAACCGTATTTATAGTATGCAACTATTCCACAACATATTCCACAATCGATTACCAACACCAACCCGTTCGAACAGTTCCTGTTTATGTACAACGAATATTGAATATTACTTCATTCATTATGTTTTATATGCCACAACAGCAAACAAAAATTTTACAAAATAATCAGCTCTGTAAATGTTTTTGTTTTATCATGTCCGGCTAATGGCGCATGCTTTTTCATACACGTAATGTCAGTAGTGTACCAGTGCCGCCCTCTGTCGGATCCGAAGACACCATTTGAAGTTGTTTTACCACTAGCAGGAGTTTTGTTTCCGCCATGATAATATTGACCAAGGTCAGTCTGTTCCAAAGTACCAACACCGATGTTCTTGGTGTTGTTGCTAAAGTCCCGTTCATACGAGCGATTACTTGTAAGATTGATCGTGCGACACAGTGTCGACCAACCAATCGGATCTTTCATGAAAGCTACAAGAAACAACGATGCGTTCGATTGGTTGAGCTACACTGCGTCGCACGATACATTAGAAATGGCTTCTGCGAACGGGCTTTGACACGCAATAGTGCGGTACATAATATATGTATATGTTACATAGCGAGAAGAGTCAACAGCTGGCACCACCGTACCTGGTGTTTCTGAAGACGAAGGCTAGGATGCAGAGAAGAAGAAGTGCAAGGAGGATGCACGAAGCGATGATGAGGAGAAGTAGCCGTTTCACCTTCACTCCAAACACGTCCACCGTGTCCGTGGAAGTGTCGTGTCCTACACACACGTACAGACAGGGGCATCACTTCGTCTGGCGTAATCAAACGTAGCAGTACCACAACTAGATGTAGCGGTTTCTGCCTATTTGTGTCTGCTGTATGCTATTTTTAAGTTACGTGTGTGTGTGTGTGTGTGTGTGTGTGTGTGTTTGTTTGCGTGCGTGCGTGCGTGCGTGCGTGCGTGCGTGCGTGCGTGCGTGCGTGCGTGTGTGCGTGCGTGGAACATTTTGGTAACTGAATGTCGCGGTAAATAAGGTCAAGAAATTAATGCTTTGTTTTTACTTAATGCGTGTTAGAACCTTTGGCTGAAGCTAGGGTTTTAGCGGTGACCTTTCTGGTCCCGTTACATGTGTATCAGGACGATATACGATTGCCAATTGTTTATGCACCCCCAGTTATGTTCTATTATACCAGATATTACAGTTAACATCAATGTAGAGGCTTTATGATACAGCAAGCGAACGAAAGTGAAAGTGAAACAATAGTAAAACATGGTTGTTGCTGTTGTTGTTGCCATTCAACGCTGTTTGTAAATGCTAGGTTTTTATTTCCATGTGCCCATGCAATTATTAGTATGTGACAAGGTGAATAATTAAGTTATTACCAGGTGTACATCGGTATCCGGATCGTAGGTTGAATGTGTCGACGACACAAACGTCTGGACGACACGGATTGTTTTCACACGGATCACGGGCGTCCTGGCACTGAGAGCCGTTGTAGAACGGCGTACATATGCAGTACTGCTTGGCTGGTTCCCCGTTCTAACAAAATACACAGTATATATAATATGACTCTGTGTGCGTGTGTGTGTGTGTGTGTGTGTGTGTGTGTGTGTGTGTGTGTGTGTGTACGTTCGTGCGTGCGTGCGTGCGTGCATGCGTGCATGTGTGCGTGCAACGATTGCTGATAGGAAACTGGGTGAACAGCTGATAACGAAACCCGTACCAGCGCCTGCCGTTCCAGGCATGTTCCACCATTGACACACGCGTTGACCCTGCACGGTAACCCGACATTCGTCTCGCAGTTGACTCCAGTGGTTCCCTTCTCACACACGCAGACGAAATGTCCGACGAGGTCCCCGCACGAGCCCCTGTGTTGGCACGGGTCACTGAGACACTCGTTGACTAGTCCCACGTCGTCAGGGTCCGGGTCGGTCTCCTCACACACCACTCCCGTGTAACCTGGCGCGCACACGCACCGGAAGTCGCGGCCGAGCGAGTAGCAGGAAGTGGCGGGCCGACGGCACGGCGACTGCGCACAACTGACGGCCGTCAGCTCGCACTGCGTTCCGGCAAAGTTGTGTCCGCAGTGGCAGACGAAATTCGCGTTACCGTCGCCTTCACATCGGCCGCCGTTCTCGCACGGCGAACTCGCGCATGCCACGTAGACGACGGCGCAAGTCGGGCCGGCGAAGCCGGGCGTGCAGTGACAAACGAAGGCGCCGTTACCCGCAGTCGAGCACGATCCTTTGTTCTCACACGGCAGGCTCAGACACCCGTCGACATTCAACTGGCACGTCGGACCGACAAACCCCGTCGCGCACTGGCAGTCGTATCCGAACGGTTTGGCTATACACGTGCCGTTGTTGGCGCACGGTTGTGTTCTGCAGCCGATGATTCTAGTTTCGCAGAGGGCGCCATCGTGTGATGACGGACAGGAGCAATTGAAACCCATCCATTCAAGTTGACATGTGCCGCCGTTCTGACAGGGGGCGCTGCGGCAGTGGTCTCTCGTGTCGTGCTCGCAATAAATGCCATTGAAGTCGACCTGGCAGTTGCATCGGAAGCCACCGGGGAGGTCGCTGCAGAAACCGTTGTTCTGGCACGGATGGCTGCGAAAGCATTTAAAGATAGCGTGTATGCTTGCATGTGTGCGTGCAACGATTGCTTATAGGAAACTGGGTGAACAGCTGATAACGAAAGCCGTACCAGCGCCTGCCGTTCCAGGCATGTTTCACCATTGACACACGTAAATAAAGCCATTGTAGTCTACACTGGACTAATGTATTGATTTGAAAATGAACAATATGTTTATTTTTGTCACAAACCTGATTACATAGACCGAAGTCATGTGCCATCATGCTTCCAACACGCACGCACGCAGGCACGCGCGAACTCACACTCGCACGCACGAACGCACGCTCACACGCACGCACGCACCCACACACGGCTGGCTACCTGTGACACGCGTTGATATCGATCTCACACAATGTCCCGTTGCGGCCGATCGGACACACACACAGGAATCGCCCGGTCAAGTTCTGACAGCTGCTGCCGGCTACACACGGACTGCTCGCGCACTCGTCGACGTCCAGTTCACAGTGCACCCCTGCAACGATCACCCAACAACGCGTACCAACTCCACATGCGACACGCCATAGCAACAAGTATGGCACTGGGGTATGTTTAGATGTGGAAAGTCGCTGTTCGGGTGTTTTCATAAAATGCGTCATGGCTGACGATGGGAAACGAGGCGCGCTTAAACACCGTAAACACAGGTACATCATGATGGGATTATAAGTATTGCATTGTCGACATTCTAACACTATTGGTGTTGAGCTACTACAACAGTTACATCTGTTTTTGAAAACAGCAGCTGATGTTGACTTGGTGTGCCGCCAGGTGTCGCTGACCTACCTCCCAAGCCGACCGTGCAGTCGCACGTGTATCCGTTCGTGCGGTTGACGCACGTGCTCCCGCCCAAACACGGATTGCTGGCGCATTCGTCTACGTCCGTGGTGCACGTGTAGCCCGCGAAGCCGGCGGCGCACGTGCACTTGTACCCCTTGTTGACGGCGACGCACGTGCCGTCGTTCGCGCACGGCACGCTATAGCATGCGGCGAGCGCCACCGCGCAGTGGCGACCGCCGAAGCCGGGCGTGCAGTCGCAGATGTATTGGCCCCCCTGAGCCCGGCAGGTGGCGCCGTTCTGACACGGCGCCAGCGCCACGCAGTGGTCTGTGATGTGCGCGCAATGGTCGCCGCCGTAGCCAGGTGGGCATGTGCACGAGTAGCCATTGCTATGTTCTGTGCAGTTGCCTTGATTCTCGCAAGGGTCGCTCTCGCACGTTCCTGTTACACGGACAATACGTACACACTGACACCTAGCTTTGGCCAGATTCCATTCACGTCTTGCTTATTTGTTTATTGTTTCACGAGTTCGTGAACCCTTTTTCGGGAAATGAAAAAAAATAGGACGCTATCAAAGCTACAGTTTTCCACTTGAAAACGTGGCTTTTGACATGAACACGATTGCATTTCTATTGAAGTGATAGTTGATCATAAACCCTGTTCTCTTTCCACAATGATTTGCAAATACTTAGGCTATATGAATAATAAAGGTATTACAGTTGTATAATCACACTGACGACGCAGGACATTATACCCTTTATTCACACTGTGACTGGCAACTCCGCGACTCACCGGACAAAGTTTCGATGACATCCGGTAGTTGAAAGTGCATGATATTGCGGTAGCCATTGGTTACGATGACCCCGACACGTGACTGTGACGTATGACTGGGTGTCGGACGGGCAACGAGCGTGCCGTCTATGTAGACTCGTGGGCGGCCGTATATGTTGGCCGCTACCAAAACGTTGATGTCCGTCTGTCCGCGCAGGCGTGCTGCACATGGGCCCGTATGTGACGACTGCCAGGTGGCGCGACCGTAGACAAAACTTCCGGTGACATAGCACCGGTCAAGGAGCCCGGTGCCCGGCCTGTAACGGAATGCACGTGCGCGCGATTTATTCACCTCTGTAGTCATGCAGATTTAATGATGATAATAATAATCATAATCATTTTGTATTTACGGCATCTGCTCTTGGATGAACCGGAAAAATTCAACGCTTCGACACTGCGAGTCTACCAGAAACACACTGGTGTTGTCATGTAGGTGTGGCATTTCAGCAAAATGGATACCCGTTCATTCACTCTGGAAGAGAAAATCATATCCACAGACAAGATGTGGCACTAATCATCTCATCTGAGTATGCCAACGGTTGCGTTATTACGAGGCCGTTTCTGCAAGGATGGTTTGTGTCAGGGCCAAAACCAGAACTGGTGTGCGAAACATCATTCAGGTATATACACTAGAATCATGTTACCGTTATGAACAATACCAATACTGCCTGGACTCGCTGCGTTTAAAGATCAATGCCGTCCAAAAGGATGAAGACCTACAGGGGAATTTCAACGCAATGGGTGACGACCAACATTCGTCCGGTCCAGAAGTTGTTGGAAAGTTTGGACTGTGTCGTACTAATGACAGGGGACAACAAATACGGCAGTTTTGTGCATAAATGACCTCATCATTGCCAACAATGTTTCAAGATGCCAACACTATGAGAGCGACGTGGACTTCACCAAATGAAGGAATAATATTATACAAACCGGCAGAACGTGGTTCATATTACTTCCTGGTACCAAACCCTGTGTTTCAAGAGTACACAAGAAAGCAGTCAAGAGGTACGATGTGGATAACCTTTGTGATAGCGAGACACGGCGAGATGTCCAAATGAAGCTTGGTGTAGCCTTTGAACATCTATAGTAACTTGGTGATACACCAGTGGCGGAACTCAGGTTAGACTTAAAAGAGACAACAAATAAATCACTGAGAAGGTGTTTGGCTTCAGGCGTAGAAAGCAGGTAGTCAATCTTCCATAAGTTCTAGCAAGAGAGTGTGAGGAAAGGAGAAAGGCATCATTTGAAGAACATCTCAAATGACGATAAGCGCGAAACGTACAGAGATAAGAACATATTAGTGAAGAAGACGATAAGAACCAACAAGAGAAAACAACTTCAGGAAACGATACGAGTTATAGAGGAGGAGTTCAAGAAACAAAACTCGTATACTTTGTTTTTAAGTATGCGAGGACTCCGCAACAAGCCATGTAAACACCTCGTGGCTGCAAAGAATGGTGACGGAAACCTAAAGACTCCGCAACAAGCCATGTAAACACCTCGTGGCTGCAAAGAATGGTGACGGAAACCTAAAGACTCCGCAACAAGCCATGTAAACACCTCGTGGCTGCAAAGAATGGTGACGGAAACCTAAAGACTCCGCAACAAGCCATGTAAACACCTCGTGGCTGCAAAGAATGGTGACGGAAACCTAAAGACTCCGCAACAAGCCATGTAAACACCTCGTGGCTGCAAAGAATGGTGACGGAAACCTAAAGACTCCGCAACAAGCCATGTAAACACCTCGTGGCTGCAAAGAATGGTGACGGAAACCTAAAAACTCCGCAACAAGCCATGTAAACACCTCGTGGCTGCAAAGAATGGTGACGGAAACCTAAAAACTCCGCAACAAGCCATGTAAACACCTCGTGGCTGCAAAGAATGGTGACGGAAACCTAAAGACTCCGCAACAAGCCATGTAAACACCTCGTGGCTGCAAAGAATGGTGACGGAAACCTAAAGACTCCGCAACAAGCCATGTAAACACCTCTTGGCTGCAAAGAATGGTAACGGAAACATAAAAACAGATGAGGTTTTGAAATGCTGGGAAACATACTTTGAGAAACATTTTAACACGAACTGGGCAAAATCACAGGACGCTCTTGACCGCACTCCAGATAATATCCCTGGACATTTTGGACCACCATTCTCGATATAGGTTGTACAGAAAGCTGTCAAAACAATGAAGTCAAGGAAAGCGCTTTCTGTTGATTGCATAAAGGCTAAAAGCAGGCAGAAAGAAGACGGCTGAGATGCTCCTAAGAATATACAATGCAGCATGACATCACGAAAAGTTGCCAACGGACTGTTGCATAAGTATGATCAACCCAGAACACAAGAAAGGATGGAAGTTAACCCAGTCAAACTACCGAACAATTTCCTGATACCCATCCCGGGAAATCACTTCTTATGATGCTCATAAGAATAGATGACAACATTGGCACACATCTATCAAAGCAGCAGTTTGGATCCAGGAAGGGACAGTATATGCTACCGTCATAGTGTCACAGATCATGGAAAATGCAAATGAGCACCCGGTCCAGCTGCATTTAAATTTTGTGGACTTCAAGGCTGTATTTGATACTATCTGGAGATGAGCATTGTGTAAGATGCTAAGGTATACTGTGGTGGATCCCAAGATTACACCACTGATTGATAATGTTGAATGAAAGAATGGTAAAAAGTGGAAATAGGAGTGAGATCGGGCTATACCTATTTCAGTTTGTTCGTTGAGGTCAGACACGAAGAGCGTATGCAAGGAGGCCAAGCTAGATATCAAACTCAGTTTTGACATCAGATATGGAGATTAAACAACAATTATGTCCACCCTGCTTGAGAAAACACAACTCTCAGCTGAACAACTTCAAGCTGCCTGTAGGAAATTGGGTACGAAAATCAACTTTTTCAAATGCAAAATCATCACTTCATCGAAGAAGCGTATTGTTCTGGAAGGCGAAGAACTGGAGACTGTGGGAGAGTTCTGCTCCTTGGGTAGCATTGTCACTTCTACAGATGGAGAGATGTTAGTCGATGCATAGCTTTAGCATCGGTAGCCTTTGGTAAACTCAGAAATGCATGTATGCCAACAGGAGCCCTTATATTTCCAATGACAATCTATGGTGCGGAGGCTTGGACGCTGCGATCACATGAGATATAATCTGTTGAGATTGTTGAGATGCGAGGTCAGGAAAGATACTGGGCTCCCGCTGCTGACAGCAGACGGGTCTCCCATGCATAGAACAACATGGAGGGGTGCCACTTCCCGGAGGACAGCGAGTGTCACAGTGGCGCATGCTTTTAAGTCAAGACAAGTTAAGACACCATACTACTATTACTACTACAACCACTACTACTCCTGCTGCTGCTACTACTACTACTAATACTACTACTACTAATAATAATAATAGTAATAATAATACTTCTACTAATACTACTACTGCTACTACTACTACTACTACTACTACTAATAATAATAATAATAATACTGCTACTACTACTACTACTACTACTGCTATTACTACTACTACTACTACTACTACTACTACTACTACTACTACTATTACTACTACTACTACTACTACTACTACTACTACTACTACTACTACTACTACTACTACTACTACTACTACTAATAATAATAATAATACTAATACTACTACTAATACTACTACTAATACTAATGATACTACTACTAATATTAATAATAATACTAATACTACTACTACTACTACTTCTACTACTACGACTGCTGCTAATACTACTACTACTACTACTACTACTACTACTACTACTACTACTGCTGCTACTAATAAAACTACTGCTGCTACTACTACTACTACTGCTACTACTACTACTACTACTACTAATAATAATACTAATAATAATACTTCTGCTAATACTACTACTGCTACTACTGCTACTACTACTACTACTGCTACTACTACTACTACTACTACTACTACTACTACTACTACTACTACTACTACTACTACTACTACTACTACTACTACTACTACTACTACTACTACTACTACTACTACTACTACTACTACTACTACTACTACTACTACTACTACTACTACTACTATTTCTACTACAACTAACAATAATACTAATTATTATTATGCTATAACTAGTAGTAATAATAATACTAACAATAATAAGAACAAGAACAAACTGTTATTGCCCTGAATTGATATGATGAATGCTTTACAAATTGCGATGCAAACAGGAAACATTTTACCTGATTCGAAGTAAGATGAAATCGAAGTTGTCGGCGTCATGGACGTTGTACATGAGGCCGATGTTGCCGTAGTCCTCCTGTCCGTCTCCACGGATGTTCTGCAGGATGATGCTAGCGCGGTAACTCCTCACGTTCACGATAGGTGTCAGCACTGCGCGGCAGTGGCCATCCCCGGGGAATGCACCCCCGAGGGCACGCAGTTCCAGCACCCCGGGCGTCGGCGTCTCCACTGCCCCCTGGATGCCGCAGTCTGTTGTCTGTATGCCCGTCGCTGTAACGCCGCGAATTTGACTTTCTATTAAGTTTGTTACGTTCATTCGTTGCCGTTGTCGTGAAGTATTCGTTATTATTATGAAGTGTGTTTTACTTCGAGTGTATAGCGCAATGTAATAGTGTCTGTATATTATGCACACACGTATTTACTCCTTATACGGGCATTTTATCACACATTGTGGGGGGTTTTGTTCCCCAGTCTTTTCATTTGCTCCCTTGTCAAGGCTTAAAAAAACGCATTTTCCATAAAACGGTAAACTACCGAGGAAAGCCCAGAAATGGAGAAAAGGAAATCGTTTTCATACACCTGCAACTAGGACCACAAAAAGGACCAAGTTCATAAGTAATATCCTTTAAGTTTTAATAAAAGGGAAACTTAGCGGAGGTAGTGTCCCGAATGGTAATTTGTCCTTTTTCAAAAAAGGCACATTTGTCCACAACATGGCCAGTTACTGGGATTATGGGCCAAAAGAGCACATATTAATTATGAAAAATCACTGCTTTGTAAAATGACAATATCAATTTTTCTTTCTGTGATTACTTTGAAACAGAGCTGATTAACACAAGCACATATTTGCACAGTCGACAGTAAATAAACAGTGGGTCAGTGGTCAAATAGAACACTTCAGAAACCTGCCTTTTTGCCATTTTATGAATTTGTAGCACTAGTAGGGAAACATTGTGGACCAACAGTTGTTTTCTTCAAAGCATATGACTGAAATAAATTGTGACAACTGATACTACCTTGTTTAAAACAAACCACTGTAATTGTTGTGGCCAATCTAAACAGGAACACACTGGAAATGATACCACGTTCTCATAGTTGTGTCCCTCCTCAAAACTGACGTGGGAGTTATTTTCTAGGTTTCATAAATGAATCTACTGAAATAAATCGGTTCAACTACTCCACAGAATGGCCGCTGCACTTAACAGACCAATCTGTATATATTGGTGAATATAACATAAACAACGTTTCACTAAGCTACAGTGAGAATATTATGCTGCTTTCTCATACATTTACAAGAGTAGCATATTCTCCTTTAATTAGTAATTTCCAAACCCACCCGTCCATCTTATCCAGTCTGCTGCAGAGAATATGCTGTTTATACAGGCGACAAATAATAACTTAAAATAACATTTTATAGTAAAACGGATATTATGTCATCGTATCACCGACCGAAAGGCATAGTTTGCATCTCCAAGATGAAGTTCTGGAAGAACACTTCATTATCGAAGCCGTTCAGCGCCAGTACGCCAGCCGTCCCTTTGGTGGGGTAATGGGGTTGAATTTGCGTCTCCTGGCGACCATTGATGGAAACCGTCGTGTCCAGATGATCTCGTACGACTATTTCCGATGTGAAGGGCGTTGCACCGGATAGGCCCAGTCCGTTACAGCTGCCCGATGTGCCGCCATCGAAGCGCATGCGCCCAGTCTCCAGGTATCCCGTCCGGAAACAGTGAGTCGTGTTGGCAAATCTGGAGCGAAATTAATGACACTTTCTAGGCGCACGTGGTTCATTTAATGAAATTAAATACGGGTATATCAGATCGTGACATATTGCAAAGTAAAATCACGTGCTAAATGGACACAAAAGTCATCGATAGATTCAGATAATTAATTTACAGTTAACTGTGTAATATTACTTTCAACTATTATAGTCATATCAGTAGTTTCTCATTTGGAAATCAATTAATTGAATATAATTGAATTGAATAAGCAACATTACAAAGTTACGGTTTTGCAAACGCAGTGTATTATACTTTTATCAATTTCAGTGCTGCGTTTCAGTATACACGTATTTACTCGTGTGCACGACTTGTTTACGTTCAGTGCAGTCCAACTAGAAGGAGAATCACGCATTTATTGTGTCCTGAATTTTACTTATCATTGGCTCTATTTTACCTGAATATAAAATAATTTTGTTGTCATTTTGAACTTGTAAAATTTTTGAATTTGCAAAAGGTTTAATTTGTAAAATACACCCGGCCTGTATAAGTATATAAATAAGTTTTCCCCAAGACTATTGTCGCCATTATACACTAGCAAATTGGAGGACGCCAACTAGGACACCGTTTCAGTTCAGCAGTAGCAGTAGTAGCAGTAGCAACAGCAGTAGCAGCAGCAGTAGCAGCAGCAACAACAACAGCAGCAGCAGCAGCAGTAGTAGTAGTAGTAGTAGTAGTAGTAGTAGTAGTAGTAGTAGTAGTAGTAATAGTAGTAGTAGTAGTAGTAGTAGTAGTAGTAGTAGTAGTAGTAGTAGTAATAGTAGTAGTAATATTAGTAGTAGTAGTAGTAGTAGTAGTAGTAGTAGTAGTAGTAGTAGTAGTAGTAGTAGTAGTAGTAGTAGTAGTAGTAGTAGTAGTAGTAGTAGTAGTAGTTAAAATGTTCACAGTCGGTTTTTTTTTTATAAATTATAAATAAATAAATCAATTTAAAAAACCACTAAGTAAACTTCGTAAATTAACAATGTCTAATTTTAAACGTTCACGACTTGCATAATGTGTCGATACTGGCGAACGCTATTTTCAAGTCGAGAACTCGGATTCACGATAAATATGATCACACTCGAAAGCAGCGAAACTGTCAAATGCTTGCATAGAATGAGTGGCGATTGTTTACGTGATGAGAACGAAGTCGAAATTGTTAGCGTCTTTCACGTTGTAGATGATTCCGGTGCCGCCGTCGTCACTGCTGCCGCTTGGCCCCGCCTTGTTCTCCAGCTGGACCTGAACCCTGCAGACCCACACTACTATGGAAGTACACATACCTGCGTGTTTGTATGCGTGTGTGCGTGCGTGCGTGCGTGCGTGCGTGCGTACGTACGTACGTACATACATACACATAATATTATATATATATATATATATATATATATATATATATATATATATATATATATATATATATATATATATATATATATATATATATATATATATATATATATGCATGCATGTATGTATGCAAGCGATTATATATACATATGTATTTACACGCATGCATACATGCATGCATGCATGCATGCATACACACATACATACATACATACATACATACCTACATACATGCATACATGCATAAAAACATACATACATACATACATACATACATACATACATACATACATACGTACGTACGTACGTACGTACGTACGTACAAACATACATACATATTTACAAACATGCATACACGCATAAACAAACACACACATTCACGCACCCACAAACCATACACACACGCACACACGCCGATGTTGCTCAATCGTATGGGATTATTAATAGGAAGCAGCTGACGAGTTTTTCACCGGCAATACTTTTTCACTCGATATTGGTTCATAGCATCCCACCACACGCGCCATTGGACTTCATAGATGTGGCCACTGACCAACAGCCGGTCTCTTTACCAACAGTTTGGCTAAATACCGTTATGCTGATTAAAAATAAAAATGCAATCAGGTATACAAAGATTTACTAAAGGGTGTTTAAACTAGGTTGACGTGCAACATGAGCCAGAGCACTGGAAGGAGAGAGTTCGATGTTACCTGTAAGCGCGAGCGGTGACAGTCTGTCTTGCTACTGCGTGACATAGCCCAGTGCTGACTGGGTCTGGAGTCAAGTTGAAGTATATTGTTGAGTTGATCACATCATTATCACAACGCCGGGCCGTAAATGCTGACGCTGGGGTGAAAGGAAACAATACTATACACTTATTGTTGAGTTGATCACATCATTATCACAACGCCGGGCCGTGAATGCTGACGCTGGGGTGAAAGGAAACAATACTATACACTTATTGTTGAGTTGATCACATCATTATCACAACGCCGGGCCGTGAATGCTGACGCTGGGGTGAAAGGAAACAATACTATACACTTATTGAACAATACTAGGTTTTATGCACGATTCGCTTTAAAAAAGTTGAACTGAGCGAGCTTGCGAGCCCAGTACAACAGTCTGGAGAAACGAGTGCGTAAAACCCATTATCGTTCGATAAGGCATTTATTATCTGTGTTGCTAAACAACACGTCAACACATGTAATGCAATAAAACAGTTATTGACTAGTCATTATCAAGAAAAATCGGCGCGCGCCGTTTATATTAATTCTTTCGCGCGTTGGTCACACTGCGATGTCGGTTTATTGAGCAGGACTCCACACCGTACAGTACAGTGCATACAACCGTAGGTATAGCATCACAGCAGCATATAATGAGAGAAGTTAAAGAGGTGAACGAGATTGAACGGGAAGGCTTTGTGTAACTTGGCGGACTGGCTACCGAGGACGGAAATAGAGGTACGTCGTCGGAAGCAAGCGTGAGCGAATGCATGTAGGAAGGTAGAGGGTGTCAGTAACATGAAAAACGTTGAACGTGAAATTCCTGAAAGTGTGTGTAAGGCCGGCCTGCCTATACGGTCTTGAGACGGTGGCACTGACAGAGCAACAACAACGTAAGCTTCACGTTTGTTTGAAAAACTTTGTCCAGAGGGTGTGTAGAAGGATAATGACTGACCCGAGGGAAGATATTGGGATGCAATTCTGCTTAGCGAGGAGAATAGTAAGAAGCCGGATGAGGTAACTAGCTACTAGTTGTTACAGTGTGATGTCGTTGCTAGGGGATGACGTCATTGGTACGCAGTGAAACCTTGGCTACGAAGTGTTACACGGTTATCCTTGTGTTACTAAATGAAGCCTTTGTTACGGGGTGCCGCCGTTGCTACAGGGTGATGTCGGCGTAAAGGGATGGCGTCTTTGTCATGCAGTGAAACCGTGGTTACGAGGTGATGCCGTGGTTGCGGTGTGGCGCCGTTGTTACGGAGTGACGGTGTAGGACGAGACAATGACGAATGTCATGAAGTACCGTACTCGAGCTTACCGTAGTCGAGCGATTTCGTCTGTAGCGACGGGTTCTTGAAGAACATCTTGTTTGCTGTTCCCTTGGAGCACATCACCCCGCCCTTACCCCGGGTGGGCAGGTGTGTGCGTACTAAGCCCAGATACCTCCCGTTCATGTACAGGTAGGCCACGTGGGCTCTGACGCGCACCGTGACGTCGAACCACGTCTGGTTCCCCGGCGTGGTTGGCTGGCACGGACCAGAGAGGGCGGCAGTGTAAAGGACAGTAGTAGCTGTCACGTGACCCGTCGTGAAGCAGTCGTTCGGTGCCGCGTTCAGTCTGCGGACATTAACATCGTTAAAGGGGTAAGACCACAGTTGATCTTCCTGTTTATTGTTTCACACGAATGTAGGGTGTATGAAATTGTAAAATGGGAACTTAATAAATTAATATTATGTGACATGAGTGCCTTTGTGCATGAATATTCACAGGTTTGTTTGTAGAAGCTATTGGCTGTGAAACAGTGCATTTTTTAAAGAGTTTAACGACCTCGGCAATTGTGATAACGCAGTTTATCTAAGCGCGGTGTATGCGCGTTTAAATGACGCCATATATCGCGCTTGCCTTCAAAATGATAGGACTTACCACCTTTAAGATGTTCATATTCGCTTGCTTTTTGTAAAACTTGATAGTGATTAATGTATTTATTATAACTTTTTTCAACATGAACTATGCATTCGCATATATTTGGTAAGTATGCCTTGTGCTATCCGAATATCTTTCGACAGATACACTGTATAATCGTGCTCGTATTCGAATGCATAAAACAGATTCCACCCAGGTTTGGTTCATATACAGGATATCCTGTCTCGTTTTACGTATTACAAGAGTTCAATTAATACAACATATACAAACACAATGTGTTAATACTGTGCCGACCTGAATGCAATGAAGTCGAAATTATCCTCATTGTCCACGTTGTACATGGCGGCAACGACGCCATCTTCGCTGTACCGCAGCAGCGACACCTTGTAGTCGTATGCACGACCGTACACCTCGTAAGGAACGCGGACCCGACAGTGATAGTTGGTGGTCCCAACGCCTGCGGGACCGGCCGCGTCTACGACCATGTGGTCGAACGCCAGCAGTACGTCCGTGTGTGTGCAGCCGTCCGACTCGTAGCTAGTCACTACGGCTGAAACATTCAGAGAAACATATAACTCGTAAGTCGTGTTACATCGTGTTAGTGTCAACTTAATAACTCGTTTGTTGGCTGCAGTTGAGGCCTTGCGGACTTTGGCTGCTGGTAAAACTATCGCGGATCTATCAATTCTGTCAACTACCTCACACGAAGACACGTTTGGATGAATGAAGTAAATTTACGATATTGGCGACATATCAGTACATATATAGCGGTAATGTTACATATTTAATGTATATTTTTTTAGTTAGAACAACTATGAAGATAAGAGGTATTGGGTGAAAGAGAGAGAGAGAGAGAGAGAGAGAGAGAGAGAGAGAGAGAGAGGAGAGAGAGAGATCAGTTATGCGTGCATGCGTGAATGCGTGCGTGCGTGCGTGCGTGCGTGCGTGCGTGCGTGCGTGCGTGCGTGCGTGCGTGCGTGCGTGCGTGCGTGCGTGCGTGCGTGAGAGGGGGAGATAGTGAGAGATTGGGAAAGTTGAAACATTATTATTCACGAAATAATCTATGATGATCACATGCGTGTTCATTATAATTATAACATCTCAACCAGCGTAAACATTTAACAAGGACTGACTGAAGCCGAACGGTTGTTGAGTGATGGAGAAGCCCCGAATCAGGACGATGTTGTCGAAGCCATTCATCATCATTAACCCAGCATCGCCTTTGGCTGGGTGATGCGGTAACACCCGGGCGAGCTCCCGGCCGTTGAGGGAGAGCAGGGCCAGATGCCGCCGGACGGACACTGACAGTCGGTACCAGACGCGGCCATTGGGCGGGCCCGTCGGACACACGCCCTCAGTGGTCGCCGCGTCCGGCGCTGACATGACTCCGGCGACGACGTAGCCCGTGTGATAACAACTGGAGACGTCGTGAAGGCTGGAAGCGACGACAGTGAATCGCAGTGGTGGTATGCAATAAAGTATAATTACTTCGTTACAATTATAATTACGTAGATTATTTTGAAATGTACTTGTACCGAGGTACATTTAACATGGATTACTTTTACTTACTTTCTTTGACATTTATAAACGAGGTTCGCGATGGGCTAAATGAGGTTTGCGATGGGCTAAATGAGGTTCGCGATGGGCTAAATGAGGTTCGCGATAGGCTAAATGAGGTTCGCGATGGGCTAAATAAGGTTCGCGATGGGCTAAATGAGGTTCCCGATGGGCTAAATGAGGTTCGCGATGGGCTAAATGAGGTTCGCGCCGGGCTAAATGAATTGAGGAGGGAAGCTTAAACCCAAGAGATCTTCGCCCAGGGAGGTGATGGTCATTAATCTAAAGACCGTCGTCCTTGCCTACTCTTGACGACTGCGTTTGCAATTACGCACGCACGCACGCACGCACGCACGCACGCACGCACGCACGCACACGAGCAAACGCACAAACGCACACACGTACACACGCGCACACACATGCAAACACACTCACACACATACGCGCGCGCAGGCAAACGCACACACATGAATACGTGCTAACACACACATACGCATGCGCGCACACGCGCACACGCGCACACGCGCACACACGCACGCATACCTCAAGTAGAAGAATTCGTAGTTGTCGTCGTCGACCACGTTGTAGACGATGCCCTGGCTGCCGCGATGAAGTTCCAGACCACTTAGGTGACTATTTAACGTCACGTTGACGTCATACGCGTCAGCCGTGACCCCGGTCTGACGACGGACACGGCACATGCCGGTAGCTACCTTCGAGTAGAGCGCCAGATACGTCGGGGTGACGACGTGTATGTTCTCGTTCGAGCACCCACTAGTCTTGAACCAGTCGACGCGCGCTGGAATACCTGACGTCTTTGAATAGGCGTTACGTAACATTATATACAAGGTGCTTTTTATAGAACCGAAAAAGGTATATGGCGGTCAATAATATTCCTTACAATATTCATCACTCACTCACTCACCCACTCATTCACTCACTCACTCATTGACGCCGGAGCTATAATCACAAATGCCACTGGCAGACCGGAGGGAGACGCGATGCGTAACTCAGTATGTGAACATGCAGCACCCTAGCCGCAAGCTGCATCATCCCTGCAGGAAACCCGCAGTAACTCCAAGTACAACGTGCCTCGATGCAGAACTGCAAGGTTTGTCAACTATTTTATATCATATGGACCTTACCACTGGAAGCAACTACGAATATTTTTTTTTATTTTCTACGTTTTACTTTTAAGTAACCGAGGGCCTAATTTATTTTCTTCATGTGAACTTTAATGATGCTGCTAATGTAATCCTTTGTTTATGTGTGCAGTGCAATGCTCTATTAATTAATTGCATTTAATGTTTCATACATTAAAAAAAATATTCTTGTGTGGATTTGCAAAGCAAAATAAAATTATTGTTTTATATATATATATATATATATATATATATATATATATATATATATATATATATATATATATATATATATATATATATATATATATATATATATATATATATATATATATATATATATATATATATATATTTATATATATATGTATATATATGTATGTATGTATGTATGTATGTATGTATGTATGTATGTATGTATGTATGTATGTATGTATGTATGTATGTATATATGTATATACGTATGTCACGAGTGTTCCCTACCAGTGATATAAGGCTGGGCGGTCAAAACCTCCGGCTTGTACCACATCACGGTGCCGTAGCCTCTCATGGCCATGGTGCCGACGTGACCGCGCGGCCAGTGCCGGGTCCGATAATCTCTCGCTACCACACTGCCAGCGACACGCACTGTCGCCACGGCGCCACGCACGTTGATGAACACCCAGACCCACGTGCGTGTCGGAGGGGGACCGTTAGCACACCGGCCGACGAAGTTCACGTAGAGGAACATCTCCCCCTTGAGGACATGGCCGGCCTGGTAACAGGCGTCACGGTCGTGGTGCCTGACTCGACAGAAACGACGATGGATATCGAAATTGGGGAATATGTAAAGCAAAATGTTGCGCATTCGAGTATTCGGCACATGCGATTTCTTAGTGAAACTGGACGAAAAACAAGTATATGAAATGCTAAGTCAAACAGAATGACAATTATGGAAATATTATTATCATTCTAGTTATAGTCTAATATATTCGTGCACAGCACAGCATTTTGATGAACGTAAAATGTCCCTTGAATAAAAACCATGTTTATTATTATTATTATTATTATTATTATTATTGTTGTTGGTGTTATTATTATTATTATTTTTATTGTTGTTGGTGTTATTATTATTATTATTTTTATTGTTGTTGGTGTTATTATTATTATTATTTTTATTGAGATTGTTGTTGTTGTTCTTGTAATTATTACTGTTGTTGTTGTTATTACTGTTAATGTTATTATTATTATTATCATTGTCGTTATCATTACCATTATCATTACTATCATTATCATCAATTACAACTGCGTCAATACGATTAATGTGAACCAGGGACGTACCTGTAGATGACGAAGTCGAAGTTGTCTTTGTCGTGTACGTTGAAGACGAGTCCCGGGGCGCCGGTGTCGTTGTTTTCGTTGTCCCGCCTCGTGTCGAACTGTCCCGTCACGTCGTACGACAGATCATCGATAGGCGACTCGTTGAGGATCCGACAGATGCCGTCCTCCCGACTATTGCCGACGGTGGCGTCCAGGACGCTGTGTGTGGCGGTCCGGGAGACGCCGGCCGTGTTACAGCCGTACGCGTGTTCCCAGGGGACTGCGCAAAAAGAAAACAGTGAGGTCGAGGCTGAGGTCACAGGCTTGATATCCTGGGTGTAAACACCTTCACACACTGTGAGGTCGAGGTTGAGGCTGAGGTCGTCGTCACAGGCTTTATATCCTGGGTGTAAACACCTTCACACACAGTGAGGTCGAGGTTGAGGCTGAGGTCGTCATCACAGGCTTTATATCCTGGGTGTAAACATCTTCACACACAGTGAGGTCAAGGTTGAGGCCGAGGTCGTCGTCACAGGCTTTATATCCTGGGTGTAAACACCTTCACACACTGCACGACTCGTCAAACCACATCAGTTTGTGACAGTCCAGTTGTAATAAAAGCTCTTTCCCGAGGTCGGACACTACAAGACTTCTTACGACGATTGCCGCGCACACTGACGAAATCGACTGTCGGCAACCCTCCATAATCCTGGTGTTGCGATTGCGAACTGCATGCACGCACGCCATCTCGTGGTACTTTTGATCATATTTGTCTAAATGCCACTGGTGAATGCTAGTAGGATCTTGTTTGTTGACAACGGAGAACGACGCTGCAGGAATGGCGCCTATCTCGTAAAAGCATCTCGCATTTTTTCACATCTCGATAGACATGCTTTCTCTTATCAGACTGCATGCAGAGAAGCGGAAGCGTTGCAGAAAAGGAAGAATGTGGGTTGCACCCCATATAAAGGAAAGTGACCAGCAAATTGCTTTCCAGAACCTCGTCCCGGGTCTTCGTGAACACGGGAAAGAAGTGTCGCCCAACATATTTGATTGGTTGTTGGCATTAACAATGCTTTATGTGCCGGTGCGAATACCCCTTTGACGTGGTCGTGTAGAACATTGGCTCCGAACGCCACAATTCCACTATCTCTGTTTCGTTCTTATCATCATACCACGTCGCCATCTCTTTGTTTTCAACTCACTATGCAACTGCGAGTACAACCACAGAGGTTGAAACAGGGAGCCTCGATTATGTGTCACGCGACAAATATACCTACCGGGCTGTCGTTGGCCAACGGGTTCCCGACAATCGAGTGGCGTTCTGAGAACTGCTCACACTTGTGACTGGGTTTGAGTCTCCAACCCGGGGCCACATACACCGGCGGCTAATCGGGTTCCCCATGAAAGTTTCGAATCGGATAAGACTCCCGGTGACAGGCTGGATTTGAGTTGTAACCAGTTGGCAACCTGGAGTCGTAGTCGCGGTTTCCGACGACTCGACTGTTTGCGACAGATGTGTTGAACACAAACAGCAAACCAGTCGCCAGTGTACGCCGGGCATCAGTGTAAGGTAGACACCTACGCCTGTTTGCCCGATGGGTGGAGACATGTCTAAATTTGTTTATGTCTGTTCTTAGGGCGTGGTGGTGTGGGGGAGAGGGGTGCAAAGTGTGCGGGGTGCGTGTGTGACGTGTTCTTTACCAGTCACAACAAAATGAATGCACAAGCTCACCTTCTATGGTTGGTCCGACACAGCAAATGAAATAAGTCAATTTCAGCCAATCTGGAACAAGAATTAACAAAACAATATTTAACAAGATTTTCCATCCAAGCCAAAGGCCCAGATGGCAAGTGGACAAGGAAGACTTTGGCTTATATAGAGTCCAACAATGTTCATCTACGTGTAACCCGCCCTCCTGAGATATGTGTCTACCTTGTTTTTAAACATATTCACGCTGCTAGCAGTTACACAATCTGTAGACAATTTGTTCCATTCATTTAGTGTGCTCTGTGAGAACGAGTGCTTCCTGATATCCAATCTACACTGATCCTTTACTAATTTTACCTCACGTCCTCCAGTTCTGCTATCTTTCTTTTCTTGAATGAGAAAAACATATTTTTATCAATATTTTCATACCCATTCAATATCCTAAAAACTTCAATCCGATCTCCTCTTAACCTCCTTGTCTCTGGAGTTGTTAAACCACATTCTTTCAGGCGTTCTTCGTAACTAAGGTCACTCAGTTCTGGAATAATTTTAGATGCTCTCCTCTGTGTGCGTTCAAGCGTATCTATATCCTTCTTACGATATGGTATCCACGCTTGTATACTGTATTCTAAATAAGGTTTAACTATTGCTTTATACAGAGGTATAATTAGCTTTTTTCCTTGTATATTATGTTTCTCCTAATCAATCTAAGAATTTGCTTACCCTTTGAAGTTGCAATACCACACTCCTCTGATACTTTCATATCAGCGCTTATTGTAACTCATAAGTCCTTTTATTTACACAAGTACCCAGAACAGTATCTCCCATTTTATAGTTTACATCCAAGTTCCCATGTCCTGTATGTAGGCATTTACATTTCCCCAAATTGAACAACATCTGCCATTTCTCAAACCATTTCACTAATCTGTCTAGATCATTTTGTAAATGTTGTTTATCATTATCAGTGTTAACCTTTCTAAACATTTGTGTCATCCGCAAATTTCAGTACGTTACTTGTTATATTGTCGTCCAAGTCATTGATATACATTAAGAATAATAAAGGTCCTAATACTGATCCTTGTGGTACCCCCCTCAAAACTGATTTCCAGTTTAAAACTTCACCATCTCCTACAACACACTGTCTTCTGTCAGTCAGCCAATTATGCCATCCTCGATACCACGGGCTTTTAATTTAAGTTGTAATTTTTGATGTGGTACTTTGTCAAATGTTTTCTGAAAATCTAAGTAGATAATATCTTCTGGCGATAACTCGTCATATTTGTTAAGCATGACCTCTCTTTTAGGAATGCAACACGATTAGATGAATTTAATAATTTATGCCTAACAAGGAAGTCCGCCATATGGTCTTTAACTAACCTTCCTAATAATTTACAAAGCACTGACGTTAAACTCACTAATCTGTAACCATCTGATTTATTTCTCGAATCCTTTTTAAATAGTGGTATGATGTTTGCTTTTTCCATTCAAAATGAACAACTCCCTCTTTTAATGACAAGTTGAACACTCTTGCAAGTGGTATACTGATTTGTTTATTATATAAATAATGAACATAGTGAGTTACTTATCACATCGTATATCGATCACGTTAGGTTTACAATGTACGTACGTGTGTGTATATATGTATGTACGTACGTACGTACGTACGTACGTACGTGTGTGTATGTAGGTATGTGCGTACGTACGTGTGTGTATGTATGTATCCTATGTATGTTTCCTACATGCATATAATTTTCTTAATACCTCACACCTATAATTAAAAATAAATAGCTGTTTTGAACTTACAAATTTTTCTGTATATTCCTAAGTTGGAGAATAACATTTGTTAATATTATTATATAAAAGAGACGACGGATGTTTTTTTAGTTACCTCGAGCAACAGATGTACGTAAATGGAAATGACGTCACAGAGGACAGTACATCAACGCGTTTTTCCTCAAATTTAAGCATTTGACTATTTTGATACATACCGGATTTTCTATATTCGGATTTAAGCTGGTTGACGACCATATTGTCCTGTTTGTTCGCGCATCAGTCCAGAGCGTGATGTCCCAATATAGTTGATCGAACTTCGATTTTATGTAGGCATTTGGTCGTGGACAATTCGATCAAATTTCGCATAGACAAGAACTGTTCAAATGAGAGACAACGTCGCGAGCTTTCGCGGAAATTAACGGTGTTGAGGTATTTAATTCCATGAACGTACGTCGGACAATAACATACGTAAGATGCATATGTTTGGACTAAATCATAGTAATAACAATCATCTTTATATGTATCTTGGCGCGCGTGTATGTCGTGCTTTTAACACTTTACAAATATTTATCAAGAAGAAGACTGCTAACAAAAATAAAACTTACTCAAGTATGTGTAGTCCGTCCAGTTTCGTTCATTATTGGCGTGTTTGTGGGCGTGTTTGTGGGCGTGTTTGTGGGCGTGTTTGTGGGCGTGGTGGCGCGGCGGTTGGAACGTCGGACTCTCAATCGACAGAATCCGGGTGAAATAAATATATATATTCGACTCCATTTGCTAGAAGACATCACGAGGATACCCAAAATATATGTTTTTTTTCACGGATGACTGTGATACTTCCAGGTTTACGATCACATTTTTGCTTTTTCGCATGTCATCGACAACCCTGTGAATACAAATTATGTCCAAACGAATACATGTCGTATGTGTTTTCTTTATGTGATATATGCGTACGATTATTTTACACAATTCTACAGGTTTGATTGCCCTCCGACTATAATTTCATTCCATATGTAGTTGTAAACGTTACTTGATATACGTCATTTCGAAATAACAATCACAATTAGTTATTTCTGTTCTCAAGATACGCCGTTTTGAGGACTACTTTATACAATGTTTGCGCTTTCAACTTTAAGGATGTGATTTACGTTACGACAACTCTTTTCTATATTATCTGTTCTATATATCGTCGTGCCAAAAGCAACTCCTCGTCAACCTGGTGGCACCGTCTTGTGTCATTGTGTCATTGATCTTTGATTTCAGTCATACCTTGTCGTGGTCGTGTCCGTACGTTTACCTGGTGTACATTATCCTGAATTACGTTGCGGCCTTTTTGTCTACCCTTGCAAAAATGTGCAAACGATGTATATTTTTAGTTAATCTTACTTATTCTTTGATAGGCAATAATACATTAAATTAATGTTGTAAACATTTCACTTGAATCGCAACGTCAATCAAAAATGCCGCTGTACTTCTCAATATATCGAGTGTTGACAGGTATTTAACAATATTGCCATCCAATAATATTGCCATCCAACGCAAAACATTCAAATGATGTAGACAGGGAAGCCATTGGTTTAGTGAGAGTCCAGCAAATTATTCATCTACGTGTAACCCGCCCTATTGAGAATAATGGCTATTAAAATGTGTCACTGTACTGTTTAGTTCGGTAAATGAATATATATATATATATATATATATATATATATATATATAATAGCGAGCGCCACGCCACCGAACGTGAAGCGAGTATGTCACACTAACGCGGGTGTATATGTCAAACAAAATGGAAGACGATTACCCAAGGAACTGTTTTCGTTTGACTCCCTAGGGGACCCGAATTTCATTTGCTCTGGAAAACAGCCACTGGCCATGTAATTGGTCAGCGCCGTATCTTTTATCAATTGATTGGCCCAAAACGTAGCTAGCAATATAACACGTATATGCAATAAAATTGTAATTTATTTTATTTCGGAACGGTTTGGTACTATGACTGCGGCCAGTTAGCAATGAATAGTATGTTGGCAGTGTTCTTTAATCACATTTTCGCCGTTCGTTTTCTGTGCGATGACACAAAAAGTACATTTTAGAGTCTGGCGGCTCGACCTCTCCATTGCACGCGCCATTTGATTAGCGATGGCCACGGCATGAACACGTGCGCAATAACTTGCAAAATCGCCGCTGGTATGTATATATGTAAATATGTAAAGCAATTATATAATGTAACTTCCTTAGTGTCGAACCAATGTTTTCCCAATAAGCTATATTTACATTATTTTTCTTGCTTATTGTCACTAAATGACTGCGTATGTCTGGAGTATTAAATTGGCATCGATGTTAAAGTCAAAATGTCACCGTCACTTAATCGACAACGCATTGAATGTTACGCTTTTACGTTTCACACTGTGCTACTGTTGGTTTGTTACGTGAATTTAGGTATGATCGGACTGAGCGAAGCCAGTATTTTGCAATATCCTCCACAGTTCCTCCAATCTTCTTCAAGGCAGCTTTTTTGTTATCCACGTTTGGCTCGGATGTGGCTCTCCTGTCGTCGATATTTCGTTCGACGATGTCATACACCAGACGAGACTTCAAGGTTATTCTGGAAGTTGACAATAGCACGACAGTGGCATTGTGTCTTCTAAGACAAAGGCGCTGCATGCAAGTAATCACGGTCATTTATGGATGCAATATATACTGTTAAATCGTATGATCCCATTGTGTTTATGTGGGAATTATTGGTGGATACATCAGTTAATGCCACTATTTTCAATACGCCTAAGTGAAAACTTAATCACACCACATTAACCACCATTAATTTCTTGCGGGATACCGCGTGTGCTTATGGGAATTCAGAACACCGTTCCTTCTACTGCCATTGTGCGCTGTCACATCAGAACCTACGCCAAAATGTCGTTCTAGGCCTATGTCTGTGTGCACATGGATGGATGACATGGACGGATGGCGTGAAGACACAAACGTACCGCATAATGGCGGACACGCTGATGAAGAGCAGAATCAGCGCAACGGCCACCAACACCATGACGGTCGTGAGTACATGCGATGCACCCTGTGACTCAGCCACAGGCCGCGGGACGTCGAAGTTCACCGGCATCACGTCTTCCCCTGAGACCATCGGAGGCCTTGCAACGTCGTCTGTTGGACAGACACACACACGTCTATATTATGTGGTATAGTTCCACTGACGAAGAAATATATCTAGTTTAAGGTCGACGTCCTAACTACATATGTTACGTGAATACATCATACGTCAAATAGTAGTTGTCATTGCATTTGGTAGATACGTTGACACAGGTTACTAATTGTTCGCATGAAGGAAAGCATTGATGTTCAACGCAATTGGTATCGTACATCTAAGATGTTAAACGGGAAAACTGGAAATTAACCGAACACAATACGTTGGTATTTTGACAATGACCACTACAGCCTGAAGAATCGTTGCAGTGTGTCGATCATGTTACATGATACTATCAATATGCCTAAGCGACAATGGAACAAATCAACAAGGCTTCCGAAGTGTTGTGGCGTCGGGCTACGACACAATTTA
>OY759263.1:12619014-12624014 GCA_963662155.1 Lamellibrachia columna
TTGCCGCATTCACGCAAGGACTGCTGATACACGGTTGGTCTAACTGCTGACAACGTCGGCCGCTGTAGCCAAGCCGACACCGGCAGACGTAGGACTGCTGGCCGACGGCTAGACACGTGCCATCGTTAGTGCACGGACTGTGCCAGCACGCCGGCGATACGACCTGATCGCACGTCACTCCAGTGTACGTAAACGCGCAGGCACACGTGTATCCGTTGAAGCCGTCGGCACACGTGCCGCCGTTCTCGCACGGCGAGCTCACGCACTCGTCGATGTCGACCTCACAGCGCCGCCCTGTGTAGCCGGGCCGACACGAGCACGTCACCCGCCCAACGTGCACCGTGCAAGTGCCGCCGCGCAAACAAAAGCCGTCGGTGCAGCGGACTCGCCTCGTGGCGTCGCAGTTCAGCACGCCCGGCTGACATGCGCAGAAGTACGCGTCGATCAGGTCTACGCACGTCGCGTCCCACGCGCACGGGCTGCTCACGCACTCGTTCGTGTTGAGCTCACAGGTGACGCCACTGAGTCCCGCTGGGCAGACGCACGTGAACGAATAGTTCGGACTGCCGACGCATGTCCCGCCGTTCGCACATGGAGAGCTGTTGACAGAAGGCGCCACTGACATCGGTCGTTTATGATTTACTTTGAGAGACTGATTAGCGTAAGTTAGCAACATTATGCTGCTGAATCTATTGCTATTACCGTCACCGTCATCGTCGCCGTCACAGTTACCGTCACAGTGTCCGTCTCCGTCTCCGTCTCCGTCTCCGTCTCCGTCTCCGTCTCCGTCTCCGTCTCCGTCTCCGTCTCCGTCTCCGTCTCCGTCTCCGTCTCCGTCTCCGTCTCCGTCTCCGTCTCCGTCTCCGTCTCCGTCTCCGTCTCCGTCACCGTACTGCTGCTACTGCGGCCGTGGCCGCCGCCGCCGCCACGTACCTGAAACAAGAGACGGGGTGGCCCTGACACCGCCGTACGTCCTGAGACAAGAGACGAGGTGGCCCTGACACCGCCGTACGTACATGAGACAAGTGATAAGGTGGCCCTGCCACCGCCGTACGTACCTGAGACAAGAGACGATGTGACCCTGATACCACCGTACGTACCTGAGACAAGAGACGAGGTGGCCCTGACACCGCCGTACGTACCTGAGACAAGAGACGAGGTGGCCCTGACACCGCCGTACGTACCTGAGACAAGTGATAAGGTGGCCCTGCCACCGCCGTACGTACCTGAGACAAGAGACGATGTGGCCCTGACACCGCCGTACATACCTGAGACAAGAGACGAGGTGGCCCTGACTCCGCCGTACGTACCTGAGACAAGTGATAAGGTGGCCCTGCCACCGCCGTACGTACTTGAGACAAGAGACGATGTGGCCCTGACACCGCCGTACGTACCTGAGACAAGAGACGAGGTGGCCCTGACACCGCCGTACGTACCTGAGACAAGAGACGAGGTGGCCCTGACACCGCCGTACGTACCTGAGACAAGGGACGAGGTGGCCCTGACACCGCCGTACGTACCTGAGACAAGAGACGAGGTGGCCCTGACACCGCCGTACATACCTGAGACAAGTGATAAGGTGGCCCTGCCACCGCCGTACGTACCTGAGACAAGAGACGATGTGGCCCTGACACCGCCGTACGTACCTGAGACAAGAGACGAGGTGGCCCTGACACCGCCTGCCGCCGTAGCCGACCCGACACAGACACACGGCCGCAGTGCCGGTCTGCAGACACGTGCCTCCGTTCATGCAGTGCTGTCCCACCAAGCACGCGTTGACGACGTCTGCGCACGTATCGCCGCCGTATCCACTTGCACACGCGCACACGAATCCGTCGTCGACGTTCATACAAGTTGCGCCGTTTCGACAAGGAAACCAGGAGCAGGCGTCTGAAAAGGCATTCGTGACGTTGTACAGTACAGAAGTTGTGAATTTGTCTTGCTGTGCTTTATTGATAGCTGTTTCGGTCGGAGGACAACAACAACTACGATCTTCCTCCGTCCGTGATCTTAGGGTCAAATACGATCAACTTCTAAGTCTGACCCAGCACGTGAACTCCGTCTGCCGAATTGGATATTACCACCTCAGAAATATCGGGAGGATCCGTCGATACCTGTCTCATGATTAAGCGAAAACACTTGTTCATGCTGTCGTAACATCAAGACTCGATTAGTGCAATTCTCTACTGCATGGCCTGCCCGTGAATCGGCTTGCGAGAATGCAACGTCTGCAGAACGCATGCGCGCGCATGATCACAAGAACCAGTCGCCGCTCCCACATCACTCCCGTTCTGAGGGAGCTACACTGGCTTCCTGTTCACTGCCGAATACAATATAAGATCATGTCACAAACTATCCGTGCTGTCTACCACCAAGCACCGGATTACCTGAGTGATCTACTGTCCATTTACAGACCAACACGCTCACTACGATCCGAATCTACCATCTCATTGACTGTGGCTAGATCTAGAACAGCCACATTCGGTGACCGCACGTTCGCCAAAGCAGCGGCCACTCGTGGAACAGTTTTCCTGCTAACATTAGAAACTCTAACAGCTGCGCCAGCTGTCAACGGCAATTAAAGACCTACTTTTTCCTACAGGAATATACGAAATAGAATTATATGTTTACCGGTTTTAATCTTATTCAATAGTTATTATTATTATTTTGTCTTATTTAATTCCTTGTATACCTTAATTTATTATTTTATTATTTTAATCCCATTTGATACTAACATAATTATATTTCTCTTAATGTAATTTATCATTTAATTTATTTTATTACATGTATACATTTTAGTTGTAATGCCCTTAAATGCCTTTAAATTGTACTTGTATTTTTAGCTGTTTAATTTGATGTATGATTTTTAGTTGTATTGTTTTTAATTATTTTATTATTTTAATTACATAACTGCATATAATATACGTTTAGCGGTGTTATTACTGTATTGTAAAGCGCCATAGAGCACTATGTGATTATGGCGCTATATAAATATCGTATTTTATTATTATTATTATTATTATTCTTTATTATTATTATTATTATTATTATTTATTTATTTATTATTATGACCATGGCTGTACAACTCAGCTGCCTCAGTACCCATTGCGATTTCTGAGACGTTCCTGCACAATTGGATTGTTTTCGATCGCATCATTTCAGACTCATTTCGCAAAAAAAACATGAACCCATCTAGCATCCACTCCGACATGCTAGCTCGTTTGTATAATTTTTTATTAAGTTTTGGTGAAATCAATCTGGCAAACTATTGCTAACATTTTGTTACATTTAGCGAAAAAAGGCTAGCGTGACACCGCTTTATATATTATACCATAAGGATATTCACAATTTCCATAAGCTGTTGAATATCGGGGGTAGGGGCAAGTTGGAGTCTGCGAACATATGGGCTAACATATGAAATTAAAATACACCCTCCAACAGTATCGGGGCTAGCTGCCCCAGCCCTCATCACAGGTTCAGATGCTTATACTTTCGTATACTTATGCTTAAACCCACTGTGCATATTACTACCTACTTACTACCTACTGATTCGCTAAATTGGTTGAGGAGGGAGTCTACACAGCTGCACGAACTGCTGCACGAACTGCTGCACGAACTGCTGCACGAACTGCTGCACGAACTGCTGCACGAACTGCTGCACGAACTGCTGCACGAACTGCTGCACGAACTGCTGCACGAACTGCTGCACGAACTGCTGCACGAACTGCTGCACGAACTGCTGCACGAACTGCTGCACGAACTGCTGCACGAACTGCTGCACGAACTGCTGCACGAACTGCTGCACGAACTGCTGCACGAACTGCTGCACGAACTGCAGCGCATCCTCGTTGTTGCTGCTATAATTTCGATTGAAAATTTAATGGTTTTGCGTCTCAGTTGTGTCCACCGACCTGACGTCGTTCGATTGAAGCGAGGCGGTCGGAAGTGAATGACCGTGTGGTAACCATTGAGAGCAAGGATCCCAGCGCGGGCCCGTCCGGGCCGCCTCGTGCGTGCCCGGCACACCAGCACTCCGTCCAGGTAGACCGACGCTCGCCGCTTCGTACGCATCTAGGGACGGACATTTACACAATGATGATGATAATTATAATCTTTATTTATATAGCGCCGCATATCCGGAAATACGATCTGTTCAGGCGCTTAAAAAGCAACATTGATAAAATAATTGTTATAATGAAATTCAATAATCAATATAATAGGATGTTTAAATTATATCACTCAAGTAACTATATATATAATAAAAATATAATCCCACTTTTAAATATCAGGGTGTAAGGAAAACAACTTATATAAGATAAAATAGCTTCCAAGTACACGATGACAATTGATAAGACACTGCGTTAGCGTTGCTAAAGTCGCTTACAAAAGTTCACACGCACGCAAGTACGCACGCTCATACATACACACACTCGCGCGCGCGTGCACACACACACACACGCACACGCACACGCACACACACACACACACACACACACACACACACACACACACACACACACACACACACACACACACACACACACAAACACACACAGTAAAAGGAGTAGATGTTCAGTTCGGTAAAAGGAGTCAGACCACAGTTGAAAATTGCATTGGTGGCCATGTTAACGTTTTGTTAGATTATAAGAAAACGTGACCACTAAAAATTCTGAAACTTTTTCACAGCAACTGCCATCATCTCGTTGACATGCTGACCAAGTTTTATCAAAATCACATACCTCCAGCTCTTTTAAAACGCCCCGACGTGCGATGCCCATCAATTTTGACAAAAATAGCCTTGTATTCATGCGCCCACGTGGCCCCTAGCAGAAAAATTCCCATAAATCTTTTTAAACTCTCAAAAAAATGCACCATTTCACAGCCAATAGCTTCTACAAACAAACCTGTGAATATGCCTGCTCAATTGCACTTATGTCACATCACATGAATTCTTTAAATTCACATATCGCAATTTAATACGCCCTACATTCGATAAACAA
>OY759263.1:12629014-12634014 GCA_963662155.1 Lamellibrachia columna
TGTAATTTTATTTAGAGCGTGACTTAAATATGTATGTATATTCATGTGTGAGTGTGTGTGTGTGTGTGTGTGTGTGTGTGTGTGTGTGTGTGTGTGTGTGTGTGTGTGTGTGTGTGTGTGTGTGTGTGTGTGTGTGTGCGTGTGCGTGTGCGTGTGCGTGTGCGTGTGCGTGTGCGTGTGCGTGTGCGTGTGCGTGCGCGTGCGCGTGCGCGTGCGCGTGTGTTTGTGCGTGCGTGCGTGCGAGCGCGGGTGCGTGCGTGCGTGCGTGCGTGCGTGCGTGCGTGCGTGCGTGCGTGCGTGCGTGCGTGCGTGCGTGCGAGTGTGTATATCCCACTTTGGGGGCTTGAAATTCAGAAATTCGAAATAGCCAGTTGAAACCGCATATAGGCACAGAGCTGGATACCGCTAACGCGTTAAGCTGTTCACCTTAAACTTTGACTTTTACAGTTATAAAAAAAAACAATGAAAGCAGGATTTTGGACAGTAACAACGGAAAACTTAAAAAAGAAGAAAATGCATTGAATAAGCAAATATGATTAAATTTTACAAATTTTATTGTTACACGTCCTCGCATGATTCTCTACTGTCTATCATACACACTTATCATTGTTCCCAGAAATACAACGCTCTATTAATGTCATTGCTAGTAATTAACATATAAACTGTCATTGGGTGTAGCAGCATAGACCGGTGAGAGACAATGTCCATTCCCTTCATAATAGATCAAATGTACGTACATATCAACACCAGCTACACATATTACACTGACCGTAATTGGGGCTAGTTTGGACGATTTGCGGCCTCCCAAAGTGCACCATACTACGCTGCCCATTCAAGGCGACGACACCGACAGCGCCCCTAGTGGCGTGATGCGGGGTCGACAACAGTATGAACCTATCGTCCATGAAGATATTGGCAATGTGCGCACGGGCAACCACCCTCACGTTGAACCATATACGCCCGGCTGGCGGACCCCCGGGACATGGACCCACCTCCGTATTGCTCCACGTCAACACGCCGTGTTCGACGTACCCAGTCTGGTAACACCTCATGGCGTCGTGTAGCCTGAAGCAAACACAACATTTCCATCAATGGTTTGACATTCCATAAGCAACATCCGTAAAGCTTGATCGATAGATAGGTCATGCCTTCGATGGATAAATGATTACAGTATAAGCCTATAAAAAAACAAGGGGATACGTCATAAATGAAAAAAATTCACATTTCAACTTTCTGCTGATAAATTTTAACTACTATTAGTAGCAGCATGTTTTATGTTTATTAATAACGTTCATCTGAAGAATGTTCTCAAGTTGGTAAAATGCAGACACATTCAATCGACATTCACTATCAATGTCGAGACATAACTAGTACAAACGATTATCCTGTCATAGGCGGCATAGCGGCAAGGACCCACGCGTATACAACAATCTATATAGGAACCACGCGTATACAACAATCTATAAACGAACATGAATACAAACAGGTCTTATTTACGCTTCCTGTAATCATGTAGCATTAGTCATATTTCACTGTAGTTCACGAAGATTAAACGGCCTTTTATGCAATCGACACAAAAACTGATATGATAAGACGCAAACCGACGCAACGCCAGCATTCCTAGTGAGATACAGCGGTATACTACAGCCTCTAGCAGAAACCAAACAGCGTTTTTTTTTCCATGACAACCAATCCTTATCTGCCCACCTGTAGACAACAAAGTCGAAGTTGTCGAAGTCGTGCACATTGTACATCATCCCGATGGTCCCGTGACCAGGGTCGTTTCCCAATCCCCGCCAGTGCCTCAGCCTCACGCTGGCGGCGTAGGCTGGTCCTGGAACCACGAGAGGCTCGGCGACGCGACACAGACCCTGTCGGTTGAACCGTCCCTTGTCGGCGTCGAGGACCAGGTAAGAGCGTGTGTCGAGGACGTGGAAGCTACGACAGTTGTACGCGTGATATCTGGATGCTGCAGCCGGTGGAATCAGAAGACAACAGTGACATAAATAGTCTTTTTGAGATGTAAAAACGAAATAATAGGCCCTTTTGTGATTATATATATCATTGTAACAAATGTTTGCTTGAATAGCATTAAGACTTTAAATAGATTTGAAGCTAAACAGTTAAAGCTAAAACATTCTTATCAAAGCTATATTATGTACGTAATGTAGTACATACGTAGGCAAGTATACGTGCAAGCATGTATGTATACACCTTGGAACACGTGATTGATACGTCATATGTGTTTGTTATACATTTGTTTTTTTCTAATTTGACATGCTAAACTGCTAAGGTTATAATATATATATATATATATATATATATATATATATATATATATATATATATTATTTCCAAAACAGATGATATATATATATATATATATATTTATATATACATATGTATATATATATATATATATATATATATATATATATATATATATATATATATATATATATGTATATATATATATATATACATATATATATATGTACATATATTCATATATATATATATATATATATATATATATATATATATATATATATATATGAATATATGTACATATATATATGTATATATATATATATATATATATATATATATATATATATATATATATATATATATATATATATATATATATATATATATATATATATATATATATATATATATATATATATACATATGTATATATAAATATATATATATATATATATATATATATATATATCATCTGTTTTGGAAATAATTCACATTTGAATCAATTTATAGCCATGCCATGGCATTTATTCATATTTATTGACAAATGTTATTAACAAATGCCTTACTATCGGTCTGTGTTGTTGGTTTACCCATTGATATTGTCGTTTGTTTTGCACACTAATCATAACCTACGTACTGAAGTTTGGTTGCTGTTTTTGCAATTCCAGTTCCCCGAAGAAGATGGTATAGCCGTGACCGGTCGGTGCCAAGACCCCCATCCTTCCGGTGGCCCTGAACCGGGGCGTTGGTATGGCGACATGGTCGTTGTTAAGAGACACCCGGACTATGTCACTCGTAACGCTGATGTCCACCCGGAACCATTGCCCACTGAGCGGAGGACCGTTGGGACAGGATCCTCTCATCGCATGATGCCAAGACGTTACACCGGCTTCCACGTAGCCGGCTCGGTAGCAGAGGGTAGGCTCGTGTAAGCTGTCAAATATCGTTTATTAGAGGCTTGTGACAGAGCGTGGATGCGAATGACAATGCGTCTAAAAATTATGTTAATTTTCATACATGTTCAGCCTTGGCTGAATAGCTCGACCATTATGACGACCTAATCTTTGTCAGGGTCGGTCTGACGTGCTGAGTGAAACAGCTAGACCAATACTACAGGAAAGGAAACAAGCATAGATGTTATGTGAAGCTTATATTTGTGTTTGTTTTATTCTACATTAAACGTTACGTATTCAACATAGAAGTATCAATAATTGTGTTGTTGTTGTTGTTGTCGTCGTCGTTGTTGTTATCATTGTCGTCGTTGTTCTAACAATAAAGGTACCACCTGAACAAGACAAAGTCGAAGTTGTCCTTGTCAATCACGTTGTACATAACGCCGACGTTGCCTCTGCCGGTCGCGGTTCCCTGCCTCTCGAAGTTGTAGAATCTCGCGCCTGCGCTGTACGACGGTCCAGTCACGTGATCCGGACCGATGACGCGGCAAAACTCGTTGTGCGGCCCACGTGGTATGGCGGCGTCAAGGACGAAGTAGTGGGTCAGGTTGGCGACATTCGGGCGTCGACACGAGAAGGCCCGGTAGCTGGAAGCTGACACGTGGGAAACATTTCGCTCAAACATCAAACAACATTAAAGTTTGATCTACTTTTATTTAGCCCATCGCGAATCAGGTTAGTTGATGTTCAAAGTTGCAGTGTGTGAATAACTTAAGCAATGTGCGCAATCGGTGTAATAAAAGAGTGCATAAAGTTCAAAGCAATTTACTTTGATCGTTGTATATAATGATATGTTAAAGTGTTTTGACCTACCGGTCAAAATAATGAAATGGCTTGTCCGATGATTTCACCAAAACAAAATAAAAAAATTGGAGAAATGATAGACAGGTTTGAAAATGTTTGTGAAATTATTCTAAAACGAGGTAAGTGAAAATTTTAACTGAGGAACCAGCTTTAAACGAGACGCTAATAAAACAAACTGTCGCACTGTTGTTGATATAAAATACGTTGCATTAGAAACACAATCGAAGTAATAAATTATACCGTAATTCATGGCAGCCGTTGCCAATATGGGCGTCTTGAAATAGATGTCTCCCGGGGAGGGAACCTGACGACGAACCATCAACAGTCCGGCGCGCCCTCCAGCGGGATGGAAGTACGGCGCGGTCTGCGTGAGTACCCTACCGGCGACGATGACGTAGGCCAGATGGTCTCTCACCTGCACGGTTACGTCATACCACCCTCCGGTCCGCGAATTGTTTCTTCCTTTCCGTTGCATACCCAATTTCGTATATTTTTGGTCTGACGGTTTCGTTTGATCTCCTTCTGTCTCGTTCCTTGCTGTTCCGTTTACCTCCCGTGTATCCTTTTTTGTTTTCGTTTGATCTCCTTCTGTTTCGTTCCATGCTGTTCCGTTTACCTCCCGTGTATCCTGTTTTGTTTTCGTTTGATCTCCTTCCGTCTCGTTCCTTGCTGTTCCGTTTACCTCCCGTGTATCCTCTTTTGTTTTCGTTTGATCTCCTTCTGTCTCGTTCCTTGCTGTTCCGTTTACCTCCCGTGTATCCTTCTTAATTGTTGCTCCTTGTTCATTCCGATTGGTTATTTCTTCCACAGCGGCGTCCGGTTGTAGTCCAGCCAACCTTCTCGTTGAGTTTTCCCAGTGGATGTTCCCGTCTAGTACGTAGCCCGTCTGGTACTTGCAGAACATCGCATCGATCGAACAGTAACTGCAGAAAGTTCACAGCAATTACCAACAGCCATTCGCTATTGCCAGTT
>OY759263.1:12639014-12664014 GCA_963662155.1 Lamellibrachia columna
TGCTGCGGCGCCACCGCCCGACAAAAGTCACCTTGAGACGTGGAGCCACCGCCGGCGTCAAGGACGTAGTAGTCGGTCACGTCCGCCACCTGTCGGCTGCGGCAGTCGAACAATCTGTACCCGGCAACTTTGGAAAGAACGACAAAAGTAAGCTGGTTAAAATACTTTAAAGCTGCTGATGCATATGTTGATTTGGGAATAAACTTTGCGTAGATAACGATCACATTGATAGATACCTCGCATGCGGGTATATTTTCTTTAATACTAATCCGATTTTGTTTGTGTGTAAGGAATGCGAAAGACGCGTGTGAGAGTCACGTAAAACAAAGCACAACGGTGAAACCAGAAAGTAAACTTAAGGTCCATTTACATGAACGATGAATTGCCCAATTGGTCGCGGTGCAAGATTCGGTCGTATAAACACCACGGCGAGACCAATTAGTGTGGCCAATTTGTGGCTACAATTTGTTGTCGTTGGAATTGGGACTGGTCCGAATTTGACTGACAGTTGGCAGCGAATCTGAAGCACTGGTCACTCAGCGAGTAATAGCAGGTGCAACCGTCGTCACCTGTCATCAAAGCTCATCATCGGGCGGCTCAAATGAAGATCTAGGTTGTAGTGTCTAGACACGCCTAAATACACAAAAAATTTAGCTGCGCATTGTCATGCGACACGGTGTCGCTCGACCAACTGGATCACAAATCGCTCGTGTAAACCGGTCTTTACCTCCGTGCGAGGTTCACACAATAGAAACAGAGAGGCAAGGAGAGTTACCTATTACATAGTTCAACTAGTGTATATGAAAATGGTTTATAAACATACCTCACACGCATTTATGAACAAGCTTATTGCCATGTGCTAGTTATATGGTTATGCGTTCGAAGTTCACTTCATTTCAAGAAAATCATAGAATTGACCAGAGCGACCTACAGTTGTTCTACTAACAACGTCAACTACGAGTATCCTATCAGTTCATTAAAATGTTATTTGAACCAGGTGCAAGAAAGGCTATTATTCGGAAAATATTATTTAAAATATTGCTTATGCGGGTCTGGACATAATTGGAATGTAAGTTACCGTATTTCAAGCCAGCGCTAGCGAATCGTACCAGTTGGAACTTGAAGTGGTTCTGTCGGGTGATGCTGAGGTCATTAAAGGCGATTACACCGATGCGACCTCGAAGCCTGTCGGAATAGCGAATTGTGCCAGCATGTTAATATTTTGATACTAGATATTCGTTTTCCTGCATAAGCCAAATGAATGTATTTTGACATATTGTTGTGCTTACTTATAGTGGGGCTCGAGGCTCGAGACGGGAATGTCGTTAAGACTGAAGCGAGTTGACCGGTACGCGTGAACCTACAACCGGAACTACATTCAAAATGGTGGCTATCCAGTGAGGCCCTATATGGAAGCACGGGCCCGTCAAAACACATAATAACGTCGTGTGTGTGTGTGTGTGTGTGTTTGTGTGTGTGTGTGTGTGTGTGTGTGTGTGTGTGTGTGTGTGTGTGTGTGTGTGTGTGTGTGTGTGTGTGTGTTTGTGTGTTTGTGTGTGTGTGTGTGTGTGTGTGTGTGTGTGTGTGTGTGTGTGTGTGTGTGTGTGTGTGTGTGTGTGTGTGTGTGTGTTTGTGCATGCGCATGTGCACGTATGCATGTATATGCATGTTTGTGCACGACACTAAATAAAAACGACGTGTAGCCCTTTGGTTAATAAGAGTTAACGGATCCATGCTTCTAAACAGTCCTGATAAATAAACATGCTTTTGTGTGCATCTACTGATGTGTTTGTGATAAATTGTATTAGTATGTTAAAACGCATAATTATATAATGCAACAGAATAAATCATGGTTGTCCTCACACACCGCTAGTGTCACGTTGAACCCCACTCCTAGACGTGGTGGCCTCTGCGGCGAACATGCGCGCCACCTGGTGTCACTCCAATAGAGCAGGCCTTTCTTAACATGGCCGGTTCTGTAGCATTCGGTGACGCTAGGCACAGCGTCAACACGTGAATCACTACCAGTTGAGAAAGAAGTAGAATTTCGTTGTATCCTACAATATCAAGAGTAAACGCGTGAATAAATAACAAGAGTAAAATGATGTAAAACAACAATTGTTAAACAAGGCAAGATGTGACACACAGATGAATGTTTTAGTCATGTGAATTGCACCAGACGCTAAACACCAGACGTGTATATTTTCAGACAGTGGTGTATCTAGCATGTCGCAAAGGGAGGCCAAAAGCGCAGTACACCCAAATACGGTTATGTAAATTTCAAAGTGGTGAACGTATGAGTGTCTGATACTATAAAATACACATGTTTACACTAGGACTGGAGAAATCCAACTTGACAGAAACCACGACGGGCGGAGAAAAGAAGGAAACCAACAATGATACTTGCCGAAAAAGCAGTAAGTCGAAATTATTTTCGTCGCGCACGTTGTACATGACACCGACTTGGCTCGGTTCACTAAGTTCGGCCAACAGGTGTACAGTGACGTCATAGTCGTAGCTGGCTTTCATGACGTTTCGCACCACGACTCGGCAGTAAGTTCCGGGGGTGCCGCCAGTTGTTTTAAAAATCGGATAACTACAACTAGGCGTTGAAACAGGGACTATCGCACAGTGGTAGTTCTTGTACTGTGTCGATTTATATGCTAAATGAAACAAAATTGAATAGATCGATTTACAACTTAATCAAGTCGGGTTCACGTGGCTCGTGTACCCATTTATACGTACGGGAACTATTTGAATTATCCTGATAGATAGAATGTTCAACATAAAATATGCCTAAACTTAAAGAATAGTGGATGCCGCAACTAATTGGACAGAACGACAGACAGTGAAGGAATTGGATGGCAATATTAATATGTATGGTTAAATCTTGTTAACTATGTGCTTTTCTTGTGATGTTTCCAATAATAAAATGTCAATTTATGTGATTTTGCTACATAATCTGTCATAGACGTATAACACTGTTGTTGACTAGTTTACTACAAACTCGCCGTAGAAAGTGGCATTTGAAATGCTGGTGAAACACTATGGCTACAACACACGTAATATTATTGAATTATCTAAAGCATTTCTCTAATAAAAAATTGCTCATTAAAAATTCATTCCGTTTCTAGCTTATCCTCCATATTTACAGTTAACACTCTTGTTTAACAGTCAGCACAACAACATTACAATAACACAATATAATATGAACCACAGCAAGACAAATAGCAGTGATCTATCTAGTAGAATCCACGCTATGGATGCATATACAAACCTACCATTCAATGTGTACTGACCTCCGCACGAAAACCCGATTACAATAGAAACCCAAAGTGGGAGCAACATAAAAGGCCCTGTAAGACAAGAGGAACGTTGTAATTACATCACCGCTACAACGTTGTAAGACAAGAGGAACGTTGTAATTACATCAGCGCTACAACGTTTCCGACAGTATTTAACCGCGTTACCTCTTTGACACAACCACTGAATGTTTGCTGTTGATGTGTGTTGTAAGCGTCCCAGATAAACAAAACGAATATTGCTTGCATGCGTGCATCTTCCGTTGTGATGCTATTATAGGTTATATAATGAAGACAAGTGCAACAACTAACCGTCCTGAAAATTACTAGATATTGAGTCAAGATTTGGTATCAAACAACTATGAGATTAAAAAGATAACTTTTTACCGTGTTTTGTACAATTTTGCTGAATTGTGTAAGCGACACAATGTCCACGAATTATCTTTCACACGACACAAAGATTTCGTATTAATATACATTTTCCTTGGCGCGTACTTGTGAGCTGTCTTATGGTGTATAAAAAACTTGGCGCAGGGGGTGCGGGAATGTTGCGAGACGGGTGCAGAATAACGTTTATGTGCCGGTTGGGGGGAGGGCATGTGTATGAGTTCCAGGGTTGAGCAGGGCCCTGGTGTGCATGTAAGCTTGCGTGGGTGCGCCAACGATTAAGGTGGGTATTTGAGTGTATAAATGTGACAAAGGAAATGCAACGTAAACTATGCTTGGATGCAGGAACATACGTGTTTGAACAAAAGCAACAACATATATGCATCACAACTTCATTCGCTTACCTGAAACCATCGACCAGTTCATTATTTTGACCGGCAAATAATCTCTACCACGGTACTGTAACTTTACAACAAGACGTTTAGCTTAAATGTGCAGTTTCCGCAACAGATAAACTCACGCGTTCACCATCGAAGTAATGACCGCCAGAAATACTTCAAACCAGTAACGTCAAATATGACTTGCGCGGTAATGTGCGCGCCAGAAATGACGTAGACGTCAGCAGTATTGGCGTCAGTTTGAGCGGGTCGGTGAAAGCACTAGACGCAGGTTGCAATATACAAACAATTTCAAATAATGTGCACATTTATATATTATTCTGTATCATTTATTGTTGCAATGTCTTATTTCACTTGTGTGCAAATTCTTATTTTATTAATGTTTCTATGTTTTATTGACATGTTGTTTGTAATATGTGGATACATTTGGTATATCCAGTGACGCTGTGTTTCGTGTGTTCTCAGTCACTCTGCTCTCCCGTGTGTTACACACAAGCACCTGGGTTTAGCTCAACAGTACCCGTTTACTGCTAGCAATGTCCTGATTCTGAAGTGGCATCCAGGAATGCAGGCAATGTTCTTAATGGGCCTAACAGTTGCTTTATTCAAATGCATAATAATAATAATATAAAACACTTCTATTGTGCTAAAAACCCCGGGAGACCCAAGCTCAGCAGCGCACCAAAAGAAACGGGATTAAGCGGTTCATAATCGATAAGAAGTTCCAGTTGTAAACAGCTGGATTGGTACGCTGGGGAGCTATGGAGGATAAGCAAGTTTAGAGTAGTGCAATCACATATGAAGCAGAAATCCCACACTACTCTGATGACATTTACGCCTCAATAATATAACGAGTCCCTTTTTTCTTCTCTCGTGCTATATGTGTCCTATGTTCCCGTATCGAGCACGTAGTATTAAGATATCTAATAACTTGCATACCACTGGCGTTTTACTCATTGCGATTTCTCGACCCGTTTGCAAAACTGGATTAACTGTTTTTATGTTCACGTAGTAACATATACTCATCACCATCATCACCATCGTCACCATCATCACCATCATCATGTGTCGTGACTGTCGCAGGCGTCATTTTGCACACAATCTTCTCTTTTATAATTATTTGTGTTTTGAATATCTTCGTTACTCTTCTTTCCTGTCCTCGATACTCTAAGCATTCCCTTTGATGTCTTAGGCGTCTAATTATTCATTTCATTCAAACCAAGGATATCAGCCACATGCATTTCCGAAAATGTTGCTGACATGACGATGTATTCCATATAAATAGATTGAAAACGCTATTTTGGTAGTTTATGTATAATCATAAACACCAAACACAAGACGTTGTACGACAACCGATGACAAGACTGCTGTTCTCTCGCTGAAAGATCCCTACAATTGGATACGTAAATACCCTCGTGAACTCGTACACGTAGATTTTGATTTTTCTGTAGCGCAAACTCTACATTTGTCATACATTACTGTCAGTTAATGACGAATGTACGCAGCATTCTTGTCTAATGCCCATTATTGAGTGACGCCACGTTTTGTGAGTGGTTTTATTACTATCCACGATTCGCAGGTGTAAACTGGTAGAACGGAGACAGTCGTGGAAGTGCATTCTACACAGCCACTGGTCGTTATAGTGCAATGCACGCACGCACGCACGCACGCACGCACGCACGCACGCACGCACGCACGCACGCACGCACGCACGCACGCACGCACACACACACACACACACACACACGCACTGCCTGGCCTTACACTGCCTGGCCTACGTATTCCGTGTTTCCACGTGGAACGAAAGAGTGATTCAAGTACCTATGAAATATACATTCAATGCAGCGTAAGTAAACACATAAGAAGCAACTGTTTTTTAATTGTACTAAAGTTTAATGGGAAAACATACATCATTAAAACATTAAACACGAACATAGGCAACACAATATATAGTAACTATCTAAACTTAATTAGTATCGTTACCGAAGACATTTTACTGACGCGACAATAGATTCGTCACTTGTATTACGTGTGAATTGTACACGATGATGCTTTCTTCCTTTGTAGCTGGTGTCATCGTAAACGTACCCTTTCCCAGGAAGGTTGCTCATAGTTATCGTCCCTGTCAAGGCAAACACATCTGTATGTAGACACCAAATTAGCTACAATCGATTAAACACATTTTTCTGCCCCCGGATTTATACAACATTGCCAAATATATTCATGATTAACCTCTTAACCTAAAATCGGAAATTGGTGGAGTAACCCTATTCTTTATAATAATGTCATATACGATTATTTTCACGTGCATATTAACTTGATCTAAGACTGAACAAAATCGCCATCCAACGCAAAAACCCAGACTATACGTTGGCATACCCGACACAAAGCGATTTGGGCAACACATCTGTCTCGTAAGCAACAGTAATTTGTACATATTTGCAGAATATACTCAGTCACTTTACCTGTGATGTACGCCGCGCTATACCAACGTCCCTCGCCCTATTTGGTTTTGAACACTCCACGATCTTGTTTGTCTTGTTCACGTAACCTGACAACACATAAAGTGAACCGTAGTCATATATGAGAGAATCGTGTCAATAAAGATCAACCAATTTTCTAAATATCAAGAAAAAGACATCGTTTATTTCGTGACGATATTTTCCTTGTTGCAGCTGTGCCAGCGTGTTTGTTCACGAAAATAAACGAAGCAAGCCAGAACTTGTAATATTTCAAGAAATCATAATAGTGGGTAGAACGTGTGTTGATTGGGAATGACGCAGAAGCAGGATGCGGCAGTGATGAAGGAGACGAAGGGAGGTGAACTGACGGTGCGGACGGAGGCGAGATACGGGAACACACGATAACGGAAAACAAAGCTGCTCGGACAAATCATTGCGAGACTTATCTCTCGAATCTGACAATGTGGGCGACATGGACGAATATGCGATGATAAAGCTAATACTAGTCTCATTAAGGTTTTATTATTAACTTAGTAACAGTCTTATCAAATAGTTTGTCTTAGTGTTATGATTCAGTGCAATACCCACACGCCAGTTCCACTGTATCGGCCACTACAACTTCACCCTGTACCCTAGCATGAAGGCGAGTGGTAAATGACCGTACTTACCAGGCGGTAATCGAGAGGCAGACACAAAGCATGGATAGGCCCACGACAAGACACGTTATGACAAGTCTAGTCACGCTAAAGGTGTCATCGACAACTCTTTCCGTGGTTGTGTCTGTGTGCAACAGAAATCGTCATTATTCGCAATCACTGTTACAGCGGCCTCGTAAAGCACTCGACAGGTTTTGTCTTCCGTGTAAATATAATATTCTTGTTATATTCATTGTAAAATGTCAAACTCTTCCAGTACTGCGATTGAATGTAACAATATCAATTACCATTACAACAACAACAACAACAATAATAATAATAATACTGAAAACTTACAAACGGCTAATATTAAAGAACAATTATAATGTAGTGATTTTATTCTGCTATAATATTAAAAGAAATAACGGGAAGAGGCAAACAAACAGCAGGACAGGTACCAGAGAACATTAAACAACTTAATGACTCCCAGCTCATTTTTGAAATATTTAAAGACACGTCTGTTTAAATATGACTTCGAATACATTGATAATAAAATGCTCTCGGACGCTTTTCATGAAATTGCATACATTATATATATATATATATATATATATATATATATATATATATATATATATATATATATATATATATATATATACACGAAAAAGCGTCCGGGAGCATTTTATTTTCAATGGATTCAGGCGCTATATCAATTCCTATTATTTCCATTGTCATTGTTATTATCATTACTCATCGTGCTCGTCGCACACAGTCATCTTACCCTGGGGCTCGGTGACCTGGACACACGTGTATCCGAGGAGTTCATCGTTCGTGTCGACCTGACATTGCGAAGGCTCGGGACATGGGTTGTTGGCACACGGATCCCTCATGAGCTGACAGCGCCGACCGCGGTAGAACGGCGAGCACAGACACACGGAGACGTTCGTGGCAGACACCTACAGCGAGACAGTCCTGTCTGTGTTCATGCAGATCTGCTAAAGTGATTGTACAACGATATTAACTGTTTTATGGGACATTGTCACTATGGTCGGGTGACTTTAATTTATTAGTGTTTATTACATCTCGGGTAGTAAAAAATAATATTCATCCAAAACGTCCTAGTTTGGTGATGTGATGTCTTAATATTGTTGAAAATAAACGATTGGGCGATGCTATAAAATATGCCAGGTCTGCGACGTATACCAAACACTGTTATCGGTTGCAATCGTTTGCAACCGATAGGAGTGCTTGGTGTGTCACAGAGCTATCGGTTGCATTCGAAAGCAAATACTACCTACTCGCGAGCGGTGTAACTACTGCGATAGCTCCCTATCGGTGGGGCCTCGTTTTGATGCATGTCACATGGTCACACCACCATAATCACATGATTAGAATGTCACATGTTTTGCAAAATGGACACGAATAGTCCACTAAGCGGCATATTGACATCTTCAAAAGCTAAACATGTTGTGCGGGTGAAGAAATACAGAGAAAACAACGCGTTTATATTCGTGCTTAAGCCATTTAATTTAGTTTCGGCACTGTTTGAAGTCCCTCTCAAAGCTGCGCTGTTTCATTTGTTCGGCAATTTTTACGTACACCTGTTTATTTCGTCTGGTGCCTTCTAACTGCCTTGGACAGATGCATCGGTCCATACATCAATAATCGCTGAACATTCGGCGTTCGTCCAGCTGATGTTTTTGCTTTGGTCCGTTTTACTTTTGGCGACTTCCATCGTTAATTCGGCCAAGGTCAAGGTTATTCCTGGTTAAACTTCCGGTGACGACAACGATTATTTATAGATCAGTGGTTTCGCTTGTAGCGCTACACATTGTGCTGCGTGTCGACGGTGAAATATCCCAACCGATAGCAAAATGCCATCGGTTGCAACCGATTGCAATCGATAGGGATAAATCGGTTTTGGTGTTTCAAGGGCATTAGACAAGTGGGTCCTGTCGACAACTACTTCATACAAAATATCTTGAACAATATATGGTTTTGACAGAGGTGAAACGAGACAGAATCTCAAGCTCAACTAAGCATATAAAATGATTCCATGGTTGTTTTTCTTACCGCAATTTCGAAATAAAATCAACGAAAGAAAGCACACAAATACATCAACGTGTGGGGTATTGCAGGTTACATAAAACAATTGCCGCTATCCAATCAATTGATAGTATGCTTTGCTGCAAATGCCATCAAAAATACGTACGTAAATCAGCACTCTGATGTAACCTAACTGGAAAAGAAGGGGGAATGCAACATTTTACACTGAAAAAGACCCTTTTAAGACAGGAAGAGGTCATAAAACTCCAAAAGAGATTTGTGGTCCATGACATAGAAAGATGGCATGGAAATGTTTCTGCCCTATACGGTGTCTTCGGCGCCAGAGGATTGAAGAAGACGATGTTGTGTAACAGTGCAAAAAGCAAACCTGGCAAGTGCCTCCATTGAGACAAAACTCGGCCGTGCACCCAACGCCCCCTGCCGGCTGTTCGCACGTACTTCCGGTGTAATCCGGCAGGCACAGGCAGACGTCGCTGCCATTGTTCGAAACTACGGTGCCTAAGGATGTACGACTCACGTAGATTAGACAACTGGATACAGCGAACTTGATTTGCGAAGAGAACGAAATGGCTGAGAATTACGTCATACTAAATCATCACAATTGTATGAGTATTTATGAAATTTTAACTAATATTTAGTAGCAGATGCACAGTATTAATACTAATGCCGCCGACTAGTACAAGCAACTCTGAAAGTAATACTCGAACAAATTAGTATTATCAAGGTGCATGCATGCACATATGCACGTTCGCACGCACGAGCGCGCAACATGCTCGTAAACATTATTTATCGACCTAACATCAACTATCGTCGATCACACCATTCGCGGGTTCATCATTTTGAATCAACTGTCCACAAGACCACGTGATGACGCCACACATCAAATATGGTTTGCGATTGTTTTACCAGCTATTCGCTATTCCATGAAACTACTATCGCACTATGTATGGAACAATCGCAATAGTAACACTGACATCACATACTAGCGCAATAGTGAAATTATCCCGATAGTCACCCCTATTTTGAGCACGTACCTCTAGGGGAGACTATCGGGGACAGTGTTACTATAACGATAGTATCGCCATAGCTGTGTAACTATTGCGATAGCATCGCGATAGTTTCACGACTATCCCGATAGTATTGCGATAGTATCACGGAATTGCGAATAGCCAGGAAAATAGTCCCAACTCGTAATTGATTGATTAAACATGCTGAATCCATGAATGACTCTAATCGACGATTGCTGATGTTAGGTCGATAAATAAATGATCTACAATAGTTGAACAAACATGTTTATTAATATTTCTACAGTGACACAAGTTGCCCTGCTAGATTGTTTTACCAACTATCGTTACTATCGAGAGTTCAGTGTACGTCACATCGACTATTGCTATGCATCGATAGTTCGACGTATTGTTCCACACTACGTACCTCCGTGCAGACAGGGGCCGAGGGCGTCGGACGAGCAGGAGTAGCCGGACACCAGGTCCGCGCAGCTGTCCCCAGACGGACACGGGTCACTGTTGCATTCGTCCCGGTCACTCTCGCACGTGACTCCCTCGTAGCCGGACGTGCACGCGCACACGTAGCGCCAGTAGGACTGGCGCACGCACGTGCCGTTGTGGAGACAGCCGCCTCGCCTGCAGTACTCGGGCTGCGAGCAAGATGTAGGAAATATTTAGTTGTAAAGAATATGTTTTAATAGTCTCACGTCAACTACACATGCGATAAAAAACAATCACGTAAATACATCATATGCATAACTTACAAATTATTAAGACATATATGAGCTAATTAATTAATGCAAATTTGTACAATTATTTTGTTGTATTATGCACTCTTGTGTGTAATATTGTACGTAGCGTGTAGCCAGTTTTGCTTATCGCATCATCAGTACTCAATAAATCTATAAAACTATTTTGATCATTCATAATATTATTGTTATAAGCTGGATCCTTATTTACTTGATCCTTATATAAAATAAAACGCACATGCCAGTTCATTAAAACGTTTGTAACGTGTTTTCCCACGATATATTTCACGGCAAACTAGATAGGCACACATAACATCTATATGTTATTACGCTAACTCTGAGGGCAGTCTGGCAGTATCTCCTCCCAGTTGCCAACACCACGCGCCTCATTCTACGTTCCTTCGCCTCCTTGCACCAGTGGCCTCTGATCTCCCAATTGGCGAGGTATTTAAAACAACAAAGGCAGTTATTTGTAGTTATTTGCTATAATGCTTTTCTTCCTGTCGGACAAAGATGGAAACAGTAGCCGAATTGAGTGTGAGCCACACTCCAGATGAGGTCAGATCAAAGGTCAGACCCCGAATGTAGGGCGTATTAAAACGTGATATGTGAAATAAAAATGATGTGAAAATGAGTGCAACTGAGCAGGCATTTTCACAGGTTTGTTTGTAGAAGCTACTGGCATTGGAATAGTGCATTTCATTTAGGGTTTAACAGGCATAGGTATTCATGGACTACGTTGGCGCGTGAATGAATACACGGACATTTGTGTCACATTTGACTGGCATCGCACGGAAAACAGCTGCAAAATAAAATCGTAGGAACAATTTTGCAGGAATCCTAAGAAACGTTATAATGGCAGCCTATATGAAAATCAAATGTGGTTTCAACCATTTTGCTACATGGACTGGTGTAAGTTACTGTTGTATTAATACATTCTGTTAGCTACGTATAAGGTTGGATTTATTATCAATGTCAGTATTGCGCTCAGATTGAAGACCATGCCTCCGCTACATCCCTACGATAGTAACACACTATAGAAGCCCGTCTTTGGTAAGACAATGACACCACATGAAATGCACAATATAGTGATGCGGTGTCTTACCTCAATGACTTCGCAAGCGGTACCAGTGATACCAGGCGGACATATGCACCACGTCATCCATCTGTCGTCCCGGATCAGCGTGCCCAGGTTTCCGCATCGCTGGGCCGAGTATGGCAGTACGCCCTTGATGACAATCATCTCACACACCTCGCCGTAGTAGCCAGCCGGGCAGAGACACACGAACCCGGTCACACTGCTGTTGGTGATCCGACACCGTCCGCCGTGAAGGCACGGCAGGCCGGCACACGGGTACACAAGGCGCTCGCAGTTCATTCCACCGTACGCCATCGCGCAGTCGCAGTGGTAGGCTGTCGACGCAACAAGTTCAACGTTCTCAGCTTCATGTCAATCCTTTCTTCGAGTATTTGGAATAAGGCAATTGCTAGTTTCCGCTGTACCCTTAATACCCTTAATGCCCTTTATACCTCAGCCGTTTTTATAAGACAGGTTCCCCAGCTATTTGACCAGATGCAAGAAAAAACGAATCCAGAACGTTCATGCATGATATCCAATGATATCCAATGATATACAATGTGTTCTCTAAACAATACGCTGATATTTTGGGCTGCGATTGGCTGCATTGAAGCGTTATTTTGCGGATGGGTTTGGCCGACCCGAGGACTAAAGATAAATGTATAAGTTTCACAGTCATATGCATCTAAACACTAACAATAATCTATGTTAAACCCGACGACAGCTATTGTAGGAATTGTGCGCTGAAATGGTAAGATCACAACACAGAAGTACGAGGCTACAGCAAAACCGAACCTATTTACCCACCGTTCTTAGCGGTACGACACGAGCCGCCATTTTGACATGGCCGACTGACGCACACGTCCATCAGGTTCTGGCAGCGATCTCCTCCGTAACCATGATGACATGCGCATAGGAATCCTCCGACCTGGTTGAGGCAGGTTGCGTTATTTTCGCACGGACCGCTTGCGCACGCGTCGATTCTGTTCTCGCAACGCGCTCCTACGAACTCCACCCTACACAAGCAGTGGTATCCTCCTGTCACCTCTCGGCAGGTGGCACCATTCGCGCACGGATAGCTACCGCAAGCGCCGACGTACTGCCGGCACAACGCGCCAACGTATCCTTGCGCGCAACGACAAACGTAGTCCCCGGCGTCGGTGTGGTCACACGTGGCACCGTTCATGCAGGGGGCACTGGCGCACGCCACCACGGTCCTCCATTGACAGTCGGTGCCACCGAAGCCTACGAGACAGCGACACGTGTAGGAGAAGGCGCCGTCAGCACATCCGCCGCCGTTCTGACACGGCCGGCTCAGGCACGACGTGTAGATGGCCAACTCGCACCAGCGGCCGGAAAACCCGCCCGGACACTGACACGCAAGGTTCTGACCACTGCAACGTACATTTGTGAACTAATGGAAATATTCCTTGTGCACTACTGCTCTCGGCTGGAGAGGGAGCGCTACCCGTGCTCCTACAGCGGGTAGCGCTACCCGTGCTCTTACAGCGGGTAGCGCTCCCATCGTGTGCCCAGATAGACAGCTACAAGCGCATTATGAACTACACCCATTCCACGCTTAACGGAGGGGCGCGAGATAAGCTGTTCCCCGTTAGCCGAGCCGCATTATTATTTCTACTACTAACACACAAACACTTTATTTTCAGGTTAGTTCATTATTCTTGTGCCATTCTTTATTCAGTGTTCAAGAACGTCAACTTTGCTCCAGTAAATAACGTTCTTTCATTGTAAGAGTGTAAAAGTATTAATTATCCTTGAGTGAAACGTGCCATAATATACATGCATGTCCTTGTTGGTTCTTTTTTTTTTTAATCTTGTGTTTGCATTAAGGTGAGTTTTTTTCGTGCAGGTTTTTATACTTTGTATTTGTAACTCCTTGCCTTAGTTTTATCAAATGCATATCCATGTTTTTGGACCAAAAAAGGTATTATTATTATTATTATTATATATTATTTGTATTATCTTGTACACGTGTTCTGATCAATACCCAGTAATTATTAACAGAAACAAACTCGCCGTTACATAATTTGTATTTCGAAAGTATGTACTTGAAATATGTAAATGCAAGTGGATGTGACCGTTATTACAGACGCTGATTGTTGGCATGGGCGCTTTTGAGTGCTGGGACCGGATTGTCGCATTCTGCCACCACGCGGTTTAGTTTGTCCCTCATTCTACTACGGACATTACCAATTGACAACCCCAGGTCTGTGAGAAGTCATGAACACAACGGGTACATCATGACACCCGCGGAACCACCACCTACCCTGACGCCGTTGGCTGACACACTCCACCGTTGAGACACTGCCCACCGGCGCAGATCCTCTGGTCAACCTGACACCGAGTACCCGTGAACCCCGGCCGACAGACGCACGTGTAAGCCGGGACACCGTCCACGCAGCGGGCGCCGTTGAAGCACGGCATCACGGCGCACGTCTGAGTACGACAATATCCGAGTATGTCAGATTCTATGCTTAAACATGTCCTAGGTCATATGGTATGACAGTGGTTAGAATGTCGAGAGGACCGAGAGAGTTGAATCCTCTAGCAAAATATGTAGACATGTATATAAATGATCGCTTAGATTCCTTAGTTGAACATAACTTGTAAGCCATTGATGCAGAGTCGGCAACAAATTAACTTTCTAGTGCCGACGGTCTACCTTTTGCCACCAATGAATGCCTAGAGCATGTGTGTCTATGTTATACAGCAGAGTTTGGCTGTCTCTGTTTGTTTCTTTCTTTTCTTTTTTTGCTTGTAACTTCTTACGCCAGGTAGCTAATATCATATAAGTTACACATTGTTTGGGTACTTTGAATAAAATATTGTTGTTGGGGGAGCATTGCATTATTGTATTTAAATATATATATAGTTTACATAGTAAAATGCGTTAGTGCAGTTTAGCAATCATTACTACACCCAGTCGCAATTAAGGTTAGCTACAAAGACTTGAGTAAATGAAACTAAAGTGTCTTGAACTCTGCCGTATTTATAATGATGTGTTCATGGGATATAATATACTGCATGGACACGTCAATGCAACTCAAAATAGCCTCATATTTTGTAATAGCCCTATTTTAAATGTCACTATTTCGACTAGCAGTCATGGCTGTAAATATAAGAACAACCTTTGGACTAGCTATAGTTAAAAAACATTGTTGATCCTACATAACCACTCAATCAATCAATCAATCAATGACTTTACGTGGGAAGCAACTTCTGTAAATTCATTATCCGGCAGAGGGCGTACCTCGACGACCCGGCACCTGCTTCCGGTGAAGCCCTGTGCGCACGCGCAGAAGAATGCATCGAGGAGGTCAACGCAGGTGGCTCCGTTCTCACACGGCCGACTTTCGCATTCGTTGTTGTTGAGCTCACAGTGAGTGCCGACAAGACCGGCCGGACATCGGCACGTGTAGCCGGTACTGCCCGCTATGCACGTCCCGCCATTGACGCACGGTATGCTGCAACGCCGGCAGGGGTATGTCAGGAGGCAGACTGCAGTTACGATTCCGAATACATTGCACCAAATAGATTTAGCCGATTTAAGTTATTTTTGCCAAGAAATAACCGTATTCTGCCAGCAAGGTGGGAACGTTTGAAATGTCGGACCCCTCGCGGGGAAATGAAATGTTGCAGAATGAAACCGATTTGAAGACACGCAGGTATTTTGGTGGTGACATTCCTGAAACACCGGTAGGTAAGTTGATAGTTAAGGTACACTACCAAGTGTGAGTGTAAGCATGTGTGCGACGTGATTAAAACAATTAGAAATATGTGATTTGGGCGAAACTTTGTGGGACATTTATGGGACTTTTGATGGTGACATTTTCATCATCCGGCACCAGTGAGAAAATCAAGTGCAGTCTAGCCGCTAATTGTGTCGACTTTTCATATGTATATATATTCTACCCGACATGACCCAACCAACCGGCCACACATTCGCACTCGTAATACCTGAGACAGTCATCGATGGGAAATTCGCATTTCTTCCCGACGAAGCCTGGAGCACACAGACACACCGACCCGTTAACAACGTTCATGCACACAGCCCCATTATGACACCGATGCCCCGACTGGCGACAGGGGTTGACGATGACGTCACACGTTTGACCGCCATACCCATCTGGGCATGCGCAGACGAAGACGTCGTCATGGTCGATGCAAGACGCGTTATGGAGGCACGGGTTGCTCAGACAGTCACCTGCGATGAAGTGGAAGACGTCACAAATCATTTATTCGCGTGGTTCGCACATATTTTATTCAAAGAATTGTATTGTTGACAAAGTACACGAAGAACGTACTTTTCTACTGGTGAGAAATGTACGTTCTTCACGGTGCATACGTATCCTACACGAATTGTTGCAATCAGTGCAAAAATGGGCGTCATGTAGATACTTTGATCGTGTGAATTTCAATAAACAGTGTTGAGAATGTTAAAGGCTATCACTTTCGATGAAATGTTGCTGCAGACTCAGCATAAATCAGTGGCTACTCGGTCTAAAACGTTTATTACGTCACAAAGTCACGTCTAGTTTACGTATATGTGACGTGGTCACAAAACGTGATATTTCCTTTCGTAGAGATCACTAAGAGCGGGCAGTGACGGGGAGCAGACATGTTATTACAAACATCAGAGTACGCACAATCCCCCCCGCTAGAGAAACGCCAACTCCAGAACAGCGTCACCAAGGGCGAGGAGTACATCATAGACAGGCTATCCAAGGATATCGCATGGAAATGCTGCAAGATGCTGGGTTCTCTGCTATTGAAGAAGACATCAAACGAAGAAAGAAGTTGGCGCTTGATGCAATGAGTGCATTCCAAGAAATCTGGAAGTGTAATCAAACCAACCGGAGTCTTAAGATCAGAATCTTTGAGGCACTGGTCAAGAGCAACTTTCTGTACAACTCAGAAATCTGGACTATGACGCCACAATGAAGCAGAACCTGGCAAAACACGAAATGAGCTGGAAGCGAGCGAAGGAACTGGCACATGATCGGGTCTTTTCAGTGGCGGATAACTGCAGCGATGCACTCCGCGTGTGGAAGCTGAAGGATGATGAGATATTTGTATTTCCTGTTTTCCGGTTCGCTGAATGTTACGACAGAATACCTGTATTCACCAAGAAACACCAAAACGTTGTGAAACTCATTTGTCAGAACCTGACATTTCTTTTACTAAGACACGGCACGAAAATGCACATAGAACGCAAATTTTGTAAGTGCATATAATATCGCTCAGCCAGATGTTCCGGCGGGCTTACGACCACCTACCCGTGGACGCCTTGGAGACGAGTAGAGGCCGGAAGTAGACGAGATCGCCGCGCCCGTTGTAGCCCATGACACCCACCCGGGCTCTACCAGGGAAGCGGGTCTGGGCAGTCTCAACTGGACGTCCGTCCAGGAAGATCTGTGCCCCGCTGGCGTTGCGCATCTGGGACAAGACTACGAATTGTCATACAGTTGCAGAGTTACGTCGTCGTCGTCGTCGCCGCCGCTGTCTCTGTTGCTACTTACCCAGTGTCGTGTGGACAGTTACTAGTTCATGGTAATTTGTAAATGGCACACAGTAACAAAACCCGTCACTTGGCAAACCAACAGCACTATTCTGCAGTGACGTAGTATCACGACAATCCATCGGGCAGATATGTACGCGATAAACAATGTATCTTGCAGAGCTCTAATATAGTATTTTATCCCACGGCAATCCTTTCTTCCACCAATGTGCTACAATCCCTTGGTTTCCTGTATTCCTATATATATACCTATATATATCTTCATCTAAATCACACCACTTTGACATCTTCATCTTTGTCCCCCCCCCCATCCCTTGTCACCACTAACATAAGCTTGGGTTCCATCGTATTCTATATCACATTTCACATGTATATCTGAGACATTGCTCCTTACATTAGCTCACAATGGCATCTGTCCCATTCGTCTTTAATCCATCCAGGGACCGGGACTTAACACACATTTAATATTGGAGGAAATTAATCACTATGCATAGCATTTTGATGTTCTGCATGATTTTTGATGTGTGTTTCAATTTGCATTGCATTATGGGATATTGCACACCTGCAACACTGGTCCTCAATGTTAATAGTGGAACATTCAAATTCAATTAAATTTCGAAATGTATTTAAAAAAACAATTACAAGTTAGTATGACTTAGAAGTAAAATCTGCATGAAGCAATTCTTCATTGTGTGTCCTGAACATAACCCAAAGTCGCGGTTCAATGATGCAGAAGTGCAACAACGAAACGAGTGACAGCCGTGTCCCACGTAGTACTGAATTATATTGTATACTCATAATTAGATATACTGCATATTTAGATTTTGCATGCAAATGTTCCACGAAAAATCTGTCAACCAGTTTGATTTGCAATGGAGCAGGAAGTGACATCTGCCGCCTAAAAATGAACTTAATGTTGTAAATTTGAAATGGTCCTCCGAGGAACGTAGAGTTTTACTGATTTTGAATAGAAACCTAATTATCTTGAGCTAATTAAACCTGTTGTTGCAGATCCACAACAAGGGATTTATGAGGGTTATTTTTCTGCCTTGGTTGCAACACGATCATTTATTTTAGGCAATCGTTGCGTCTTGTTAACTAGTAACATTCACCTTGACGGTGACGTTAAACCACTGCCTGCTCTGGGGAGGTGGTCTAAGACACGGGCCTATACGTCCCCATCTTCCGCTGGCTAGTTGTCCGTTGACCATGGACCCAGTCTGGAAGCACTCTTGCTCATTACTCGGACTGAAAGAGACGGTGAAGTGGTCATTTAATCATTAACACTGGACAATGTATTGTTGGCAAAGAGGCCGGTTAATATTAAGTTCCAAACGTTCATATTGTATTGCGACATATCCTTCTTAGGGAATCTCTCGTCTTTCACATTTATAGTCTCGCGCGCGTGCGTGCATGCGTGTTTGCGTGCGTGCGTGCGTGCGTGTGTGTGTGTGTGTGTGTGTGTGAGGGAATTATATATATATAGAGAGAGAGAGAGAGAATGAGAGAGAAAGAGAAGATAGAGAGAGAAGAGAGAGAAGAGTGATGTGGAGAGAGAGAGAGAGAGAGAGAGAGAGAAGAGAGAAGAGAGAGAAGTAAGAGAGAGGGAGGGAGGAGAATGAGAGAGAGGAAGAGAGGGAAGAGAAAGAGAGGAGATATTGATAGATAAGGGAGAGTGGGATATATATATATATATATATATATATATATATATATATATATATATATATATATATATATATATATATAGGGATGTATATATATATATATATATATATATATATATATAGAGAGAGAGAGAGAGAGAGAGAGAGAGAAGAGATAGATACGAGAGGGATAAGACAGAGAAAAGAGATGGATAGAGAGAGAGAGAGAAAGAGAGAGAGAGAGAGAGAGAGAGAGAGAGAGAGAGAGAGAGAAGACAGAGAGAAGACAGATATAGAGAGAGGGGAGAGAGATAGATAAGAGAGGGAGAGAGAGGAAGAGATAATGAAAAGAGAGAGAAGAGAGGGTGGAGAAAGAGAAGATAGAGAAGAGAGAGAGAGAGCGAAGAGAGAAACAAGGAGGTGGAGAGAGGGGGAAAAGAGAGAGGAGAGAAAGAGAGAGTGAGAGAAAGAGAGAAGAGAGGGAGAGAGTTGGGTGAATGAGCGTATTCCTCATTCAATAAGAAACTGCGGATGTGCGTGCTGCTTGTATTAACTATGTACAGTCACTGTGCACTGTGGCCAAGCGAGCATCACCTGATGGCAAACACGACGAAGTCGAAGTTGTCGACATCTTGAACGTTGTAGATGACGCCGACCAAACCGAATCCTGCCCGTTTCATATCTACATCGTCGTACAATGAAGCGGTTAGGTCGTAATGCGCCCACGTTTTGTTGTGGGTCGCTATGATACGGCAGAAGCTGTCAGCGGCAACGAAATAACTCAAGTGTAACTATGTCCAAGATAAAACATGATCATGTTTCTGTTATCAATTTGGTTAATGAGAAACATTACTCTTAACGAAATAAAGTTGTGATTCAATACGATGTATAACGTGCCTCTTTGGCCTGACACATGATTGGCACGCAGCAAACTGATGACATTTCTAATCCATTTACCAACGTATTGGGGTGCTCTAATACTATTTGAATCGTGTATTACAGACAATGCTCGTTCATAATAAATGGACTGACTAAAGCATCATTACTTGTGCAATGTTTAGTTGTTCGCATCATTAACACTGATCCATAGTCAAAAAGCCTTGGAATTGTCCAGGAAAATATTTTATTTCGCGCCACAATGTATCTATTTTCTTTTACTTGATTCCACTAAGCGGCGGAAGCGCGATTCTGTTGAGCGGCGCATTTTATCGCAGTGGGAATAGGAAATGATTCCGTCCCAGCCATTTGAGCCAACTAAACCTATTATTCGTGATTCTGTTTAACAGAATCCACTGTTTATATCTAATTTGTGTTAAAAAATAGGAAGTATGTTAGTACAATCACTGTCATAATAACATTATTTGTATGCATATATACAACATAGTTTGTTGCAAATAGTAATTGCTAACGCAAACCTATGACGTTGGAGGTGATTTCCTCCATTTGCATACAGCACGAAAAGCCCGGATGTCGTGAGTGGCACTTTTTTAGATCCACAGTTGTGCGCCACATAGTCAGCGGCTGATGAACGGAAATGGCGCTTCATTGTAAACACGTGAATGCATATCAATTCGTAATACCTAACGTGATGTCTCATTTTGAATCACTGCCACTGTTGTATGTCATCCGACATACAACAGTGGTTGTATGTCTGGTTTATTCTGAGGAAGTCATCGCCTCTGCTACCGACTGCCGCTTGCATGGTATGTAGTTAAATGACGAAATGTTCGGAATAGTCTTTAGCAGTTAAATCAGCCTTATTGTAATAACAGTAATAATAATATAAATATTAATAATAGTAATAACAATCATAGTCACTATCATCATCCCAATCATTAACGTCGTCGTCTTCGTAATTGACAATAGTCGTCATTATCACAGCACAACTATGTTAAAATTTAGTTATGAAAATATTCAGAGAAATGTTGTTTCTCACGTAAGGAGATAGGTGAACTGGAGGACATCAGTGACGTTAGTGAAGGAACAGAATATATTGGATATCAGAAAGTATCCATTCTGAGACAAGACGATGAACGAATGGAAGCAATTATCTACTGACTGTGTATATTCTTGCAGGATTAATATTATTGAAAACAAATTAGCAAACACACCAGAAGGACGGGATACACATAGATGAATAATCTTATTAAGTTTGGCTAAATCTTGCTAAGTCTTTTTAAATATGTTTAAATCTTGTTACCGTTAGAGAAGTTCCTCGGGACGAGTCGAAGCCGCCTGAAGAGCACCGTGGTGTTGTAGCCGTTGAAGGCGAGCACACCGACGTGGCCGACGATCTGGGTGTGAGGAAGGACGTCTACCACGGACTGGCCGTTCAGCAGCACCGCGGCCGGCTGGTTGCCACGGACCTGTCACGGAATACCTTACAACAACCACCCATTCAGCAGCACCACGGCCGGCTGGTTGCCACGGACCTGTCACGGAATACCTTACAACAACCACCCATTCAGCAGCACCGCGGCCGGCTGGTTGCCACGGACCTGTCACGGAATACCTTACAACAACCACCCATTCAGCAGCACCGCGGCCGGCTGGTTGCCACGGACCTGTCACGGAATACCTTACAACAACCATCCATTCAGCAGCATCGTGGCCGACTGGTTGTCACGGACATGTCACGGAATACTTAACAACAACTGTCCATTCAGCAGCACCGTGGCCGGCTGGTTGCCACGGACCTATCACGGAATACCTAACAACAACTGTCCATTCAGGATCACCGTCGCCAGCTGGTTGCCATGGAACTGTCACAGAATACCTTACAACAACCGTCGATTCAACTCAAGTGTAGCACAAGGTGAGAGAATGGATGAATAATTTGTCGTAATTGTGGTCACGTGACGTGTTCTCTCCTCTTGCAAAATGTCGTTGGAGAGAGCGGAGCTCTTCTATTTGTCCCTCAGAAGTCTCAGTCCCTGTCTGTGACAAATATAATGAACATTTCTCTCAGCGGAAAGACAGGAGAGGACAAATAGAATAAAAAAGTTATGTGCATTTTTCTTTAAAGGTAGGATGCTCCAATGCGATGTTGCAAAGGATATCATAAGAGTCTATAGTCGATGGCAACACTAACTAAGTGTATCCATTAATATCAATGCACCTGTATCATGAATTTACATTGTATTATATCTAAACTGTGACCATTCGACTAACTGACCAGTTTACAAAGCACACAAGCTGCTACAATAAGGAATTACACCCAGAAACCTTGTCATTAGAAAATATACTGTCTCACAACGGGTCTACCAGGAACGGCCCCAAATAGTCTTGCCTTCAAAAAAGCTTGATGATCTCTGGAAGAGGAATAGGTTCAACACTTAAGAATGTGCACACGCACAGGCTACGTTCTCAAATCTATAATTTTGAAGAATTAAGGTTGGTGTTTACAAGGCTAAAACACATATTTTAGAATCATAACAACCAGACAAATTATCCATGTAAGTTACCTGGACGGACACGTTGAACCACGCCCTGTCCCTCGGCGGCCCGGTCGGGCAACCTCCAGTGCGCGAGTGCTGCCACTGGATCCTCCCCGAGGACACGGCCCCCGTCAGGTAGCACTGGGCGGCGTCGTGAAGTCTACAGCAACACCGCAAGCACTACAGGAAATGTACAACGATGTACACAACGGTTGGTTGACCGAACGACTGTTCTATTGACACTGAATTTGACAACATTTCGATTTCCTAAAAGAAATATATCCACACAAAACGTGCTACAATCTTGATCTTTCACAACGCTGCACACCTAATGGACCTGTTGTGCCCAAGTGTATGTCTATTGCCAACGTTTCTCTGCCTGTTTCTTGGCATTTTTCGTTTCTTAGCATGATATTGATGGGTGTCCCGAAAGGAACTTTGACTTTAATTTCTTTACCCCTATTTAAGGATCATATATATATATATATATATATATATATATATATATATATATATATATATATATATATATATATATATATATATATATATATATATATATATATATATATATATATATATGTATATATATATATGTATATATATACATATATATGTATATATATATATATATATATATATATATATATATATATATATATATGTATATATATATACATATATATGTATATATATATATATGTATATATATATATATATATATACATATACAGCAATATATATATATATATATATGTATATATATATATATATATATATATATATATATATATATATATATATATATATGTATATATATGTATATATATATATATATATATATATATATATATATATATATATATATATATACAGCAATATATTATATTTGGTCAGATATTTATAAGTTAGAAACTTACATACAAACCGTGTCTGATCTGTGATGCCAATACAATCAATTACCTAAATATCACGAAATCAAAGTTGTTCGCGTCTCGTACATTATACATGACACCAGGGGCGCTTCTGTTGTGCATTCGTGCCGCCGATTGGCTGTTCATCTCGACGTCATAATCATAAGCCTCGCTACTGACGTTAAGTGGAACAACGACTCGACAAAAGCCGTCCTCAAAGAAGACACCCACGTTGGCGTCCAGAATGTAGTACGTCGTGACGTCAATCACGTATCGGCCTCTGCACGTCGTGGCTTTGTATCCTTGCGCTTCGAACCAAAACATTTCACAACGACTTGTAAGGCTGGTTACGTCATGTGTATCATAGATGTGGTACTGCATAACGTTACATATATGATACGTTTCCGTGATATGTTTATAGAATGTATAACAACATATTCCATTATGATAATGCTGTTGTTCGAATATGTTCATACTCATCCGTTTTAGATTAGAGAAAATTGACCTCTGCAACTACCCTAACAGGATGAAGACAAAATCCCGTAAATCACAGAATGTCTTAAATAAATCGAGTGTAGACAGTACAACATTATCAATTGCTTAAAATCCCGGTTGGAAAACCCTTTCAATTAAGACGTTTAGAGGCATTCGGTAAAATCATAATCCACACACCGACATCAAATGAAGCTTTCGTCAGCGTTGGTGGCACAAACCGTACGAGGTTCTGGAAGACGTTGAGTGCGACGACGCCGACTTGACCCCGGGCCGGGTGCTGCTGGGTTGGTGAAGTTAGCAGCTGGTCATTGAACTCAACCACCGCCGTCGCCGATCTGACTTTGACCGTGACCTTCACACGGCACACAGAAACGTTTCATCTTATCATAATCGTGTTATTTTTTTATGTATGATATAGCACAACATAATTTCATTGCACATATCATGTACAGTTTTAACGTATCATGTTATTTGTTTTTACTGTGTACTACGCCGTGGCACCTAGTACCTGGATACAGACAGAGGTGGACATGTGAACGAGTCTTCGTGCAGTAATTGCAGCGAGGCTTCCCAGAATAGTCGAGTCGACGTTGGAACAGGTCTGCCAGGGGGTGAAGTGTAAAGCGCTTTGAGCAGTCTCAAGGAATGAATACCGCGCTATATAAGAACGTACCTTTTATTTTACCTACCATTGTATAGATTGTGTGCTGTATAAATCAATACATATTCAAGCATTTCAATTCCAAGTATAATCCGCACGATTTACGACATAGGTACGTTACAGAAGTATTGGCGCGCATGGTCCAACGTGTGGTCCTTACTTTGAACCATTGGTTTCCCCTAGGCTGTCCTCCAGGACACGGTCCAGTCTCAGAGCTGTGCCA
>OY759263.1:12666514-12796514 GCA_963662155.1 Lamellibrachia columna
AGTTGTCCTCGTCCAGGACGTTGTACGTGACCCCTGTGTGTCCGTCGCCGTCGTAGCTGTACAAGACGACATTGACGTCGTACGCCTGTCCCGACACGTACCGCGACCCCACGGCGCGACAGAAGGGCTGGCTGTTTACAACGGGGGCAGCGCTAGCGTCAAGCACGAAGTAGTCTGTCACGTTCTGTACGTGACTATGACGACAGTCATAAGCTGTATAACCATGGGCTGTAACAATGCAGCAATATATAAGTGTAGCGATGTAACCGGTCATTGGGACTGGTCAAAGCGTGTTACAGTTCATCACTGGCAGACCAACGCAAACTCGACTTCTCAGTGAAGCATTCGACCAGGTAATCATTTATACAGCTGAGTGAACTGGACCAACACTGAGTGCAATGTTCTAACCTCAGAGCTACAGCGCCCACGTGATGCAGTATTTTTGCATAAATCCACCACTGACACTGGTTTCGAGAGAGTTTACTGAAGCGGTGTGACGACCAAGCGAAATTGTCACGTGTGGATCTGATGACCTGGTGCGAGTTAATAAATTTGACAATTGACGGATCTGTCACGTGATTGTTTGCCTAGCAACACAACAACAGGTACTTTAACCTAACATCAAGCATGTCCGCCACACATTTGAAGCTGTCATACATTCTTTCGTATTCATTTTAAAAGCTAACTCCATTTATCAGTTTCTCTGGGCATCTGGTGTCCGAATCGGAAGTCCACCCATCACCCATCATCTCTCAACATGCAATGGTCTAATATGTAAACATGGTTGTTAAGGCGCGAAGCTTGACTGACGTCACTATCACGAGCTATTAACTGTAACCGAGACAAAGGCGCACTCTCATTGGTCATAGTTACGATTGTGACGTCAGATTGGATCCGACAATTTCGATGAAGTCCACTTGGTGAGATAGAACTAATCAGAGATTTAACAAGATTTAACATGATTTGCCATCCAAGCCAAAGGCCCAGATTGCAAGTGGACAAGGAAGCCATTGGCTTATCGAGAGTCCAACAATGTTCATCTACTTATAGCCCGCCCTCCTAAGATATGTGTCAACCTTGTTTTTAAACATATTCACGCTGCTAGCAGTTACACAATCTGTAGACAATTTGTTCCATTCATTTATTGTCCTCTGTGAGAACGAGTGCTTCCTGATGTCCAATCTACATTGATCCTTTACTAATTTTACCTCATGTCCTCTAGTTCTGCTATCCTTCTTGAGTGAGAAAAACATATTTCTATCAATATTTTCATACCCATTCAATATCTTAAAAACTTCAATCTGATCTCCTCTTAACCTCCTTGTCTCTAGAGTTGTTAAACCACATTCTTTCAGGCGTTCTTCATAACTAAGGTCTCTCAGTTCTGGAATCATTTTAGTTGCTCTCCTTTGTATGCGTTCAAGCGTATCTATATCCTTCTTACGATATGGTCTCCATGCTTGTATACAGTATTCTAAATGAGGTCTAACTATTGCTTTATAAAGAGGTATAATTAACTTTTTTCCCTTGTATGTTATGTTTCTTCTAATCAATCCAAGAATTTTATTACCCTTTGAAGCTGCAATACCACACTGCTCTGAAACTTTCATATCAGCGCTTATTGTAACTCCTAAGTCCTTTTCTTTTACAGTAGTACCCAGAACAGTATCTCCCATTTTATAATTTACATTCAAGTTCCTATGTCCTGTATGTAGGCATTTACATTTCCCAAAATTGAACAACATCTGCCATTTCTCAGACCATTTCACTAATCTGTCTAGATCGTTTTGTAAATGTTGTTTATCACCATCAGTATTAACCTTTCTAAACAGTTTTGTGTCATCCGCAAATTTCAGTACGTTACTTGTTATACTGTCGTCCAAGTCATTGATACAAATTAAGAATAATATAGGTCCTAATACTGATCCTTGAGGTACCCCACTCAAAACCGATTTCCAATTTGAAACTTCTCCATCTACTACAACTCGTTGTCTTCTGTCAGTCAGCCATTGTTTTATCCAGTCAGTTATGCTATCCCCGATACCATGGGCTTTTAATTTAAGTAGTAATCTTTGATGTGGCACTTTGTCAAAAGCTTTCTGAAAATCTAAGTAGATAATATCTACTGGCGATCCCACGTCTATCCACTTAGTGATTTCTTCCAAAAAACATAACATATTTGTTAAGCATGACCTCGCTTTAAGGAATCCATGTTGAGATGAATTTAATAAGTTATGCTTAACGAGGAAGTCCACCATATGGTCTTTAATTAACCTTTCTAATAATTTACAAATCACTGACGTTAAACTCACTGGTCTGTAATTCTCTGACTTATTTCTCGAACCCTTTTTAAATAATGGTATGATGTTTGCTTCTTTCCATTCAAACGGAACAACTCCCTCTTTTAATGACAAGTTGAATACTCTTGCAAGTGGTATACTGATTTGTTCTACTGTTTCTATTAGTAATTTTGGAGGAATCCCATCCACTCCCGGTGATTTGTTATCCTTCATTGCCTTTATTTTCTTAGCTACCAATTCTGGAGTTACAACTAACGGACCTAAATAGTCAGATTTAGCCCCCTGAAATTTAGTATCAGCAACTGGTAATGAACTAATATCTTCTTTGGTAAACACTGAACTGAAGTAACCATTTAGGTCTTCCGCCATTAAAAACCCCTGTGATATTATATTTCCAGCACTGTCTTCTAGAGGTCCAACCTTGTCTTGTACGTTTTGTTTACTCCTGACATATGCATAAAAACTCTTGCTGTCATTTTTTATGTTACATGCTAGTTTTTGCTCATAGCTTCTTTTAGATTGTCTGACTTCAGTTGTAGCTGCATTAAGTGCCTCTTTGTATTTTGCATAGTCTTCGTCCTTTCTGGTACGCCTATAAACCCTCCACATAGTTTGTTTTAGCATTATTTTTCTAATAGCCTCTTTTGACAAGTGTTTCTTTCTACACCGTTTTCCTTGTTTTTGGAAGGGAACAAATAGATATGTACATAATTGTTGGGCGCGGTAGCGCACTGGTTTGATTGTCGGCCTCTCAATGGAGAGAACCCGGTGTTGAATCCTGTTGCTGCCGCTTCGAAGCTTTTTGCAATTTTTGTCACCCCACGTTGCCACAGTTCACTCAGCTGTATACATTAGTACCTGGCTACAGACAGAGGCGGATATACGAATGTAGTAAAGCGCTTTGGGTGAAGTGTAAAGCACTGTGAACAGTCCCAATGACTGGATACCCCGCTGTGTAAGAACGGACATTTTCGTTTACCATTATAATTGATTGTATCCCGGCCCGCGTGCATCATTATGCAGCTGTTGTGTAGCAGAGTTTTCTTCTGTGCTTGACATACAACTCCCAGTCTCCCACACTGGAACCGTGGCAGAACCGTGAAGGGAATAAATGGCAATCGAAAACAAAGAACCGTACAGACCCGTTAAAACTAGAACCGTGACGCCACCACTACCTACCGATTCGCAGCATCTTCTTTGTGATGCGCACTTGTCTGAAGAAGACGGTATTGTCAAAGCCGTTGAGCACCATGACGCCGCCTTCACCGCGAGGCGGGTGGAAGTGAGGCCGAGCGCTGACGACGAGATCATTCGACAGATAGATGTCGGCCACGTGGTCCCTCACCTTGACCGTCACGTTGACCCAGGTCCGACCGGTTGGCGGTCCGTTCAGACACTCCCCCGTCTGTCCGTAGTGTGTGACGCCGGCCTCCACGTAGCCTGTCTGGTAGCAGCGGAGAGTCTCGTGCAAGCTGCGAGGCAAACCCCCGATATGTCGTAATGTTGCGTCGACGCAAGCTAAGGGGTTTGTGAATATAGCAACGTCCAATAATAAATTTGTTTCAGGATAGGATTGATTTCATCCACCCACACCCCATCCAAAAATATTTATTTGTGATTTGATTTTTGTATGATAAAAGTGGACCCACACACCCACATCCAAATAGTTTTGGATTATTGGACTATTTTTTATTTACAAAGCCCCGAAATTCGTCGTCCATCAGGTAGGTAATCCAAAATCCCCTTTCTTTTGCCACCCTCCGCTTTGTACCTAGATTGAAATTCCTCCTACTTTTGAAAACGCTCCTACGCCACTGGTGCGGTCAATCGCGAGTAATTACAACGTCTGACACATGCACAATTTAAAAACACTATTTCTAAGAACAACAATTCCAGGAACGTCTGACGCCAGGGAAGCCACATGTCAAGGCGTTAATAAATAATTGTCAAGCTACATTTAACTGCTGACATCCACTAATGGGAAACTAGTGTATGACACCGACCCCACATGTACCATCAAATAATAATAATAATATAACTTACAAAAAGACAACACTGTTTAAGGGCAGTCTGCCATACATTATTCATTAATAATGCTGCATGAGTCTATTATGCAACAGCGCTTAATAGTGATATGTTGTCCTGTTGTTAGATGTATACTTTGTAACTGTTCTGAACATCCTTAGTGCCAGTCTTGCGCTGCGTTACTGCAATAATCTACTTAACATCTGAGTTATCATGGAAGACACTGCGTATTCACTATGCCTAAGTTATACACATATGTAACGATTTTTCATTAGTTCAATTTCGTTTTCATTGTTTTATTCGAAAAGTAATCTTAAGACGTAGAAACTAAGGTTATCGCAAACCGGAAGTAGACGAAATCAAAGTTGTCGGCATCTTGGACGTTGTAGATAACACCGGGGTGACCGAAAGTAGCACGTCCATTGCCCCTCTTGTTGTACAGCGCCACCTACAGGTGACATCTGGTAGTTATTCCGGGTCACACAAATAAATAGGAATATAGTGAATACATGAAGATGTACCCGTTCGAGTGAACGAAAGTGTCCCAGCTAAAAAGGTCATCTCTCTCTCTCTCTCTCTCTATATATATATATATATATATATATATATATTATATATATATATATATATATATAGATATATATATATATATATATATTATATTATATATATACATTTTATATATATATATATATATATATATATATATATATATATATATATATATATATATACATATATATATATTGTTTTCGTGACTGATATACGTTTGCGACGATCCATTTTAAAAAGTATATATTTTTTAATTCGCTTGCTTAGATCAAATATATCTTATATCATTACGTCCACTTATTGTGGATGGCTCTGTATACATAATTGCATTCCAATTGCATGTGTATTTTATTGTACCAATTATCTTAATTGTACGAGTGCCTACACCACCATAATAGACAATGACTTAGCCGCCTGGTGGCGTTGCTGCTAACACTTGTAAGGTGCTGCCACCCCTCGTATAACACTTGTATAAGATGACTATGGACTCGAGAATAAAGCTAGTAACATGTATCTGAGAGTTTCCGTGTTCCACAGATAAGGACAGATAAGTCGTAGCGACCCGGCAAGTGTACGTTTGTCGTTCTTCTACATTATGAAGGTAAATTTCATGAAGACGACGCTTGTGTCGTACCTGGAGGTCGTAAGCGGGCCCGCTGACGGAGTCGGGGGAGAGGACACGGCAGATGACGTGAGATCGGGCGCGGTCCGTGTCGCCGTATAACACTAGGAAGTCAGTGACGTTGAGGACCGCGTTAGTGTTGCAAGAAGACGTCGACCAAGTCGCTGTAAGAAGCGGCGTCTATTATATAATATGTCGATTGATGTGTGTCACTCATAATTGAGCATTGTTACAAATATCGCAGAGTCAGTCGACGACCCTTTACTCAATTATCAGTTTGACCACTTCGGCAACGAACAGAATCTAACAGATGGTTACCTATTGAACGTGTTTGATTTTTTATAAAGCACTTAGAAATGTAAGTTTTGATCTTTTACGGTATGACCCACTTTCAAATCAACGTTACTCGATTTCAGGAAACCCTGAATAGTCGCATTTACGAAATAGCATAAGATGCCCAACCACGACAACCCACCATAACATGCCCAACCACAACAACCCACCATAACATGCCCAACCACGACAACCCACCATAACATGCCCAACCACGACAATCCACTATAACATGCCCAACCACGACAACCCACCATAACATGCCCAATCAAGACAACCCACCATAACATGCCCAACCACGACAACCCACCACAACATGCCCAACTACGATAACCCACCATAACATGCCCAACCACAACAACCCACCATAACATGCCCAACCACGACAACCCACCGCAACATGCCCAACCACGACAACCCACCATAACATGCCCAACCACGACAACCCACCATAACATGCCCAACCACGACAACCCACCATAACATGCCCAACCACGACAACCCACCGCAACATGCCCAACCACGACAACCCACCATAACATGCCCAACCACGACAACCCACCACAACATGCCCAACCACGACAACCCACCATAACATGCCCAACCACGACAACACCACCGCAACATGCCCAACCACGACAACCCACCATAACATGCCCAACCCCGTCAACCCACTACAACATGCCCAACCAGGACAACCCACCACAACATGCCCAACTAGGACAACCCACCACAACATGCCCAACCCCGACAACCCACTACAACATGCCCAACCAGGACAACCCACCACAACATGCCCAACCAGGACAACCCACCACAACATGCCCAACCCCGACAATCCACTACAACATGACCAACCAGGACAACCCACCATAACTGAGACGTTGCAGGACCAAGTGGGGCGCCTTGAACAAGACCAGGTTATCGAAGCCAGTAATCGCCAATACTCCTGCCTTCGCCCTTGCCGGAAACATCGGCTCGATCTTTGTGATAAAGGTACCGTTGACGTACAAAGCGGCCAACTCTGGCCCGACGCGAATTTCGACGGTGTACCAATATCGCCCGCGAAGGTACGAAGTTGTGTAGAAAGTGTGCCGTACGCCAGGGCACGGGCCATGAAGGACGGGGTCATACACAATCTGGCCGTTGATCATATGACCCACCCTATAGCAGTCACCAGTGTTCCGGGAGCGAACCCTATCATGAAGTAGTCACATTTTCAAATGGTATGGACATACGCACGCACGCACGCACGCACGCACGCACGCACGCACGCACGCACAAATGAATGGTACACGAGCCCTTGGTAACTAACATGTCGCCCCTTCTGTGTCTTCTCTGAATTAAAATGTGCATTACTGAACAACTTTCGCAAAGCCGCTGTACTAAACACTTTACCTGCTTTTAACATAAGGACTTGGAAACATCTTTAACGAAGAAATTGCTTCGTTCAATAGCTGAAGTGATGGTTTAGCTTCCTGGGTCTCTACAAAGTTGTTGAAGATAAACGTGATTAGTAAAAATTGCTGTTGTTCATATCACGCTGTTAACTGCCGACCCGAAACTGTCGCAAAATCTGAACAAAACGTCACCTGAAGACGACGAAATCGAAATTATCACCATCTTGGACGTTGTACATAATGCCCGGATTACCAAGGTTTACATCGTTTCCACCGCGGTGATTCAGTAACGGCACCGTGACGTCATATGCGACACCGGCTACTTGCTGTGGTGCAATGATGCGGCAGAATTCCGGGAATGCCCGCTGTCCGAGTCTAGCGTCGAGCAAGAAGTAGTTACCTAAATCGATGACTTGTGAGGTGTGACAATTGAACGACACGTAGCCAACACCTGAAACAATGGCAAGACGGCATTGTAAGTTGACACTGCAAGATGGTAAGACCGCATTGTAAGATGACCCAATGACACGTCAAAGCGGCATTGCAAGACAGCGTGATGGCATAGCAAAATGGCATGATGGCATTGCAAGATGGAATGATGGCACTGCAAGATGGCATGATGGTATGGCAACGTGGCATGATGGCATTGCAAGATGGCAAGACGGCATGGCAATATGACAAGACAGCACAGCAAGATGGCACGACCGCACTGCAAGATAACAAGACGGCATTGCAATATGGCATGACGGCATTGCAAGATGACACGACCGTATTGCAAGATGACACGATGACATTGCAAAATAGCAATTTTCTTTACGTGTGCTGTGTACCCCGACGATACTGTGTCAAGGATAAAAGGACCATGGATGATATAAACCAGTGTTTTAAGGCCGTCCGTATGGGCAAGACGACACTCCAAATCATTGTGGGACAATTGCGTTCATGTAATCTCACCTGTCAGAATGTACGCATTTGTGGGTTCCAGAAGATACCATCAAATGTTTAGGCTTCGAATATCAAAATACAACCCTACCTAGTGTGTGGACTATTGTTCGATAATTTCATTAATTACAACACCATCAGTACGTACAAACAACAACCCCTTACCCATTGTCAAAGCTACAGGGGTGACCTTTATCGGTCGGAAGTGAACAACGTTGCCGTAGCCGTTCGGCGTCAAAACCCCGACGTCAGCCACCGCCTGACCGAGGAGCGGAACCGAGGCCAACGCCGCTCCGTTCAAGTAGAAACGCGCAACCACCTGACGGACCTGGACGGTCAAGGTGAACCACGTCCGCCACTGGGGTCGGGCTCCGGAGAAACGGAAACAGTTTCCCACTGTCACATTGCGGGGATACTCCAAAAACCCTGCCACCCAGCACTGCGTTAATCTGTTGATACTGAAAACATGAAGACAAACAGTAGAACCGAATTGCCAACGGCTTGACAATAGAGCTTACCCGAAAGCATTGCGATTTCTGTTTAACATCAGCAAGCGTTATTGTTGATGCGCTGTATTCTGACTCTTTTTGTACAGAGAGGGCAATTATCCAGACCTAGCACCGAGTTCCCTCAGCAGTGGACCACAGACGAACATCGTAGACCGTAGACCTGAACACTCATGCCAAAAACGGTTTCGTGAGTTACTTTAATATAAATGTACACTATGATCTCCGAACAACACACTGCCTTACCTGACGAGAACGTAGTCAGCGTGGCTCATATCCCGAACATTGTACATTATGCCTGCGCTTCCAGCAAAGAGAAAACCAGAACCCTGTCCGCAACAGAACACATATCCTGTGCTTTTTTAATCAGACGCATCCAAAGAAACTCGATGTTATTCATAAGATAAAATTGCATGCTAGTAGTTTACGTTATGACCAGCCTTCGGCAATCCGGATTCCATAATTTTATTTCGCAAACGTCATATACATTTTCGTGACAAGAAATGGAGAACGAACGAAGCGTAAATTAGTTTTGTCATAGCAAAATTATTCTTATAAATAATTTTGAATAATATGTCAGTCTTTCTATCAGATTGGTTGATGTTGTTGTTGTTGTTGTTGTTGTTGTTGTTGTTGTTGTTGTTGTTGGAGATGTCATTTGCAAACATAATCGGGGAATTTGGTTTATGACCACATACCAAAATGTGACCTTGTAATTTAGTCACAATAACAATCAAATACTCAGTCGAGAGCTCTCGTGATATATACGGGATTATTCCCGTATATATAAATTTTTCAATTGCCATAGTGCAATCTCCAAACTCTGCATATTGGCCGTACCAAAGTTTCGATTACAATAATTTACTAACGACTCTCAGTCGGTCGACATATTAAACAGTAATTACCAGAAGCCAGGATGTTTTGAATATAACCTGGTATAATAAAGCAAATCCCATTAGACGGCGATTTTTTAAAACCCCAAATAGGGCGATGATGTTGATTGTTTCTGCGATAAATTTGTACGGGTTTAATCACACACACCTGGACACTGTAGAACTGAACTGTGACGTCATACGATTGATCTGCAGAATGTTGGAGTAGTCGCACCTTGCAGAATTTATCGGTTGGAGATTTCGCGCGAAGACCACCAATGACAAATTCTTCCGTCTTTGCAGTGATGACCATCGGCTCGTATATGCAGCCGCCGGCCGTGTAGTCGGGAGCTGACGAAAGGGAACAACAGGTTGTACAGTAGGACAGACAGAAACATATCCTTGATAGATGCGAGATGTTTTTACTTAACATAATATTTTTTATAAATATTCCATTATTCAGAGTAACAACACAAAATGTACCTAAATAAGTTATGTCAATTACGTCAATCTTACGAATCCACCAGAAGACAGTCATCATGTTGTTTATACCGAGTACCTTCTCTCGACAACAAGTCCATCAAAAAATGTAGAAATTTGTCAGTTATTCTACATGCATGTTAATTTTTCATTTCTTTGCAAGAATTTAGACAACGAAAAAATAAACAGTTTCTTTAACATATGTTAGCCCCCGGACACTAAAGTTAATTAAAGTGGTGTTACTACGTGTAAGAAACACCACCTACTGTGCACTATTTCGTACTCGTCCACTCGCATATCACGAAAGAAGGCCAGGTTACCCTCTCCGTTGGGCGTCAAAACGCCTACGACGAAGGAAGCCGGTACTTCGCTGTGCGAGCTGCCAACTAAACGGTCATCCACGTAAACATATGTTATGAATGGCCGCACTTCAACTCTGACCTGGAACCACACGCGCGGGCTCGGATCGCCCCCACTACACCGTTGGATACGAACGTCCGACAAATTGTTGCTGCCGACGATTCCGGTTGTGAGACAGGCTGTGGCGTTATTCACTCTGTTGCAACAAGAACGTCTTGCACACGGTAACCATGCAACAGCTGGTAAAACACGTATATTATCACAACGTAGATTGTCAAATGGATTTAGTTGTGGCACGTCATAACACGTTCGTCTCCATCGACGAAATCAACACCCAATGTACAACTGTAGTAACGGCATCAACGAGATTCAGTTCTCGTTGTTAAAACAACGTGAAATCTGCTGTTTGTTTGCAACAGTGAGACGACATTACAGATGACAACATGCAATCAGACTATTGTCTACCACACAAGAAAAGGATTTAGGAGTAACATTTAATGCTGACATGAAAGTTTCAGAGCAATGTGGGATTGCTGCTTCGAAAGGAAATCAAATTCTAGGGCTAATTAGGAGAACTATCACGTATAAGGAGAAACATCTAATTGTACCCCTGTACAAAGCAATAGTTAGACCACATTTGGAATATTGTATTCAAGCATGGAGGCCATATCGTAAAAAAGACATAGATAAGCTAGAAAGAATACAACGAAGAGCAACTAAGATGATTCCAGGATTAAGAGACCTTAGTTACGAAAGTCGCTTATTACAATGTGGTTTGACAACATTGGAGACCAGGAGACTAAGAGGAGACCAATTAGAAGTGTTTAAAATAGTGAACGGTTATGAGGATGTTGATAGGAATATGATCTTCAAACTTAAAGAAGGCAGTAGAACCAGAGGACACAAAGTAGCATTAGTTAAGGAGCAGTGTAAGTTGGACATGAGAAAGTACTCTTTCTCACAGAGGGTGATAAATGAATGGAACAAACTGCCAAATGATTGTGTTAATGCTAGTAGTGTGAATATGTTTAAAAATAGAATTGACAGATATCTGATAAGGGCGGGCTACACATAGATGAGAAAATTTTTGGACTCTCGATAAGCCAATGGCTTCCTTGTCCACTTGCCATCTGGAACTTGTTGTTCGAGATGGCAATCTTGTTAAATCTTGTTAAATCTACTTCATAGAAGTAGCTCAATCAATGTTAAAAATGCATAATATTATGACAAAACAACACAGACAATACCAATAGCAGCAACAACGACAACACCAAGAACAGCAAAGACAATACCAATAATGGCAATAACGACAACGACGACAAGAACAACAAAGACGATACCAATAACGACAATAACGACAACGACTAGAACAGCAAAGACAATACCAATAATGACAATAACGACAACGACGACAAGAACAACAAAGACAATACCAATAACGACAATAACGACAACGACTAGAACAACAAAGACGATACCAATAACGACAACGACTAGAACAACGAAGACAATACCAATAATGACAATAACGACAACGACTAGAACAACGAAGACAATACCAATAATGACAATAACGACAACGACGACAAGAACTACAAAGACAATACCAATAACGGCCATAACGACAACGACTAGAACAACAAAGACAATACCAATAACGACAATAACGGTAACGACTAGAACAACAATGACGATACCAATAACGGCAATAACGACAACGACTAGAACAGGAAAGACAATACTAATAACGGCAATAACGACAACGACTAGAACAACGAAGACAATACCAATAATGACAATAACGACAACGACGACAAGAACAACTAAGACAATACCAATAACGACAATAACGACAACGACTAGAACAACAAAGACGATACCAATAACGGCCATAACGACAACGACTAGAACAGCAAAGACACTACCAATAACGGCAACAACGACAAGAACAACAAAGACAATACTAATAACGGCAACAACAACAACAACAAACGCACACAAAGAGCAACGACGTCAGCAACAACCACAATAAGAGATGCAGCCTACTCCACCTGAACAACACAAAGCTAGTATTGTCGACAGCACGACCGTTGTACGTCACTCCCACGGCGCCCTTGTCTCGCTGCTCATTGCCGAAGTTTGTAAACAAATTAACAGTGACGTTGTAGGCGCTGTACGTGTAGCGTTGTTTCAGCACGGCCTGACAGACCGGCGTTGCGCTGACCGGCGTCACAGTACCGGCCAGTATTGCGTAGTGTATTTCATGTACTTGACCACCTCCCCGACATCCATTCATGTCAAAATCAGGCACTACGGAAATCCAATATGGTTGAATTAATGAGTAATGAATGTAAACCAAGATTAAAACGTCATCCTTAATTAATGTTGTCCATCGGGAAGAATCGTTTTAGTTGGTGTTGAAATCTGTAGTGCGTGAACATTTTAAGTAATACTCCATAATTCAATTATTTCGCCCGTCTCATTTCTGATTCATTTTGTGAAACAACGAACCTACCTCTTTTGTACAAATGTGTTACTTAGTCTTCGTGAAATCATCTGACATACTATTAAATTATGTTTGACCAACATTCGGCGAAAAGGGGTTAATGCTGGATTGAAGAGGGACCTTTAAACAAGACACAAAATGGTATCGTGATTGGTGACGTTAAACACAGCAACTAGAAAATACCGCATTTCCTCCTTCACGTTTTCAGTTCCGCTGACCCAGGAAACAGTGCAATATATAGTTCACACTGGTACTGGCGGAGGCATTTGAGTTAGGTTGTGTTTATACGGACGAATTTGATCAGTTTTCAAAATGTACTGGATATCTTCGTAACCTACGTTGCGAGGTACTAAATAAATCCAACATTTAAAGCAAAGTACCTCTGCTTTTGGTACGCGGCGGACGCATAGAACAGACACAATACAATGCACACACTACATATCGTAATATGACGTAAATAATCAAATAGTTTAGTTTCCATATAGTTTCCATAACTAAGCCCTGTTCACACGAGCGATTTGTTGTCAGATTGGTCGCATCATTTATTGAAAGCTACAAGAAACGATGCGTTTATTATTATGGGTGAGACTGTGTCGCCCGACCAATCGGACAACTAATCGCTCGTGTGGATAGGTCTGAAGACTGCCAATAAAAACATACGCAAATCGGCTGACCGATCTTCGAAGTTAATTCTGTCGGTAATCTTCCAGAACAACATGACGTTGCCGGCCCCGTTGGAGGTGGTCACCCCTACGCGAGCCTGTAGGGGCCTCACGGGAACGATCCACTCGATGGGGCGCTGAAGATAATAGGCAACCACCGCCACTCTCGTCACGTGCAACTTCAGTCTGATTTCGGTTCGCCCGAGAGGGGCGCCGAGGTTACAAGGGGCCGTTCCGCGCGTGGTCACCCGGCCTGACTCTATCACACCCCAAGTCAGACAATTGATGTTGTCCCCGAGTCTGCAACATGCGACAGTTGTGTTCATAGTAAGACAATTGATGTTGTCCCCGAGTCTGCAACATGCGACAGTTGTGTTCATAGTCAGACAATTGATGTTGTCCCCGAGTCTGCAACATGCGACAGTTGTGTTCATAGTCAGACAATTGATGTTGTCCCCGAGTCTGCAACATGCGACAGTTGTGTTCATAGTCAGACAACATGTTCTCGCCACAATTTCTTGTTTTGCGTCAGTGAGTAGACTTCAGCTGTCTCAATTAAGGCCAACATCTCTGACGAGCAGATCGAGGAACGTCAATAAGCTAACAGTGACTTTCGTGACGAAACATGCACAATAATATTAAAACAGATCATTTATGACACCCGGAACAATTCCGGGGGGGGGCGCTCAAGCATACCACCCTTGAGACTTAAAATAACTGACCCCCAAAACACGTTTTAGACATACTAAGATATGCCCCCTCGTAGTTTCTATTGGGACGCTCGCAATGGTCTGAGAGGCATTTCTCACAGATGTAAATGTAAGTGTTTTAACTGTCGATTTTCTATAATCGCCCACGTTGACAGTGAAAAAAACATTGACGATAACTATCACCGTAAACATAACGAAAAGCCGTGAATGTAAACATCACTGAACAATATATAGACACTTAATTTCTAAAAGATTTGACTCGTAAAATCTGACCGCAATTTTGAAGTCTAATGGTAAAGCAAGTATGGCCCGCCAGGACTACCCTTATTGATAATGTGGTTGCCTAAGAATTTAGCTTGTGGCGGCCCCTTGGAATCCCTCCTCCGGGGTATTTATACTCTGAGTTTACAAACTCAGACGCCGTCACTAGAGGCGCAATAATTGCCTAAATACCCAATACGCTTTATCATTGGTTCAACTTGCCAAACCACCCCCGTCTCAACCGCTGGACAGTGACGTCTTCCGGAAATGCCTTGCCAAACTTGCAGATTACGCTTTTAGTGCTGGACCCATCCAGGGTTCCCAGGGCTCTTCCGCGTCCGGACTTTCGTTGACCCTCGAGGTCAAAGCAATTTAGCATATGTCAAGATTAGACGAGAGAAAGGAAGTGCTTTAATATTATTATTAATCTTTGGAACAATATGGATTTTGTCAATATCCACGTGGGTGGCTTAGCTACACACTTTTTGAATCCTACTTTTCTGTTGCTAGTCTAGGCTTAATACAATTAGTTATTAAATGGCATATACTTTGGAGTAGGTCATAACGATACCTTTTTCAAGATGAGCGGAATGAAATCGACACACTTTTTATGTGGAGGGTAGTCACATTCCACAAGTTAGGCACAATTAAAAAATGTATACATCTAAATTGTAAAATATGCATTGTTTCATGATATATAGGATACAGTATGATTCGTTAACATGTTTTACTCACAGATTAATGTTAACCAAAGTTACGTAAAGTTCGTCTCAATTGAGATGTGTAAAAAAATGTACACTTAATTATAAAATCAGTGTGAGCTGATACCACAAACACGTTGCGTGCGCTACGTGCTTTGGACACACAACACACACCCATAATACGTTGCCTTTGTCTCTTGGGTGGTATACTGGCAATGGGTGGTATACTGGCAATGTATTTATTGGCGAGTGGGGGGGGGGGCAATTTCATTCCCACACTCCCCAACAGTGGCGCCTTTCAGGATATCACCACTGTCTCAACTTGATTATAAATTCAAAAACAACGTCTGGTGGAGTGGTATAAACAGTTGATTGACTGGGCAACGTCATCGTTGTTTAGAACGTATTACGTCATCGCCACAGTACACTTAAATAACGGTACCTAGCTTCAAACAAAAAACGAATATTATTGTGTTTCTAGACACGTTATCACTACAAACACTATTCACAATTGAATGCCATTAAAACTGAAATATTTCTTGACAAAAATTAGGAGTTTACCAAACGAAATTAAATTTGCAGAATCAGTACACCAGGTGTAAGTTGTGGCTGTGGTGAAATGGTGAGTGGCGCCACTGGTGCCAGTTTGTTGCATTCCGTCATACCGAAACAGAATGAATTCTGCGTTATTGGTATCGTCCGCGTTGAAGATGAGGCCTGTGCCAACCGACCGGTTCGTCCGCGGTAGCACCTCGTTGTAGAACCCGACGTCGAGGAAGTAACTTTGGAAGTTGGCGCGACGCCGCCGGACAGCGCGACACAGCGACAGACCAGCCGACACCTGGCGAGTAGCGGCCAAGACTTGCAAGCCTTCGTGTTCGATGACGTTATTGGTGTGGCAGTCGGTGGCCGTATACTCGCTGTCTACAAAGTCCAAGTCTATGCTAAGTACACAATGGACCTACTACGGGCAGGTGGAGGAAATACAAGGTAGTCGCCTCTTCCTGCCCCACATTCTAATACACCCGAATGGGGTTTTACACGAAACAGACCGACCCGTTAGCGTATCGTTCTTACCTAGTTGGACCGGAGTTCCACATCAACCCACCTATAGTTGGACTGATGTTCCACATCAACCCAACTATAGTTGGACTGGAGTTCCACATCAACCCATCTGTAGTTCGACTGGAGTTCCACATCAACCCACCTATACTTGGATTGGAGTGCCACATCAACACAACTATACTTGGATTGGAGTGCCACATCAACACAACTATACTTGGATTGGAGTGCCACATCAACACAACTATACTTGGATTGGAGTGCCACATCAATGCAACTATACTTGGATTGGAGTGCCACATCAACGCAACTATACATGGATTGGAGTTCCACATCAACCCAACTATACTTGGATTGAGTGCCACATCAACCCAACTATACTTGGATTGGAGTGCCACATCAACACAACTATACTTGGATTGGAGTGCCACATCAATGCAACTATACTTGGATTGGAGTGCCACATCAACGCAACTATACATGGATTGGAGTTCCACATCAACCCAACTATACTTGGATTGAGTGCCACATCAACCCAACTATACTTGGATTGGAGTGCCACATCAACACAACTATACTTGGATTGGAGTGCCACATCAACGCAACTATACATGGATTGGAGTGCCACATCAACACAACTATACTTGGATTGGAGTGCCACATCAACCTAACTATACTTGGATTGAGTGCCACATCAACCCAACTATACTTGGATTGGAGTGCCACATCAACACAACTATACATGGATTGGAGTTCCACATCAACCCAACTATACTTGGATTGAGTGCCACATCAACCCAACTATACTTGGATTGGAGTGCCACATCAACACAACTATACTTGGATTGGAGTGCCACATCAACGCAACTATACATGGATTGGAGTGCCACATCAACACAACTATACTTGGATTGGAGTGCCACATCAACCCAACTATACTTGGATTGGAGTGCCACATCAACGCAACTATACTTGGATTGGAGTGCCACATCAACACAACTATACTTGGATTGGAGTGCCACATCAACGCAACTATACATGGATTGGAGTTCCACATCAACACAACTATACTTGGATTGGAGTGCCACATCAACGCAACTATACATGGATTGGAGTGCCACATCAACGCAACTATACATGGATTGGAGTGCCACATCAACACAACTATACTTGGATTGGAGTGCCACATCAACGCAACTATACATGGATTGAGTGCCACATCAACACAACTATACTTGGATTGGAGTGCCACATCAACGCAACTATACATGGATTGGAGTGCCACATCAACACAACTATACTTGGATTGGAGTGCCACATCAACGCAACTATACTTGGATTGGAGTGCCACATCAACGCAACTATACTTGGATTGGAGTGCCACATCAACACAACTATACTTGGATTGGAGTGCCACATCAACGCAACTATACTTGGATTGGAGTGCCACATCAACCCAACTATACTTGGATTGGAGTTCCTCATCAACACAACAATAATTTGGCCAAAGTCTCGACTTCCGGTTCGTTTTTTAATCGGGAGTCGACAGACAGGAGTTGGGAGTCGGGAACTCATTATACACCAACCAGACCGACTCCAAACGATTGGTTGGACAATTACATGTTACAAATTGGGATGCATTTGACACCTGAGTATTGCACACAGTTGTTTTACATTTTAATTAATACATCAAGTCCAAGACATCTAGCCCTTTTTTATAACCGTGCATTTCCAAAATGAAGTCCACAAACCCACACCATATTAATAATCCTAAGAATTCTCTATTGTAAAAATATGTATAATTTTCACAAATCCAATTCAGACGTTTTCTGAGCAGGCAATATTGTATAGATAAACGCTACTATCATAACTGGGTGTCCGCTCTTCCAGGACCGTTACATTATCGTTGTATGGCACTCTACGTTGTCGAACTTCATACTTAAGGCGTCGTACCGGTTATAACCCTTCTTCGCGAGACACCGTACTGCTGCCATATGATGATATTGCCGTACCCGTTCGGGGTCAGCCAGCCAACTGATTGTCGCGCCGTCTGGCGGGGAGCGATCACCGCCAGCATATTGTTATTGATGTGGATACTGGCGATCTGTGCACGCACCTACACAGCAAACCACGTGTTGCGCATGCATAAATTACAGCACAAATTAATCGAAGAAATGAGTACGCAAATATTTCGATGTCCGCTATTTTAGATGCATGTGCATTTTGCTGTATACATGCAATTGGTCACGTTACCGTGTATAAAGTGTCTAACAACGTGATATTGTAATGGTACCGGCTGAAATTCAAATTAGTACATGTTATATGCAAAATCAGTATAGAACTTTGCACCTCAATAAAGCTAAGTCTTAAAGCGGCACACCATAGCGGTGTGCAGTCGAAACGCATTCTCACGCGTATTTCTATTATTTTTTGGGTAGGGGGTGGGGAATTGGTGGTGCCCCACCCTTGGCTTAATTATTTTTCCGCATTTTTTTGTTGCGGCGCCGTTACATGGTTAACTAATGGGTGACTAAGCTTCCCTTCCCCCGTTGGCCTCCCCCTCCCCCGTCGGCCTCCCCCTCCCCCGTCGGTCTCCCCCTCCCCCGTTGGCCTCCCCATTGCGAGATCCGAGATACGCCACTGGTTATAGAACACCAGTATTTTCACAATTATAGTACTTCAGGCCTAAGTAAGGTCCCCCGTATAGCAAGCTGTCACCTTTGTGGAATGAATTGACATTCATTTACCTTCACTGTCATTTTGAAAAACTGCGTGACCATCGGTTTCTGCGCCTGCGTCAGACTCGGACATGGGCCCGTGTATTCCTCCGCGGTGTACGCTTTCCCGCCGACGAAGTAGCCCGTTTCATAGCACCGACTCGGGTCGTTGATTCTGGCGATAAATAAAGTGTTGGTGAATTCGTGCAATAAACACTTGATAGATAAATTAATCACGCATTCTTACAATTCTTAGCTTAGTAGAAGGGAATGACAATTACTCATTATAATAATGACGTACACTTTGGTCTAGTGGATAAGAAGAGTGCCCAATATATAAACAATGATCGATATGGGGCTTACTAAATCTCCACGACGTATGACGGTGGGCAGAGCCCTTCTTAGATATCTATGAAGGGCTCTGCCGGTGTGGCGGTCCCTGCGCCGTCTAGCGAACAACAGGAGAGAGTTCGCTACGCTCCTCCATACGAACACGTACGCCTATACTGTCATCTAGTGATTAGTTTTTATACCACTATTTGGTGCTTATTAAACTAATCATTTGTCGGACTAAATATTGAGTTGTTATCGATCACATTGGTGGCCCTGGCGTGAGAACATAAGTGTTCGCTGTTCGTAATTCGTATCAATAGTCTTAAACGCCGTTCTGCTTCGACTCGGCACGCCAGCTTGGCCGATGACGACCGTTCTGCTTCGACTCGGCAAGCCAGCATGGCCGACGACGACCGTTCTGTTTCGACTCGGCACGCCAGCTTGGCTAACGACGACCGTTCTGTTTCGACTCGGCACGCCAGCATGGCCGACGACGACCGTTCTGTTTCGACTCGGCACGCCAGCTTGGCCGACGATGACCGTTCTGTTTCGACTCGGCACGCCAGCATGGCCGACGACGACCGTTCTGTTTCGACTCGGCACTTCAGCATGGCCGACGATGACCGTTCTGTTTCGACTCGGCACGCCAGCTTGGCCGACGATGACCGTTCTGTTTCGACTCGGCACGCCAGCTTGGCCGAAGACGACCGTTCTGCTTCGACTCGGCACGCCAGCATGGCCGACGACGACCGTTCTGTTTCGACTCGGCACGCCAGCTTGGCCGACGACGATCGTTCTGCTTCGACTCGGCACGCCAGCATGGCCGACGACGACCGTTCTGTTTCGACTCGGCACGCCAGCTTGGCCGACGATGACCGTTCTGTTTCGACTCGGCACGCCAGCTTGGCCGACGATGACCGTTCTGTTTCGACTCGACACGCCAGCTTGGCCGACGACGACCGTTCTGTTTCGACTCGGCACGCCAGCATGGCCAACGACGACCGTTCTGTTTCGACTCGGCACGCCAGCATGGCCGACGACAACTGCATTGCAGGACAACGCGACGCCGCTGTGGGGGGGGGGGCATCTCCATCAAACTGCCGACATTCTGGCGAACCAGCCTCAAAGTTTGGTTTGCACGAGCCGAAGTTCAGTTTAGCGTGCGGAATATTTCCGCCGACAGAACCAATGTGATCGATAACAACTCAAGATTTAGTCCGACAAATGATTCGTTTAATAAACGCTAAATAATGGTATAAAAAATAATCACTAGATGAGAGTATAGGCGTACGTGTTCGTATGGAGGAGCTTAGCGAATTATCTCCTGGTGTTCGCTAGGTGGCGCAGTGACCGCCACAACGGTATAATGCTGACCACATTGCCATATAATGAATGGTCTTACAGACAAACTGTCAATTAGAGGAATACATATAGCTAGCAACACCTGTCAACTGTGCATTAGAAATACAGTCAACGTTGACTACATGTTGTTTAGTGATTGATCATAGCAACATTGATTAGGATTTTCTGAAACCGCGAGATGTCCCACCCATATCGGGAAATTTAGCTCCTCGACATTAGACTGAAGTGATTGAGGTCTTACCGAGTAAGAACGTAGTCACTATCAGTCCAATTGTGCACATTCATCATGAGACCCAAGATGTGAGCCCCTTTGCTGCGACCACGCAGGCTGTATAGTCGGGCCCTGAAGTCGTACGCGTTCCAGTTGGTCGGCCGGGCAAGAACGGCGCGACAGAACGGATACCCCCGAGGCTTGTTGGGCCGACCCCGGAGAGCGCGGCCCTCGAACACGACCAATACCCGTAGTCCGTCCAGGCACCCGGACCCCTCGATACCGCTCGCTGCAGGCGCAACACGAATACTTGGTTATTGTAATAATGGCTAATGTAATAGAATATGCTGTTTTCACAAACATCAGAAGAAATATTTATTCTAAATATCTAACAGTTATTTTACATCAGTGCACACAAATTGTTACAGAGGTTGTATTTAGTGAAACACTTAATTATCGGACGACTCAAGCGCGCTGCAAGAAGGAGACGCTAACTGAGAAATTGGTTATGCACATAAAATCCAATCAACGACCGTTTTATATGACATGATGGTCACATACCCAGACAAGCAGAACCGTAACAACGGTAGTGATTGGATAATCAACGGCGGTCGATTAATCAGCTTAACCATTCTTACAAACGTGAGTATGATGTGTGTGGTGAACAGTGACAGACATACACACGCACGGTATGCAAATACACACGCACGCACGCACGCACGCACGCACGCACGCGCGCACACACCGTATATTAAAGACGATACTGGAAGGAATAGTGACAGGGGAAAGAAGCAGAGACAAGTCACGACAGTGATGGGACAAGGACATCACACAATGTTTCTTCGGAACGGCGACAGCGGCTGGTAGAACAGCTGAAGAAGGACATTTATTTCGCAAACGATTCGGGCACTGGCGTCATCAACAGGATATGCAAACTGGGGTAGAAATACTGCGTACGTATTTACGAATAATTGTGCATGCACTCTTTGTACTACTTGCCGCGCTGTCACCTAGTCCTTAAGTTGACACCAAGCTCCTTCAGTTGACACGTAGGAAGCCACTGACTAATCGAGAATATACGCATGTCCCTAGTACTGGCAACAGGGAATCCCATGGTCAGGCGGTCACATATTATAAGTTTAATTTTTATAAAAAATAAATAAATATGTGCCAGTGGTGGGTGGCTACATGTATGTCGGAAAAAATCAAAGAGAGGTAATATGCTAATAAAAAATCAGAAAATAGGAAATTATGAATCAATGCCTGTCACCCAGAAAGAAAAATACAAATAATGCATATCTAAAGAAACGTGGTCGTCACAAGAGGCTAACAACATTTGGTGTACCACCAAGGTACTGAAACAAATTAATATACAGTTTGTCCGCGCATGTCGTCACTGCAATAAACTAACAGTTTGCACATATAATTAATTAATGTCGGCGGCTTTCTGGACGGTCAGTTACCGTAACGCCACGTATGTTTGCTTAGATGACACAACGTAGCATTAGTGAAGGACGGTCAGTTATCGTAACGCCACGCATGTTTGCTTAGATGACACAACGTAGCATTAGTGAAGGACGGTCAGTTATCGTAACGCCACGTATTTTTGCTTAGATGACACAACGTAGCATTAGTGAAGGACGGTCAGTTATCGTAACGCCACGGATGTTTGCTTAGATGACACAACGTAGCATTAGTGAAGGACGGTCAGTTATCGTAACGCCACGCATGTTTGCTTAGATGACACAAAGTAGCATTGGTGAAGGACGGTCAGTTATCGTAACGCCACGCATGTTTGCTTAGATGACGCAACGTAGCATTAGTGAAGGACGGTCAGTTATCGTAACGCCACGGATGTTTGCTTAGATGACACAACGTAGCATTAGTGAAGGACGGTCAGTTATCGTAACGCCACGCATGTTTGCTTAGATGACACAAAGTAGCATTGGTGAAGGACGGTCAGTTATCGTAACGCCACGCATGTTTGCTTAGATGACGCAACGTAGCATTAGTGAAGGACGGTCAGTTATCATAGCGCCAAGCTTGTTTGCTTAGATGAAACAATGTAGCATTGGTGAAGGTTCATTGATAATTACCATACTCTAAACAATGAATTAGCTCTGCCTTCATGCATTCTTGACACTTGTATGTGTAGGGATGCGCATAAAATATATGTATGTATCTTGCTAAATCTGGTTAAATCTTGATGTGGACGTATGCCTACTGGCGAGTAACTGTTGCATACCAGATTGGACGGGGCGACGGGTCGTAATCAGGGGCCGGAAATGAACGCGATTGCCGACGTCATTTCGCGTGAAGACGCCGAATCGCCCGGCTCCTGTCCAATGACTGCTGAATGTTCCAAGCAGCTGCGTGCCGTCGAGGTAAACCTACAGCTCAACGACATTGTCCAATTAAAAGACGTTCGCCAAATATTTGTATTTAGCATGTTAACGTAAGAGTATTTAGCAGCTGTGATTGGAAAATACGGTTATTCAAACAAATGATCTGTTAGTTCACGTTGCATGACTAAACAAATAACACGTGGTTTAGTCAGTGCTTCATTAATTTAAAAGAATATAAACATTGTAGATCCACTAACAAAGACAACGACGATCCAGACCTATGCACCAATGGACAGTCTTCATGAGTCTCCGTACGTTACTGTTTCCGTTATATCTTCTAAGATTGTCAGAACCACGGGCGTCCGCAGGGGGCCTATGCACCAGTGCCCGTTCTTGCATATATTCATGAGCTCATAATATATGTTAACTTTACGTTATATATATATATATATATATATATATATATATATATATATATATATATATATATATATATATATATATATATATATATATATATATATATATATATATATATATATATATAATATATATATATATATATATATATATATATATATATATATATATATATATATATATATATATACATACATTTCTAGGGAGGGGCAAGAAAGAAGAAATATATATATATATGTATGTATGTATGTATGTATGTATGTATGTATGTATGTATGTATGTATGTATGTATGTATGTATGTATGTATGTATGTATGTATGTATGTATGTATGTATGTATATATATATATATATATATATATATATATATATATATATACACACACATATTTCTTCTTTCTTGCCCTTCCCTGGAAAAGGGAGGACGGACGTCCCTGATCAGAACAATTTGATACAGTGTAACATCAGTGGTTGTTACGTAGACTAAGAGACGGTGGAATATGGACGTTGTAATTAACTAGACAGTCAGAAATTATTAAATTTTAACTTGTTGCTTTGGACGACAATCTTGTTAAATATTGTAAAACCGCTCCAATCAAACGGGCAAGACGTCGTTGGCGACGCATGCGCACGAATTTGAACAATGCAATGACTATGGACCCAACTGTGCTGAAGATAAGGGACACATGACACCATACCCTTGCTATTATCAGACGCCAGGCAATGGTGACATTGATCCAGGTGCCTAGATTTAGCTGTTGGTTGCCAGGGCAACTAGCACTGGATCGAAGAGGTACATTTCTCCCTTGTCCGGTGAAGTAGCCAACGTCATAACACGCGGTACTGCTTCCAATACTAGAAATAACAACAACAAAAATAATAATAATAATAACAGCAACTACAACAACTATCATCAACATACCTATAATCATAAGTGATGTGGTTAGATGTGGTTAAATTAACCAATATCTAGTTCAATGCATCTAAATAGTGAATACATTTATTTTTATTGGCAACTCAACTAAGTTGGATTAACATAATCATACCAAACCGTGCCAAGATATATGGCGCAGCAAAGATAGTATTATTTACATTGTGCCCCTGAGTGCCAGATGCATAAACCCCGTGGTATTAGAGAGTTCCAAAATATGTTTGTTTGAGTCATTGGCACTGACGTATTATTGTGCCTTTTATTACAGTCAGTTGATATGTCATTTGGTCGTTCAATCATTCAAGCAAGCACGTTTATTGTCTTTAGATATGTTTTATTGAGCGCCACATACGTGAATAGGATGTAATCAGCGTTGGCATTTTGCCGTCGTCTGTTGTACAGAACGCCTGCCGTTCCTGCGCTACCAGAGTCAAGGTATATCAACGCTGCAGAAGACGGCGTGTTGTTACATATTACGACGATATGAAGTGAACGTGTGTCTGAAAGTGACTCTGTCGGTTTGTATCTGGTCAGTATTAGCTACCCATTACTTGCTTGAGCATGTTCGTGCTTGTCGTGACATGAGGTCAATGTGTGGATGCAGCGCTAAGCAACAGGGAACACAAGTCTCATCAGCCGCCATGTTGATTTTATGTAAATTTTATGTAAATTTGCCAATAAACGCTCACTTCCGGCCCCGACGACCAGCTGCCCGCATAATTAACACATGAACACATTTGGAATTAAAATAGAGATAACAAACAATAGCACATTTACTTCTATTATTTATTTATTAAAACAACTAGTATTAAAATGTGATAATACTAATACCAATGGTATATTTTATTATGACGTAAGTACATTTAACGTGTTATGGTGTGTACAGCTTGGTGGCCGGGATTGCATTATCTCGTCAACTACCGTCTCGAAACGAGAATCACTTGTGCTCCCTGTGTCGTCATATTTAGAATACTACAGGTTCAACATCAGTGTACGATCGCAACGGAAGCTCCATTTGTGAAATATATATAAATCGTGAATGGGTGTTTCATGGCAACAATATGTAGGCGTGTCCTACCGGTGACGTCATAGGCCGGGGAGCGTAGATCGCCTTCCAAGAGGATGTTGCAGTAAGATGTCTCTCCACTGCGGCCAGCCATCATCATCTTACCGTCCCTGGCAATGACGACAACTCCCGGGTCAATGCGGCAGTTGGTGGATACATAAGACGCGCCTGTGTTTGAAAACACAGGTATATGTTTGTTAGCCTGTGCTGTTGAATTTAATTATGTTAAATTTAAAAAGTACTTCCTACGAAAGGGTGAAAAAACGGTGCAATTTTTTTTATATATGTGATATTCGAAAATGAAGGTGATCTTCGTCTGGTTTATACGTGACAATTGAGAGACGCTGTGACGGAGTTTGAAAATGGTGAAGACATGTGCATGGGGAACTTCGCACAACAAATATATGGAATTAGCATTTTACTGTTCCCGAAACCGTTCAGCAATCGATAAAAATTGTTGAACTGGATACAGTTGTGTGGCCGCCCCGTGCCACGACCAACTCAACGTAGATCCCATAACTAAACACACCTGTGTTTGCACCACGCCATGTTATGTCAACTTATGCACTGGGGTGGCATCCATTTGTCATTATTGACTTTCGATCAAACCTCCGCATGCATAAAGCCGCAACGAAAAATACGACAGGGTCTCTTGCAACTTTATATTTGCATCCATGTTTATTGAAAGCTTGACGGAGCCTGCCGAGGTTGCCAGGCAAATCACGTGGTGGATCCATGGAGTATTATTAAGAAAATGCCACGTACTGTAGTCGACGAGCAAGACCTGGACGAGCGGCTCCCGGAAGTAAGCGACGTTGTTTTGCCCGCTGAACACGAATGTGCCGACGTCTCCCCGGGTGATGAAGTGTGGATGCAGGATGGTTGTCTCTCGGTTGTTCACGTACAGGCGAGTCTCACTGCGAGGGGCATGTCAGAATCAATCAATCAATCAATCAATCAATCAATCAATCAAAACTTTATTTTCAAACGAAAATAAATTTTACATTCAAATAATATAGAATAACATACTAAAATAACGAAATGTAAACGGGCAAATATCCAGAAGATATATATTAGGGGCAATGTGGGTAAAGTATTCAAATTCTAAGACTAATCAAGATAATGGTCGTTGCAGTGCATATTTTCATTTACCAGCTATATATTTATTTTGCAGTCTCGCAAAAAACATGTCTTACCCATTACCACTCTCGTGTTGCAATCACAGACATTATCTTGTCCCATTTTACCCATACTCTCATATCTCTACATACCGATACTTTCGTTTCTCTACCTACCTATTCCCTCATATCTCTACTTACCCATACTCTCGTGTATCGACACGTACAGTGAACCAGGTAGACGAGGCCGGATGAGCGGGGCATTGTCCAACGTTCGAAGTGTTCAGTGTTAATGTTGTCGCTCTGACGTGCCCAGCGTGGTAGCAGTCAGTTGTGTCGTGAACCCTGGAAACATGCGAATGTTGGTCCTCAACACAACGCGACATTAATTGTATTATTATTATTATTGGGTATTAAAATGTGTAACACCGAAAACTAGTACTGTGCAACATTAACGTTCCCATTGCACCATTGCACCATTGCACTCCCATTGCACTTCTCTACGGCTTTGAATGCTGGAAACGTTTTAATACTTAGGACTTTTTTTTAATTAACTAATGAATTTGGAAATTATTGATTGATTGATTGATTGATTGGTTGGTTGATTGATTGATTGATTGATTGATTGATTGATTGATTGATTGATTGATTGATTGATTCAGGTCATCAATCAAGTTTGAAATATCAAGATCAGATTCTGGGGGTTTTCTGGCTAAGCACAATCACCAATCAAGACCTGCACCGCTAAACAAATACAACATGTCTGACACCACAGGTAAAGAGGCGGAGATGGAGATGGTCATATCACGTGTGATGAATGTCACGTGTGATGACTGAGTGAGTGACTTATATGCCACTATATTTTTCGTTCAACCAACACACATGATGCACGCCAGTTGACTGAAGAGATTCAGCAACATAGTATCTTTCGTGACAATATATGTATGAATTCCAGTTACCAAGTGAGAATAATGACACATGTTTACATGGTCGTGGTCGCCCAAAGACCGCATTACCTTCACAGTTTGTTACTGAATTCCTCTGATCAAGTTTCGCGTTCATGCACGAAGCCCTACCTAATGTTCACAAGGTCGAAGTTGTTGTTGTCGACCGCATTATAGATGATGCCGAGATTGCCGTGTGTTGTCTGTCCGTTTCCCAGGGCGTTGTACAGACTCGCGGTGACCGCATAGGCCAAGCCTTCAACGTACAAAGACTCGCCTTTTTCATCGTAAAATCATGTCTGCGCTATAAAACAGTTGTCGCTGTGTTTGTCTGTTTGTTCTCTCATAAGTCTCGCATGTGGCTGATATCTTGTAGGCGTGCTCGATGGTCCAAGAGGACGGTTCGTACATTATATATATATATATATATATATATATATATATATATATATATATATATATATATATATATATATATATATACTTACACTTACATTGACATACGCACATAAACACATACATGCATACATACATACTTACATACATACATACATACATACATACATACATACATACATACATACATACATACATACATACATACATACATCCATACATTCATACATGCATGCATACATACATACATACATACATACATACATACATACATACATACATACATACATACATACATACATACATACATACACGCATGCATACTTACATACATTCATATATACAACACTACATACGATTTACGCCATCGTGAGACATGACAAGTCTGGGTGTAAACCAGAGGTTTAACGATACAGTGCGAACGCACCTTCGTAAGTAGGCGCGGAGAGTATCCGACACAGTCGTTGCCCCAATGACGACGTCGCCACGTTGCCGTTTAGTTCGATTCTGCCCAGTACGTTGTCTACGAGGTGAGACCGACAGCCGGCAGACACGTAGCCAGCAACTGAACAAGTCGTATCAATACTCGGTCTGATTTGCGTCGTTTCAGGCGACACAACCTTTATATACGAGTGGGTTTCAGTGGCGTATTTGAGGGGATTGGCTTAAATTTGTTTATTTGCTACCGTATTTTTTCCGTAGCGCGCTACAAGGTAGCATGGGTGACTATGATTGCCCCCCTTCGGCCCCCCCTTTACGAGATCCTAGATACGTCACTGGTAGGTTTACACATATAGCAAAACAGGCGTATTAATAAGTTATTCGAAGTTTTGTATTTTAAATGCTATGTGACAACAGGTTTCAATGATCTCGACATTGCGTGCAGGTAATACATGGGGCCTTTTGAACCCGGGGCCTCTCACAAGCATAGTGATCGCTCTACCGCTGATCTATATCGGCATGCATATGTTCATGTTGCACTGAATTCATTGTGTGCGTGTGGCATATCGTCACGTGACCATGCCGTTTACAAAATACATTGTGGGCGACTAATGAATAAATATATGAAATATAAATTAATGTCAGTATCCTAAATTACTGTGATATATGGTAACTTTTATATGGTTCTTATTATTATGCGTGTGTGTGTGTGTGTGTGTGTGTGCGTGCGTGCGTGCGTGCGTGCGTGCGTGCGTGTGTGTGTGTCTGCGTGTGTGTGCTTTTACAGCGTTATAAGTAATGGGTGACGCCGATGTGTACACATGGTCTTGAAAAGTAATTATGTCATACATTAATGATGCTGGCCAAGCAGCTAATCTATTGTGACCTATCGGTCTTGCACGATAGATTGGGCAAGACTGTTTTTCAAACCTAACTCAGCTAGGGTGTCCGTTTGCGAAAAAAATAATGGGTAACACGTATCTGTCAATAAATATGAAAACATTAAAGATTTTAAAGACATGCTAACCTAGTTTGGTGGTGTACAATTTGAAAGTTTAATTACGTGGTCGTGCTGCCCCGGGTCACCCAAGGTGTTCTAGAGCATCAACTATCCCATTGGTGCGAGACAGCAGCACTCGTGTGACGCGCCACACTTACGCGACACGGTGTTGGCCGGAGCGAGTTCAATGTAAGAGAATTTAGCGCTGTATAGTTGACCATTCCGCACCAATATGCCGACCTGACCGCCAGGTGGGAAGCGTGCGTTCAGAGTGACCGCAGTCCTTACGATTCCTGTCACGATTACTTCTACATCCCAATTGTTCACCTAAAAAACATAGCTCTTCGTCTGAATTGATTATCTGTAATATAATTGTGTAGACTATGAATATCGTGTGATAACACAGTCTCGAACTACTGATAGTTATTAAATTGATGTGTGTGTTTCCGTCATTAATGTGTGTCCATTACAATACAGCAGATCGCACACGACTGGTCACACAAAATATGTCATTATGAAACATAAAAAAATTCCAATGCTTATGATATTCTTGTAGCGACAAGCTAGACGATGGCATGCAAGAAAAAAAGGAAAATAAGTAGATGCCCCAAAGCAAGGACTTCACGACGACATAATACTTAGAACAACGACGATGAAGGCAACAGACGTCCATGTTGACGTATGCAAATAAGGACATCGCAGTTTAACATTATAACATACCTTGATAGTGAACTGTCGCCATCTGCGCGCGGCCAACGCACCTGCACTGCACACAGTGGTTGAACTGTGGTCTTGTCCTAACTGCACGTAGCCTTTTATGCGGCACACGTTGGTAGTGTTGTATCTGGAGATAGGTGTACGTGAACCATTCACAACAACCAAAGTGTTTATTTATGGGCTTTACCCCCACTAATGTTAGTAATACAATATAATACAATACAATACAATGTAAAACATATCCATTGTGTTAAAATCCTCGGGAGACCCAATTTCGGCAGCGCACCAAAACAAAAGGGGTTAAGCAGTTCCTAATAGAGAAGATGTTCCAGTTGTAAACAGTTGGATTGCTACGCTGGGGAGCTATGGTGGATAAGCAAATTTAAGCAGGTGGGTCTTCAGTTTACGGCGCAATGTTGTTATATTGCCTACATACTTAATACTAATAGTGAGTGAGTTCTACAGAGTCGGTGTAGCAATTGAACTGACTGAATCGACCTTTGTCTTTACATTGGGAACGAAACGTAACAGCAGTAGAAACACTGCCTTCAAAGAGGCTACTGAATCAAATGCAATAATTGCAGAGGTGCCACGCTAAGTAATTAAGAGGAAAGTGATTCTCCTGTTGGAGATGAAATAAATGAAGGAATGCCGCGTGCGAGCGGGGAAGGTGGGGGTATTGCAGGTTTCTTGCGATTGCCGTTTGGTATATAGAAATATGTATGTGGAACAAGAAAACTAAATATACGGATTACAACGTTTATAAATAAATAGGTTATTACGTACCCCAATACCACATATCGTTCCATTTTTGTAACGGGGTATACCTTGTGCTCTGACGGCATCGATGCTTTTTGCGGCATTAATGTCGGCGGCACAATAAGCCCTATCATGTCACATGTCACGACTGTTATTCAGTGGTCGTGTCACTTCATGGGACTACTGAGCTCAATGTGTATCGGCAAGCACTCCAAAGGTCACATGGTACGACTATTATTCATTGTCGTATCACCTCATGGGACCACTGAGCTCTACGTATATCGTGGAGCACGCCAAACGAAGTCTGGTTTCCAAGGCACTAACAATACTTATTCTATAAATCATTCGAAAGTATTTAAATATGACATTTCCCAATTACACATGCTCGTTGTTCGCGTTCTATTCTTATCCATGCGATTGTATTTCGAAACATACCTTTTAGCGGACCATTTGAAGCGTGTGTCGCGCGTTGCATTCTTGAGTTTCTGAGGTCTGTCGCGAAAATGGTGTCCTTTAAAAGGGATTTTTAGTAGTTAGTATGACCCTAAATCACAGCCGTACTGTAAATATCCTCACATAAATGTGCATCTTGTGAACGATCAACGTAATATTAAATATACCCATTCTTCCGACAAGACAATACCCAGTGGTAAAACCCTATATAACTTTAACAATCACTAATTTTACCTATAAGCTCACTTGATCAAGATGTAGTCAAACTCGTCTTCGTTTTCGGCGTTGAAGAGAACTCCGACTTCGCCTCCTCGCTGGTTGGCCGAGTCCCCTATTAGGATTCGCACCTTCACTTCGTACTCTCTGGCTACCGTCGCGGCATTGGCGAGGACTCGACTACGACAAATGGCGAGAACAAATCACAATGACACCAGGGGAAAGGCGAGCAAAAAGGGGTAGTAAGGCAAAACGGGATTTGGCTATGCACAATGGTGCCACATAGCAGAAACATGCGTACGTACACTATATTCACATGGCAAGGATCCTACAAAGTTGTTTGCATACATACTTTGTTGTTTTCTACAAAAACCGTGAATTTCCGCTTTTTAGTTTTCCGACCTAATTTTAGATCTGCCTTATCAAAACAGACAAAAACAAAGTCTAGACAAAGTGCTTGTCAAATGCAGTGACAATAACTACTGGCATGTCTTTGTTTAGTTATTTTGTTTTAGCAACGAAACATATATTTTTTTAGTGTGAACTATGCTCACCAGAACGATGACAATCCACAAAATGCCATACATGAAATATACCACATTCATTTAAAGTACGTCTTATATAGCATTGACATGTTATCTAACGTTGCATCGGGTTGGCAGTTGAACCTGCGTCAAAAGCAAACATTGGAAACTGTTTCGAGTTTACTCATTTGTAATGCAGTAAAATTCGCTTGCTACCTTTTGAATTATCGCTTTGTCTCGCGTTAGAAACGTCACTAGTTTTAGTTATTACAAATTATTTTCCTGAACATTGTGTTTTCATTACACATTTACAGCTCTGTAATGCGGCGTAAAATAAATTGTTTACTTACAACTGTGTATCGTTATTTATCGAGATATATAACAGAACAACCGGCTCCGCACATTGGAACACACTACCACTCTCCCTCCGTGACGCGCCTTCATTGACACTATTTAAGCGCAAAATTCTTCCAATGTGCATATGGCAATGTATGAAATATTGTTGTCACGGACTATAGCCATTGTCGTGGAGGACTTGTATGCTTTTCTGTGATGACGTTTTAATTAATTAATTAATTTATTTTAATGGACTTTTTGTACGCGCAGCGTAAGAAACTGGCGCATCTAAGATATTTTATTTACCATGCACAAATATCGCGTGTGCGTATTTTATTGAGGCTTAGTGTATCGTCATTTGTATAATATAGTGGTTCCAGTGGTAGCCACATTTACTGTCTCAATGGGAGTCTCCATGACGTTATGAATTTTGTATCATGTTTATTTGTATAAGTACGCTGCCTAAGTAAACAGGTCTGACTCAGCCGTAGTTTGCGCTACCAGAAGGTGTCGGCTCCATCCGCAGTCACGACCAAGTTCTCTTCGCCGACCTCGTGTTCCACGAGACGTCCGCCGCAGGACGTGGCCACGTAGTCCCTTGCTGAAACATCGAATAGAAGGTAAAGGAAGTAACATCCGAAAGTTGGGCACGTTTCTATTCAAGGGGTCTAATGGGTTGAAAAGGATACTGAAAGATAGATGGCATTACTTAGTGTCAAATGTAGATATCCTAATTAAAACCAAAGTAAATAAGATCATCACAGAAGAAAGGATGAGAAGATGGAATTACAGTTGAAAGAAGGCAGCTACTTGCCTCACTGCTCTAACTTCATAACAGTTACAACGTGCGTGTGTGCGTGTGTGTGTATGTGTGTTTGTGCGTGTGCGTGTACGCGTGCGCGTGTGTGTGCGTGTGTGCGCGCGTGCGTGTGTGCGAGTGTGGTTGGGTGGGTGCGTACGTGTGTGATTTTACGATAACAATTTATCAGTCTTTGTATCTTTAAGAGAACGAAGAAGCCAAATACATAAATTATCGACGACAAATGGTTGTAGACCGCCTGTTGCGACGATGCACCACATCTTACACTAACCGTAGAATACGCCAAATTTGCGCAGGTCCGGATAACGGAAGTGGATCGTGTTCCCGTGGCCGTTGGACACCAGGACGCCCACTCGGCCACGGATCGCGTGTCTAAAGGCAGTCGTCGTGACGTAGTCATCGTTGACGTACAACGTTACGAGGCCGGTCGTCTTCACGTGTACTTTGACGTGAAACCAGACGCTGCTGACCGGCAGCGAGGTGGGGCAGGACCCTTCTTTCTTCAGTGTGGCCCTTCCGCCGCTCACAAAGCCCAAATAGTACTTGCTGTTGCTCAGACTGCGTCAAAACGAAAAGTCCAACATATATTGTTTCTTACGTAGCACCAACTTAATCAGATATTGTTTTGTTACTGCGAAGTACTTTTGAACAAAAAGAACAATAAACAAAAAACATTGCTGTGGACAAAAAGAACTGTTTGTGAGACGAACTCAGCATATTCCAATACTTGATTGCGACTGCACGCGAGCACGCACGCACACACAGGCACACACACACGCACACGCACACGCACACGCACACGCACACGCACACGCACACGCACACGCACACGCACACGCACACGCACACGCACACGCACACGCACACGCACACGCACACGCACACGCACACGCACACGCACACGCACACGCACACGCACACGCACACGCACACGCACACGCACACGCACACGCACACGCACACGCACACGCACACGCACACGCACACACACACACACACACAAACACATTTATTTTCGAGAATCACACTGGCACTCCCACACACGCACACGTGCACGCGTGTTGCACTGCGGAAAACCTGCAAATGGTGAATGTTTTTTATGTTTTTCAAATGAGACGTCACACCCACGCACTGCGACTTTATCTTCCCAAAACTATCAATATATATACATTATGAATATCGATCCTACCTGACATAGACATAGTCATACTGCTCCTTGTCTCGGACGTTAAAAATAACGCCTAGGTTACCGACTCCATTCGGCCGGTGGTTCCGAAGTGTCACATCAAGCCTAAACACGTTAACCAAATAATTGATAATGAAATTGCCAAATTGATTTATTTTCGAGAATCACATTTGCTTCCACATCTGATTCTAGTAGCGCTTAAATACAATTTGTTTGTTACCGTGACTGAAGTACTATTGGTATTTGCAGGCGTGCAAGCAGGCAAGTGTGCATGCATGTAGGAGGGCATGCAGGCAGGCGTGCAGGCGGGCAGGCAGGCATGCTTGGCAGGGTTGTGACCAAGTACTTACTTTTACATGTACACGTGCACTTGAACAACACAACATATACATGTCTCGATACAAGTATATTAGGTACAGTACTATTGCATGTTCGACGTTATGATCGACAATTAGATATCGCATAGACTACACAAATAGACACATGTCTTGCTTATTGACATAAGTATGCCAATATGTTATGTTTAGTATTAATTGTTTTAACAATATAAGGTTATTGTCAGTTTCAACAGTATTGTTGAGCACCTTTCAAATACAAAATTACAAAGTTACAAAGATTCGTGCAGAACTTGTGTAACACTGGACATACGAGTGATTGTAGTTGAACTATTTCATAGCGTAGTCAGAAACACACACACGCTCGCACGCACGCACGCACGCACGCACGCACGCACGCACGCACGCACGTCGTTGTACACTGCCGACAACATGCCTATATCCCGATCTAGCGTCTGCCGCGTCTGTCGACAAGAAGACACATGACCACGTGGTGCCGACTGCGCCTGACTTCATCTCGAAGTGGTCGTCTCTGCTGTTGTAGCGCAGGAATCCACACCCATGTGACGTGCCAAACGTAGCTGCCAACGCTGTGTCAAAACCCATACTTCAGAACGAGCTGAACACCTATGCTGTGGAATTCGTTTCAGTGCCGGATTTAGATCAGGTCAGACTTGGCAGTTGCCACAAAGTAATTTGTACCGGGCCTCCGTAAAATCTGTTGGGTCATGACCCGCACTTGAATTTGGGATAAAAAACATTTACATAAATCACGTGATACATTCCATATTGCAGTAGTTGAGAAGGAAGATAATTATTGTGATCGGTCAATCACTGCCCACGGGCCTACACAGACCTAAATCTGGCGCTGCCCCGCTTTACAGAATCACGTTTACACATACATAATAGCTCTTTTGTTTCGTTTCCACAACTAAATGCATGACACCACGAACATGTGCATGTGCTAGATAGATAATTGTGTAAAACCAACATACCTGGACAAAATACCTACCTACTCGACTTGTTTCACCTTAAACCAACAATACCAATGTGTACAAATTATGTACTGTAATTGATTGTAATTGTAGACGCATACATTTCGACCACTGTGTAAGGCTTCCTTTTACAGCCATATCTGCTAACTCCATTATATATTAATGTTTCGTGCTTGTGAACCACAAATGCGAATTTATTTATACTGGCCACGAGGATTATAATTTTTTTCTCGAAATGGAAATATTTTATACTTACGATTTTTTAATAACGTTAGGAACAACGCACAATTGGTTACCACGTTGTATCGCCTGTCTCGCCTTTTAGTGTATGGTTAGTACTTTAGGTTAGTAGTTATCTAACGGTCGCACGCACAAAACACACACACACGCGCGCGCGCGCACTTCACGTAGCGTGATACTTCCTCCTCTTCTATTCGTTACACGTTGCTACTATTGGCCATGCCCATAACAAGTTAAGGCTGTCAGTATGTGTCAGTCTTTACCAACAGCGTACTTTGGGTCACGCTGCTTTGGCTTATTTTTTTCTGATGTAATATGTTGTGACTAAGCTTGCCCCTCCCCCTTTGGCCTCCCACTTTGCGAGATCGTATATACGTCACTGGCCATTACCATAAAGTTCCCAAGGAAAGTTAAGATAGAGTGTGATGTGATTTTTTAGCACTTTTGAGTCAGATAAGTTTGTAAAGTTAATGTGTTCTGCGCTACTACATTATGTGTGAGTGTGTGTGTGTGTGTGTGTGTGTGTGTGTGTGTGTGTGTGTGTGTGTGTGTGTGTGTGTGTGTGTGTGTGTGTGTGTGTGTGTGTGTGTGTGTGTGTGTGTGTGTGGGTGCGTGCGTGCGTGCGTGTGTGTGTGGTGTGGTGTGGTGTGTGCGTGCGTGCGTGCGTGCGTGCGTGGGTGTGCTAAAATTGAGGGATAACAGCATTTGGCGTGTCTGTGTCTATGAACACAAGACGTACTCCGTTTTTACGAATTTCCTATGTTTTATGTGCTTTGAAATTTTAAAGTAAATCGTTGAAAGAAATGTTCATTGAACCCAGGAACCGATAGAGTGGCCGGCAATGGTAAACGCTAGTGTAGTCTCAACCTTAGTGTGGTCTCTACCCTAGTGTGGTCTCAACCCTAGTGTGGTCTCAACCCAAGTGTGGTCGAGCGCCTACCTGAGTCTGGAGGATGAACCAGCCACAGTCTGAGCAGGAACGTCGCAGCTGCAACAACATCGACCATGTAAACTCGGCACATGAGGCCCGAACTACTAACGCAATGATAATAGGAGAAAATTGTCACGACAGACGTAATTCGAGCACAGTTTATAAAACATTCATACATGCGTTGGAAGGTGTATTCATTCCCTGCATGACTTGAACCTTACGGAAACAACCAACAGGCACAAAGATAATATATATTGTGAACTTTCACGTCATCTTACTTCAAACAATCTATTTATGATTCAGGATAGTTTGGTCAGTAGGGTCCAGAACCGTTATAACCGCGCAGATGAACATCGCGGGAAGATTGTAACCCCATCTCTGTTAATCGCTGGGTGCTTATCTTGTATCTCAATTGCCTCGCCGATCTTTCTGTGCCAGAAGTTGTCTTCTCCGGCCAGCACTGTTGCATATTTAGCCGTGACGTTGTGGATCTCGGAGTTATGGTCATGTCATAACTACCAACGTAGCCACGTTAGACCGGAGGGCAGTTCAGACTGACGCTGACGAGTGGACGGAGAGGACCTCGAAAGCTCCGTCGAGCTAACATTCGAGACTGTGAAAGCTGTACTTCCTTCGACACGAATGTCCAGTACTAACTTACATGCCGAACATATTTCTTGACGTCACCAATCGTTCAATGATAGTTTTATTGTTTGACTAACAGGTCTTACAATGTAAGTAAATCACGCATTTCGTTATCAGTCATAAAATTGGCAAAGCACACGTCACAAAATAATGTCATACATCAGAAGCTGTTGCACTCGATTTATTTTACCATTCTCACTAGTCCCCCCCCTTCGCTTCCCTAGTTAGTATATACACGCACATGCAACGGTTATCTATCGCCATCCCAGTATTACTGGAAACAATTAACTTAAAGTTTTAATTTAAGACTTACATAGCAGAGGGGAAAAATATTTTGGTAACGGTTTGTACGGATATTATTTACTTATAATCACCTTCCTGGCGGGAGTTTCTGAAAAACAGAGTTGAGAGGATGATCAGAGTCACTGAATACGTCTGTGGCTTTTCTTCTAAGCGCCAAACAAGATAGGATGGACAGCTGTCGCTAGTCACGGCCAATCAACTTGTAGGGACATGATATGTTGGGAACATCTAAGTTGTACAAGTATGAATAAAGTTAACCTTTACATCGACGAAGTAGTTTCGAAGGTTATCGGTTGATCAACCATGCGTGTAACTGACACGCTTGACTAACCACTACAGGAAACGATCCTCTAAGATAATCCAGTTATAGAGAATGCACATCAGATAATTTTCATGTAGGCCTAACTAAACAATATAATACTTCATGTCTTATACGTTATTACTGTAGTATTTTTACAGACAGAAACTATATTTAAGATGGGAATTTGACAGAACAATAAACTTTATAGTTCACCTACAAAGACACGGTTTTAGTGCCGTAAAACGATCTTTGTATACATCGTAAAACTGACATTTTGTTTATATCAACGATAAATCGTGTATTTTATTTAGTCATGAAAGATCACGAGTAACGCGTTTTGTACGGTTATTATTTTTCAACAACTGATATGTCATAAAATAAATTCAGTGTCGTAACGTATAAATGTATATATATACGACTAAGTGTGTGTGTGTGTGTGTGTGTGTGTGTGTGTGTGTGTGTGCGTGCGTGCGTGCGTGCGTGCGTGCGTGCGTGCGTTTGTGCGTGCGTGCGTGCGTGCGTGCGTGCGTGTGTGTGTGTGTGTGTGTGTGAGGGATTAGAGAGAAAGAGAGAGAGAGAGAGAGAGAGAGAGAGAGAGAGAGAGAGAATGAGAGGGAGAGATAAAAAGAGAAGATAGAGAGGGAAGAGAGATGTGGAGAAAGAGAAGAGAGATATATAAGAGAGAGTGTGTGATTGTAATTCATATTATGATTTATAATTAAATATAGTAAATGTTCATTTTTCATTTTCAAATGCAGATAAATTAAATTATACAAATGAATCACATAGTATTTTAGCAAACCGTACCTACCTATCTATTGTACTTACCTACAATGCTGTGACCAATAGGTTTTCGGTAAATTGACATTGCTACTGTAAGAACAACATAAATAACAACCATGTATAAATCACAGAATCATCCTATTAATATGAATGATTTGTCACGGTAACCGGAATTTACGAACGCTACGTATTTACTACGTACATCTTTAAACTAAACACGTATTTAGACGTAAACTAGTTGCCGCGTAATGAACGTATCCATTTTAGCGGAAACCGTTAAAACGCGAGATACAACCATGTGCGGTGGTAAAAAATAAAAACTAGGCCACGTCTCCAAGTTCTTACTCACTTCAGGCTGCGCACGCTGTCGTACGTAAGACATGTGCCACATTTCCCTTTATGAGAGAGATTATTATGTGGGCATACCAAAAAAACGTTTAGGTGGTTAAAAGTCATTTTATCCATACCTCGTTAATTTTATCTTATTAAAACATATATTTAATCGCCTCTTAATCTCTTTGTTTCTAGGGTCGTCGATCCACATTCTGGTATGTATTATGCTGTTATGCACTCCTCTGTGTTAGTTGCAGTGTATATGTCCTTCTGCCGATACGGAATCCAAAGTCTAGATGAGGCCTATCTTCTGTTGCTTTATATGCTATCCTACTTCGTGACTGCTGCAGCTATGGTAAATGCAGCCTTGTTTATCTGGTGGAGATTTAGATTCCACAAGAAGAGCTAGATGCTTTTCAGCTGAGAATTTTGGCTGTCATCTCAGAAGTTCAATACGGTAGACCCTAACCCACCCAGGATTGACTGAATGACGCAGCAGAAGGGAGTCGGGTATATTAGGAATAACCAAGACAACATCGGCATTGAGCGGGTGGGCTCTTTTATACAACTATCGTACACAAATCTCCGTCGACATCTACGCGATGTTCCGGATGCGCCCTGAAGACTGTCACATAATAAAGCGAAACGACGTAGGAAAACCCATGACCAGATGGATGAGAATGCAGTGCCTTCCACCTTGCAACAGTTCAATGTCTTCTCCTCTCTTCAAAACGTTGCTACAGAAGAAGATTTGGCCATTGATACAATGCAGGACTCCCTTTTGCATTAAGATACTTGAGAAGCTGCAGTTTGATGCATATGACAAAGACAGACTGGTGATGATCAATGGCGAAAGACTAGCAGTTTCATTCCATTTTGAATTTCGCCTTTTACGACTTTAAAAACGCAAAAGAAAGTTTGTTAACAATTAGCAATTAATATATCCAAATATGTTACAATCAGGCTTGTCAACAAATGCATGTCAACGCATTTGAATGCAATGTCAATTTACTCAAATGCAAATGGCATTTTCAGGATCGCATTCAAATACAAATACAAGTGTTTCAGTGCCGCGTTTTGTTTTTATGTTAAACATAGAGCACATGCTGGTTGCGACTGTGGATTCACAGGTCAGACAACGACACCATACGACATCTGGTGAGGATTCTGCTCATTAGGACTACAGAGTACTTTGTCAAGGCCTCACAAGAAGCATCTTGTGAAACCGGAATGAGAAGTCAAAACATTGTAAATATAGATTGTATTAATGATGATTAAAAACAAACATAGTACAATTCGAGGCTCACTAAGCAATAACATAGAACTGTATATCAGAATCTACCTACAGCCTATCAATGTTTCAAACAATTACGTATGCATGTGATAGGGCGTTTGAAAAATCAAATGTTTGTGGATCGCAATCAAATGCAAATGTTTAGGGTACGTATTCATATGCAAATGCGCATTGTAAATCTAAACATTCAAATGCATTTATAAACAAGCTTGGTTGCCAGTCTAGTGTGTCACGTCATTGGAACAATCGTGTGTGGACAGGTGACTCACCGACCTTCAGCTAACGCGGGTCAAAACCTAGCGTTGGGTAGCCGTCGTGGGTCCAGAAAGTGATAAGTGGAAGCACAATTGTGGCTTAATGTCAACGTCTGATCTTTAGGCTATGTAATCTATAGTAGACTATGTGCTTCGACACTGCATACGTTGATGGGCGCTAGCAGTAGGACAATTTAAAACTTGTTTGCGTGATCCTGTGGCGTACAATGTATTTTGAACTTCGTTCATCCCACAATATTTGAACATGTTGACGTTATTGTGAGAGAGAAATATTAAAGGTGTGTTAAAATGGATTCACTAACTTAATATAAATTATACAGCGGCCATCTGTTGTGAAAGAAATTGTGACACTGACTCAACTTTGAACAAACGATTGGTGAAATAAAACAACATTCATATTTATTACAAAAATATGTTACACTTTACATACATTCCAATATAAAAGAACCTTGAAATTACAATAGTTGGAATTAATGTGCGCCATTTAATAAGTACATGCACAGGCATGGGGCACTTTCATTTGAAAATTAATTAATTTAATCATACTCTGATTAGCTTGTAATTTACTCGATTTGTAATTTGGGATTACCACAATTGCTTACTGTTAGTAAAGCCTGTTTTCCAGGTAAGTGGTTGCAACAAATAGACTATCAAATAAAGTTACCTGAGTCATTCACTAAGAAACATTTACTGATTAAAAAAAATTATCCCGACACTGTATTTTAGTTAACTTCATAAAGGTTTCAAAGTTAAACTGAAGTAAACTAACTAATTAACAATTGAAATTACCCCACGTCTGTGTAGAAGTGAGAAACATTTAGCAAGAGTTTGTTTTTAGTGCATGTATAGTCTTCCATGTGTCACTTTTAAGTGCTTGTATAGTCTTCCATGGTTCACTGTTTAGTGCCTGTATAGTCTTCCATCGTTCACTGTTTAGTGCCTATATAGTCTTCCATGTGCCACTGTGAAATGGACACCACCTGGGATAGGGAGATGAGGCAGACCACTGGTCAACCGGAGAAGAACTGTGGAAGAAGCAGGGAAGATGGCTGTGAATATCTGGAATGAATTAGCCCAAGACTGAGCTGGCTGGAGAAGATTGGTTGGCGTCTTATACTCCAGTGGGAGCGAGGACAGAGCGAGTGTGGTTCCTGTTGGCAGTACACTCCTCTCTTAAACGACCTCTCGCCCAGCATTTCATAAACTGTGCAAATGTAGCACAAAGCCAAGGATCAACAATAATGGAATTGTTTAATTCCTGTAGCTTATCAACAGTTCTGGAAGACCAATAAGGCAAAAGGGGTAATGACTTATAAACTTACCCTTCAAGTAATCAACAATTAACATTACTTTGCGAAACATTGACAATTAATTCCTGGTTAGCACAATGACATGTAAAATTACAATGCAGACAATAGTTCTTATAATTATAATATAAAGCAAGCCAGAGTTTCATATTTCACAAACTCTGCACAGTTAATAACTTCTTTCTTCTGTCTACTCACATAAGTCGTCATCCTAATGTCAAAAGGTGCAGCAATAGAAAAGACCTAATGCGACCCGTGTTGTTAATAAATAGCGATAAATACATACTTTCCTATACAACACAGTCACATGCATAGAACCTATATTTCAGTTAGTACTTAATAGTATAAAGCATGTAGAAATGTTTAAATATATGTCATGGCAAAATATGTTTAACAAAACAACAGATCTATAGACTACAATGCATCCTCCTCCACAAAAATGAACATTAGTATAAAAGTAAGCCTAGCTCAGATATATAGATACAATAGTTTCAAGCAGAAGCGCGTCACATTCATTTCCTGGTGTTAATTAAGCAAAGCATTGTTTAATTATATATAATATATATCATATGTAGTTATATATTTAACAGAACAGCTTTGAATTCAGGAAAAGCAAAAATACAGTAAATTAATTTAACAATTTTTGCCACATGTAAAACTCTGCATTACTGTATATTCACCCATACATACATCTATGTATGCACGCACGTGTGCATGTGTTTGTGTGTAGTGAGCGAGTCTTATAGAACAAATGGAATAATGATTCAAAACACAAGAAAGCTATCCCTTTCATGTCCCCTGGGATCACAGTTCCTCCCCCCCCCGACTCCCAGAAAATGTTACACTTCAGTGCTAGGATGGATAAGCACAATTCTGCTTAAAATATAAAATCACAGTGTCTCTCCCAGCTCACGTTTGTAGAAGTACCAAACAAAAGAGCTCAGTCCCGGCTAGAATCTGCCCAGGTACTACTGATAATTAATTATAATAAACATAACTGGACACGTTTTAGAGTGGGTAAACCACAACATTGTTTCCCGCAGGCAGTCTGTACGTTAATGAACAAAACTGTGGTGACACCGTACACAGAGCATTGTGAATCTTTAGTCTAAGCAGCAGTAATTCTAATTACACAATTGTGCATGCCAGTCTGGAAAACAACTAAATGTTTGTCATTAATATTGTGCAAATGGTAAAATGACAATTGGAAAAATCTGTCTCCTCAAAACTTTTGACTTTTGGATTGGTCCCCAAAGAACAGATCCTAGAATATAACTTGCATTAAAAATTAGGCATTCAATCAACGCATGAATGCCACTGATGTGCATGTTGCCCCACTTTCTTTTTGTCATCTTGCGGTTGATTCTAGAAGGAACATCGCTTTGACGATGCCGTGTCCACTTCCGTACCATCCCGACACACCTGCTCAATGACACTGAACACTGAAAATAGAGCAGTACACACAATGACACCGCTCAGTATCACGATTCTAGACAATGTAAACACTTTCAGTTTCACTTTCTTAGTAAATTGTAGAGTGTCAACTCTGCAGGATGGACATGATGTTGCCGCGGCGCTGGATGGACACGCTCCCTGGTAGGATGTTTGGCACACCCTCCTGGAAGCTCACTTCAACGCTCTGTTTGTTCATGTGGGTGACCACTCTGAAACCACATGGTCATAGGTCAAAGGGCGTCACAAGCGAAAATGTCATGAACAATAATGTTGGCAAAGACATTTCAGATTTCATACCTGACAGTAACTATTGTTGTAGTAAATATATCTACATGCCAGCTTTCCTTTCCATTTTTTTCACAACCACACAATCAAAAATGGCATTGCCTGAAATACCATTAGTACTTATGCCATCCAGTTAACGTGTTGACAATGGAAATAGCATTAGTTATATAATTAATCCTTGGAATAATATTATGGTTTCATATTAATTATGTGTCTTCGTTTTTTTATTAATATTGTTAAACTTTGTTAACTTCGATAAGCGGAATACCTACCATAACGCGACGTGTCAATTACATTAAACACAAAACTATTGTCGAATAATATTGTTATATTCTAGTCTCTCTTGTAGACAACTTAATTCTTATTACGGTTTAGTTAACAATGGTAGGTAGTTACTGCACAGCTACTGTTGTTTTAAATACATGTGTGCACAACAATATTGTCTTTTGGTGTTGTTAGTTAACACAGGATTATTTCTGCATTGCACAGAAGATAAATATTTAATTCTATGGTGTGGATTCACTTTACATAGACCTTTATGCAGTGGGGTATCTAGGATCTCATAAAGGGGAGGCCAAAGGGTGCCAAGCTTCGTTACCCATTAGTTCACCAGGCTGCCGTGTAGTGGCGCAACAGGTTACAAGAAAAAGTGAAAACAATAAAATTGTGATATCATGCGATACAGATAAATAACTACACTTACTTTGTTCCGAACTGTATTTGTGGTTTCTTGCTGTTGGTGCCGTCAACCAGTAGGAAAAGCTTTGCAACAATCTCGATGATGTGATCACTGCTGACGAGGAAGTCGCCCTTCTTCATTATGTTCCCTCCGTTCTCCTGCTGCGGACACGAGTTACACTCAGTCACACATCATGCTTAGTCAGCACACATATCTCATCCATATTGTGGCGGACTACAAGCTGTACACGAGTGCAGGATATGGGGCAGCCTGCAGATACGTAGCCAGTACTGGCTACTGTTTGGACACTTGGAGCATCCCCTGAATTGGGCTGTGACTGGACTACATAATGCAGTGTAATGTTATAATAAAGACTGAAATGGTATAAGACTCATGTTTCTCTGTCTACGCAGCTGCAGTCAATGTTATTAACTTATGCTGGAAGAGCCACATAGCAGACTACAAGTAAGTAAGTGATGACTGAGTGACATGTCGTCAGTACGAAGGAAAGCAGATTCCACAATATTTTACATCGCCACACATGCCACAGCATATGCATTTCCTGCACACAATACAGAGTTTGGGGACTTTATAAGGAATATTGTAACCAGGGTTTAACAAGATTTGCCATCCAAGCCAAAGGCCCAGATGGCAAGTGGACAAGGAAGCCATTGGCTTATCGAGAGTCCAACAATGTTCATCTACTTATAACCCGCCCTCCTGAGATATGTGTCAACCTTGTTTTTAAACATATTCACGCTGCTAGCAGTTACACAATCTGTAGACAATTCGTTCCATTCATTTATTGTCCTCTGTGAGAATGAGTGCTTCCAGATGTCCAATCTACATTGATCCTTTACTAATTTTACCTCATGTCCTCTAGTTCTGTTATCCTTCTTGAGTGAGAAAAACATATTTCTATCAATATTTTCATACCCATTCAATATCTTAAAAACTTCAATGTGATCTCCTCTTAACCTCCTTGTCTCTAGAGTTGTTAAACCACATTCTTTCAGGCGTTCTTCATAACTAAGGTCTCTCAGTTCTGGAATCATTTTAGTTGCTCTCCTTTGTATGCATTCAAGCATATCTATATCCTTCTTACGATATGGTCTCCATGCTTGTATACAGTATTCTAAATGAGGTCTAACGATTGCTTTATAAAGAAGTATAATTAAGTATTTTCCCTTGTATGTTATGTTTCTTCTAATCAATCCAAGAATTTGATTACCCTTTGAAGCTGCAATACCACACTGCTCTGAAACTTTAATATCAGCGCTTATTGTAACTCCTAAGTCCTTTTCTTTTACAGTAGTACCCAGAACAGTATCTCCCATTTTATAGTTTACATTCAAGTTCCCATGTCCTGTATGTAGGCATTTACATTTCCCAAAATTGAACAACATCTGCCATTTCTCAGACCATTTCACTAATCTGTCTAGATCGTTTTGTAAATGTTGTTTATCACCATCAGTATTAACCTTTCTAAACAGTTTTGTGTCATCTGCAAATTTCAGTACGTTACTTGTTATACTGTCGTCCAAGTCATTGATATAAATTAAGAATAATATAGGACCTAATACTGATCCTTGAGGTACCTCACTCAAAACCGATTTCCAATTTGAAACTTCTCCATCTACTACAACTCGTTGTCTTCTGTCCAGTCAGTTATGCTATCCCTGATACCATGGGCTTTTAATTTAAGTAGTAATCTTTGATGTGGCACTTTGTCAAAAGCTTTCTGAAAATCTAAGTAGATAATATCTACTGGCGATCCCACGTCTATCCACTTAGTGATTTCTTCCAAAAAACATAACATATTTGTTAAGCATGACCTCGCTTTAAGGAATCCATGTTGAGATGAATTTAATAATTTATGCTTAACGAGGAAGTCCACCATATGGTCTTTAATTAACCTTTCTAAGATATGACACTAGCTCGGGAAGGATTGGGGAAACTCTTGGCCAAAGTCTTGGGCATATTTCATTGTATAGGAATTGCTCACTTGTTTGATTTGCCTACTAAAATAGTTCTCCTTATGCTTTACACCCTTTATGGAAACTAATTTCCTTTATTCTGTCTATGTTCACAATATAGACATTCTTTGATTATTCCACGTGCCTATTGTATTAATAATCTGGAGAAAAAAAAAATTCTTGAGAGGTAAGACTACTCCATTCAATCTCATGTAAATATTATTTTTGAGACTACAGTCTCAAGTACGATTACCTTAAAACAAATTGTAATGGTTAACTTTTCTTTTTATGCTGCTAAATTAGCCACTAATATCAAATTGTAACTGAAACAGCTCACAATCCCAGTGTGAAGAGACAGTTTATGCACTGCCGGACATCACCAGTGCTATCCCTTGCTAGAATTAGAGTCAGAATTGATTTCTATATAATCCTAAAAAATGTTCCTGAAAGGTTTTGAGAGAACCGCAGTTCACATGAAAAGAACTGAGTATAAAAGCACAACAACCCAAACAGAATGGCTCACTGTTGTGTTGTGTAGGTCACCTTTAACAAGATTTTAAAAGATTTAACAAGACTGCCATCCAAGGCAAAATACCCAAGTAGGCAAAGAAACCAAATTGCTGGCTTATTGAGAGTCCAACAATATTTCATCTATGCGTACCCCACCCTTCTGAGATATTTGTCAAATTTGTTTTTCAACATATTCACGCTGCTACAATTTACACAAACTGTAGATAATCTGTTCCATTAATTTATTCTGTGAGAACGAGTAGGGGAAGGCTGGGTATATTGGACCATCCGCTATAGTGGACCATGGCAATATATCCTTCACTACAGTACTGAAGGTAACGTGGCTCCATCTCCCGACTGACTTTGAAATAAAATGTGCATCGAGGGTAAAAAACTTCGAAAAGGTCAGCATATATAAGTTTTCTCATCTTCTGATGTGTGCATAAACAAAGTGATGTGGGACAGTAGTTTGTAACGCTTCAGCTAACCGAGGCACATGGGCGGTGAAATAAGTATTTAAACAATGAATGAAGAAGGTTTGAAGAGCAAAGTTTCAATAGCTTTGTTGATATCAAAGTTCCGGTTCATCACTGTGTGATCCACTACATTGGACCAGACCACTGGTATTGAGAGCTGCGAAACCCCATCTGTGGGCAAACGATGGAGGATAACAAGATACCTGATGGCTAACACCGAGACTTTCGTTGTATAAAGTTCTTTACACTTTTTGTAGCCAAAACTTGTTTTTTATTAGCAGTTTTATTAATGAATCCATTGATTATGCATTTGTGAGAATTTCAAATCATCATACAATGTATAAATGCTTCCAGGCACAGAGACTCATGGTATTTTGATTGTTATTTCCTACGTCCCCATATCTTAAACAAGCAAAGAAAACAATATATCCAATGAATACATTAAATTGACCACCCGGTCCAATATAAAGTAAAAGGTGGTCCAATACAGATGAATATGCCATAATCCAAATTTCAAATTTTCTCCCCAATGCCTGGTCAAATAGTTACCATATTGTACCTATTGGTGCCTATCACTGACGAGTTTCAAATGAAATAGTGGAAAGCGCAACACTGATAGTTTCTTTAGATATATAGGCCATGTTCATAAGTGGTCCAATATACCTGAACTTCCCCTACTTTCTGATATCCGATTTACACTGATCCTTCACTAATGTTACTTCGTGTCCTCTACTTCTACCATCTTTCTTAAGTGAGCAAAAATATTTCCCTCAATATTTTCATACCCATTCAATATTGTAAAACTAAAAATTTATCTCAACCTTAACCTTCTTTGTCTCTATGGTTGTTAAACAACCTTCTTTTAGGCATTCTTCATAACAATAATTTCTAGAATCATTTTAGTTGCTCTCTTCTGTGTTTGTTCTAGTGTATATATATTGTTCTTACCTTGGTGATATGGAAGATGAGCAGGTGGTCACTGAAAGGGCTGAGAGAGATAGCATCCACCTCACTGACCGGCAGGCGATACTTGACAGCCAGACTGTGGTGGTCCAGTATCATCAGGACAGAGTTGGTCATCACTAGCAGCTGGGGCACCATCTGGAGGGGAAAGAACTAAGAACTAAGATATGCCCATGAGTAAGTAACTTCTCGAACTAGCAGCTGGGGCACCATCTGGAGGGGAAAGAACTAAGAACTAAGATATGCCCATGAGTAAGTAACTTCTCGAACGTTTCAACAAGATATACTCTAATTAGTTATTATTTAACCTTAAGCGGTACTGTATTTACTTGTATATTTATGTTTTAAACTCATGACCATACGGAAAATAATATATATATATATATTTATAGTATTATAAGGTTTATCATGAATAAAATTGTTTTGTTTTTATTATCAAGTGAAACAAGTCCACAAAAAGTGATGCATTTATTCCCTGTGTGGGATCTTTTACTTCCCCTGGCATAGGCACTAGGTGGGGGGGACCAACTGCTCTTAATGCCTTGTCTGAAAGACACTTCGAACTTACTGCCCATATGCCATATGCTAAGCAAGTCAGCAGGTTGCCATGGTTTGGGGTTCGAACCAATTACCTCCTGGTCATGAGGCAAGCATCTAGTCCTTTTTCTGACATAACAGCCTATTTGATTGACACGTTGTGTTGGTTATGTGCTTTATACATCACATGGTAGTCTAGGTTATCCGATTTCATGTCAGCCCTCAGATAAGTTGAGAATTGACCAGAATATCCCACATATACCTCTGGCATGATATTCTTGATTTTAGTTGCACATAGTTAGTTTTTATTATCTCCTTTAGGTGCATAGCCTCAAAACTTTAAAGCTGTGATACAATCATAAATGAAAGTAAACTGACATCACCTTGCCATTCTTCCTGTTCACTTTCATGACGATGTCAGCGAAGTTGATGTCTGGTGTCTCGACCATCACTTTCTCCCACTTCTCATTCTCACCGAGTCTCACGTAGTCACCCCTGAATGGCTGTGGCACACTGTCACGAGAAAACATGTTGACTTAATAAAATAACGCAAACTTTTCTTAAAATGATTGAAAGTTTTTTTTTCCCCGTTAGATCGGGTAACAAAAGCGTAAATAGTCACGTCATAGTATATAGAGGCTGGCTAAGGCATAGTCATGTCATAGTATATAGAGGCTGGCTAAGGCATAGTCACGTCATAGTATATAGAGGCTGGCTAAGGCATAGTCACGTCATAGTATATAGAGGCTGGCTAAGGCATAGCCACACGTCATAGTATATAGAGGCTGGCTAAGGCATAGTCACGTCATAGTATATAGAGGCTGGCTAAGGCATAGTCACGTCATAGTATATAGAGGCTGGCTAAGGCATAGTCACGTCATAGTATATAGAGGCTGGCTAAGGCATAGTCACGTCATAGTATATAGAGGCTGGCTAAGGCATAGCCACATGTCATAGTATATAGAGGCTGGCTAAGGCATAGCCACATGTCATAGTATATAGAGGCTGGCTAAGGCATAGTCACGTCATAGTATATAGAGGCTGGCTAAGGCATAGTCACGTCATAGTATATAGAGGCTGGCTAAGGCATAGCCACACGTCATAGTATATAGAGGCTGGCTAAGGCATAGTCACGTCATAGTATATAGAGGCTGGCTAAGGCATAGTCACGTCATAGTATATAGAGGCTGGCTAAGGCATAGCCACACGTCATAGTATATAGAGGCTGGCTAAGGCATAGCCACACGTCATAGTATATAGAGGCTGGCTAAGGCATAGTCATGTCATAGTATATAGAGGCTGGCTAAGGCATAGTCACGTCATAGTATATAGAGGCTGGCTAAGGCATAGCCACATGTCATAGTATATAGAGGCTGGCTAAGGCATAGTCACGTCATAGTATATAGAGGCTGGCTAAGGCATAGTCACATGTCATAGTATATAGAGGCTGGCTAAGGCATAGTCACATGTCATAGTATATAGAGGCTGGCTAAGGCATAGCCACATGTCATAGTATATAGAGGCTGGCTAAGGCATAGCCACATGTCATAGTATATAGAGGCTGGCTAAGGCATAGCCACATGTCATAGTATATAGAGGCTGGCTAAGGCATAGCCACATGTCATAGTATATAGAGGCTGGCTAAGGCATAGCCACATGTCATAGTATATAGAGGCTGGTTAAGGCATAGTCACATCATAGTATATAGAGGCTGGCTAAGGCATAGTCACATGTCATAGTATATAGAGGCTGGCTAAGGCATAGTCACATGTCATAGTATATAGAGGCTGGCTAAGGCATAGCCACATGTCATAGTATATAGAGGCTGGCTAAGGCATAGCCACATGTCATAGTATATAGAGGCTGGCTAAGGCATAGCCACATGTCATAGTATATAGAGGCTGGCTAAGGCATAGCCACATGTCATAGTATATAGAGGCTGGCTAAGGCATAGCCACATGTCATAGTATATAGAGGCTGGCTAAGGCATAGTCACGTCATAGTATATAGAGGCTGGCTAAGGCATAGTCACGTCATAGTATATAGAGGCTGGCTAAGGCATAGTCACGTCATAGTATATAGAGGCTGGCTAAGGCATAGTCACGTCATAGTATATAGAGGCTGGCTAAGGCATAGTCACATGTCATAGTATATAGAGGCTGGCTAAGGCATAGCCACATGTCATAGTATATAGAGGCTGGCTAAGGCATAGCCACATGTCATAGTATATAGAGGCTGGCTAAGGCATAGCCACATGTCATAGTATATAGAGGCTGGCTAAGGCATAGTCACATGTCATAGTATATAGAGGCTGGCTAAGGCATAGCCACATGTCATAGTATATAGAGGCTGGCTAAGGCATAGCCACATGTCATAGTATATAGAGGCTGGCTAAGGCATAGCCACATGTCATAGTATATAGAGGCTGGCTAAGGCATAGTCACATGTCATAGTATATAGAGGCTGGCTAAGGCATAGCCACATGTCATAGTATATAGAGGCTGGCTAAGGCATAGTCACGTCATAGTATATAGAGGCTGGCTAAGGCATAGTCACGTCATAGTATATAGAGGCTGGCTAATGCATAGCCACATGACATAGTATATAAAAGCTGGCTAATGCATAGCAACATGACATAATATAGAAGCTGGCTAATGCATAGCCACATGACATAGTATATAGAGGCAGGCCAACATGTAGCCACTTTTGATTAAATTTTTGAACGAAATGAATCTGAAACTGGACAAGCGGAAATGTTAATTGAAGTGGCTTTAAAAATAATGTCTTAAAACATGACCATTATAGGTTTTTCATTCCCCAGCAGACCTGTTCATTTGAAAACCAACTCATCTTCTCTGGGAAGCATTCAGCCAATGCTGCATTTACTGCACAAAGATTATTCGTTCATATGTGTCCACCACTGTCTACAGCCAGGTAATCATTTATACAGTTCAGTAAACTGAGGCAACGCGGAGTGAACTAAATTGCTCTAGCCTTGAAACAGCAGCAAGCGGATTCAATCCAGGGTTCTCTCTCGAGTATAATGTTCTAATCATATGCCACCACACCACACTATTGACAGCCTACCTCTTGGCATAACTAGCCTTCTTGTCCTTGAAGAGGTCACTGGCCATCGCCTTCTCCTCCAGCTTCTTCTTCTTCCCATCGTCCAACTGCTTCCTGTACTTCCGACACTACAAGTCAACACAAAGCATCCAATTTATACTGCACCCTCCAACATCCGCTGCTCATAGCACGTTACACTTCATCTCTGGGGCCAGTATGATAAAGTGTTCATACCGTACAAAGGACAGAAGGTCAGACAGAATGCATTCAGCTTAGGCTGGCTGCGACTACTGTGGCCGTTGCCTTGGTTGCTAAGTCAAACTCGGCCTAGATGGTAGTTGACCTACTCGCCACTGGTGGTACATCTCTCGGAGTTGCTGGGACGCCTGGAGGAAGCGGGGGGAGGCTTCTGGCCACGTGTCATCCAGGGGTGACAGTGTCGGCAGTTGATTCCGTAGTTTCTCTAGGTACATGAATTTCTGAAATCAAAAACACTGACCCGCATCAAATACTGTGGTCCATCCAATGATATGTACAGTATATATTAACATTTTACTCGTTTTTCACATTTTATCTTTGTAAAGTTTCAATGTCTTCAACTGGCTGACTACCGCTAGATGGCAAATGAAAAGAAAACATGAATCGGGATGAGGGCTGGTACCGTCTCTCCCACATCTACGATCGCCTCCGGAGGAGCCACCCAGCCCAAGGCCTCAGACAGGGGCCCACATCAGCGACAACACCTCCGGAGGAGCCACCCAGCCCAAGGCCTCAGACAGGGGCCCACATCAGCGACAACACCTCCGGAGGAGCCACCCAGCCCGAGGCCTCAGACAGGGGCCCACATCAGTGACAACACCTCCGGAGGAGCCACCCAGCTCAAGGCCTCAGACAGGGGCCCACATCAGCGACAACACCTCCGGAGGAGCCACCCAGCCCGAGGCCTCAGACAGGGGCCCACATCAGCGACAACACCTCCGGAGGAGCCACCCAGCCCAAGGCCTCAGACAGGGGCCCACATCAGCGACAACACCTGCATACAATGACTACTGTGCTGCCATTTAGCGGTAGTCAGTATGATGAAGACAGCGGCAAGCTGAGAGAAACTAGACTGATGAATTTGTTCATAGTGTACACTATCCTGTGCCATCATAGAATTTCCCAGTGGCTGGACAAACCTATGTGGCCAGGTGAATCCAACAGCCAGATGAGCAGAAGTAGGTAGAGACTTTCAGTAAGACGGCGCACAGGTGATAGTTTATGAAATAGCTCATTTCCTGATGACTAGAATACATTCTGAGCACTACAAAATACCTTGAAGTACTTGATCAACCAAATCAATGAAAACACTAACTATATTAAACCACATACACATTTAATGCTATGTCGATCCGGCAATATATTCATTGCTTAGGTCCATTATTTTTGTATCCATATACTTGAGTGTACATTCAACCATTATAATAGATATAACTTTATTTCAGTTACATGTGTACAGAATATTGCATAACATAAAAGACAACTTAAATTTTGCATTAACATACAAAACACCTGCAAATCGGCCATCGATTTTTTGATCCATCAAACAATCAATCAATAGTATGACACTGCCACCTAGTGAAGAAGTGATCAACTACCCACCAGTGCTTGCTTCATGAAGCGAATGATCTTAGGTCCAGCGATTGCACGGAATTTCCGCCTGAACTCTTTCCGCACTTTCCAGCCACGACAGAATTTCTGCATGACAATCGTTGCCAGTAGGCGGCGCTTTTCCTCTCGCAGTTGTCGCAACAGTTTCCTGGCCTGAAAAGGGAGCATTTCAAGATGGTGAATGACATGCAAATAATCAAAATACTTTAACAAATTAGCTCTGTTTCACTGCCACCAAAATGTTTCTGCAATTTTAAACCACAACAGTTGTCACAACAGTTTCTTGGCCTGAAAAGGGACCATCTCAAAATGGTGAATAACATGCAAGTTACCAAAATACATAAACTAATAAATGTGACGCATCACATCGGTTTGGACCGTAGGGTTGAATTTGACACAATGGAGGTATGGGTGGTTGAAATGACCTACGCCAGGAAATAAAGTTTTGAGAAATCAATTGATTCAATAAAAAACGCATCAAAAGTATTAAAAAACATTTTAATCACAAATTGTTTCATTCAAAACATTACTAAATTGGTTGGTGTTTCAAAAATATCTGAAAATCAATACTTTCACCCAGTGAGTGTTTATTGGATTTTCTCCTAGTGACCAAGCATACTTTATGGTCCGAACCTACGCGACACAATTTATCATGCTCTTTTTTACCATCACACAAAACATAGATTATTTCCACATTTTCCAGCTACAACAGTTGTCATAACTATTTCCTGGCCTGAAAAAGGGAGCCTATCAAAATATTGAATGACTTGCAAGTGATTACACGAGTTAATAAATGATCATGCACCAACATCCAAAATATAAGTTATTTCCACATTTTCCAGCTACGACAGTTGTCATAACTATTTCCTGGCCTGAAAAAGGGAGCCTATCAAAATATTTAATGACTTGCAAGTGATTACATGAGTTAATAAATGATCATGCACCAACATCCAAAATATAAGTTATTTCCACATTTTCCAGCTACAACAGTTGTCATAACTATTTCCTGGCTTGAAAAGGGGAGCCTATCAAAATATTGAATGACTTGAAAGTGATTACATGAGTTAATAAATGATCATGCACCAACACCCAAAATATAAGTTATTTCCACATTTTCCAGCTACAACAGTTGTCATAACTATTTCCTGGCCTGAAAAAGGGAGCCTATCAAAATATTGAATGACTTGCAAGTGATTACTTGAGTTAATAAATGATCATGCACCAACACCCAAAATATAAGTTATTTCCACATTTTCCAGCTACGACAGTTGTCATAACTATTTCCTGGCCTGAAAAGGGGAGCATATAAAAATATTGAATGACTTGCAAGTGATTACACGAGTTAATAAATGATCATGCACCAACATCCAAAATATAAGTTATTTCCACATTTTCCAGCTACGACAGTTGTCATAACTATTTCCTGGCCTGAAAAAGGGAGCCTATCAAAATATTTAATGACTTGCAAGTGATTACATGAGTTAATAAATGATCATGCACCAACATCCAAAATATAAGTTATTTCCACATTTTCCAGCTACAACAGTTGTCATAACTATTTCCTGGCCTGAAAAAGGGAGCCTATCAAAATATTTAATGACTTGCAAGTGATTACATGAGTTAATAAATGATCATGCACCAACACCCAAAATATAAGTTATTTCCACATTTTCCAGCTACAACAGTTGTTATAACTATTTCTTGGCCTGAAAAAGGGAGCATATAAAAATATTGAATGACTTGCAAGTGATTACATGAGTTAATAAATGATCATGCACCAACACCCAAAATATAAATTGTTTTCGCACTTTCCAGCCACGACAGAATTTCTGCATGACGATCGTTGCCAGTAGGCGGCGCTTTTCCTCACGGAGTTGTCGTAACAGTTTTCTGGCCTGAAAAGGGAGCATCTCAAAATTGGACAAGCAAATGACCAAAATAAATAAACTAATATATAATGATGCTCTTTTCCCATCAACACCCAAAATAAAAAAAATTCATTAAAGTAAAAAACAATATTCTGAATGCAAATAAAACAAACCACATACAACAGAAACAGTGTGCACTTGTAATAACACTGATGTGGTAAAGAATGTAACCACCAATAAAACATAATTCACAATTCTCTTTACTTTCAAAATTAATCTGGCATCATTCAAGAAATAATGCAGAGTATGTTTGATGGGTACAGTATTAAAAAAATTTTTTTTGGTGATTTGGGATATAATCCTGAACTTAACTGTACTTCAATTGACTATTACTGTTCACATATAATCATTAAATTTCAACGCCCTTAAAACTCCGTCGATTCATTTAGCTCATCACGAATCAGGTTCGCTGATCTGTAGTGTGCGAATAGCTTACGTAATATGCACAGATGGTTTAATAAAAGACGGCACACTTTCACTAAGATCATCAAAAGAATTGACTTTAGATATAGAACCTGATTACGTAATATGCACAGATGGTTTAATAAAAGACGGCACACTTTCACTAAGATCATCAAAAGAATTGACTTTAGATATAGAACCTGACCAGTTTTGCTTTTTTTTCGTAAATTTTTTTATCGGATCTGACAAAAAATATTTTCATAGTTTGTCTGATGATTTCACCAAAACCAAATGACAAAGTTGTACAAATGGGCTGGCACGTGGCAGTGGTTACTAGGCAGGTTTGATTTTTCGAGCGAAACAGAATTAAGAAAGGAGCCATAGATGAGGTGCAGTTTTCACAAAGGATGTTGATCCTTATAACTATAGCGACCGTGTGAAGTTACATGACTGGACACCAGGGGGTAAACGTTGGTTGATATGTATAACAGGCAGTTTTGGGCGAGGGAAACAAGACTCTACCTTCCAGCCTCGGGCGTAGGAACATATGACAAGAGTTGCAGCACGCACTTTCTTGTATCGTTGCCTCGCCTGCAAACAAAGAGTGCATAGTCAGGTGCCTTGAGCTATTTTATGTAATATCACAGTGCTATTTTTTCATTCAACAGACCATTCCTGTCTCAACCACACTACCTAGTGGATTATAATGGAACTTAACAAATAAATAAGTTACAAATATAAACACAAAATATAAATAATTTATAATAATAATATTATTAAAATTACGTATATATATTTAATTTTAATATTATTATATATATATATACATATATATATATATATATATATATATATATATATATATATATATATATATATATATGTAATTTTAATAATATTATTTGTAATATAAGTAAATGGGATGTAAAATCACCATTGAACACAATAAAGTGCTCGTGCCCTGTACGGTGCCCATCTAGACAACATGGATCCATTAACAATATTAACACAATTAAATCATTGTCAATATATAGAACATGCCATAAATGATAGTTCTAATGTCTATCCACCACAGACATCACACACAGTGCCTTACCGCATAGCCTCGGTAGAATCGAGCGATGGAAATCTCTGCTGATCGGAGACGAAGGTAGCGTTGGCGTTGGTTCCAGCCACGGTAGACTTTCTGTAGAAGTGTTGCAAGGATGTGGATCTTCAGCAGCCGCTGTTCCTCCATGGCAAACAGCTGTAGACAATGAAGGCCGTACAGCAACTTCACAATTAAGGGTACTTCATTTTCTGTTACGTACAGTGGAACCTCAGTATTAAGTACACCCTCAGGGATGGGCTAAAGTGACTTGAATAGTGACCTGACCATATTAGTGGGACTATTATTCTATCCTTTGCAGTTCCGGAAATAATTTGAGACTGTGCCAGAGTGACCATCGCTCCAATGACCATCGCTCCAATGACCATCGCTCCAATGACCATGGCTCCAATGACCATCGCTCCAATGACCATGGCTCCAATGATGACTTCTGCATGTCCCTGTTCATAATGCCATGCTCAACAATTCCGGTTGATTGCTTGTCTGAGCTATATAAGATTTATTATTATTATTAGGCATTATAGAAATGTCATTATTATCATTATTATTACTAGCAAAAATACCCGTCCTCTGGACGGGATAACTTGGTAGTTTATCACTGTCACGATAACAATATTAAAAAAATTTCACAGAAATTTCCATCAATGCCTTGGTACTTGGTGCTGTCAATCAATATTTCTTGAAACTGCAACGTAATACTGGCAGTCATAGCAACGTCTAGCAATGCTAGCCTTGCCCTTGTATTATGGAACTTGGAACAATCGAAGAAAAGACAGTGTTGCGGACAATTGTATGTAATAACTACGTAGGGTAATTTGATTGTTCATAGAAAGGGTAAAAGCAGGGTGAATTTAAAAAAAATAAAACTCAACCCAACCGTTGGGTAATAGATGAACTCCTGAAAGTTTGGCGCCAGAGATGCGAAGTGTCCAGGAGGAGCAGCATAACATACAAACATAACATACATACATAACATACAAACATAACATACAAACATAACATACAGACATAACAAAAGACATACCAATATTTGCTGGATTATAGTAGATTGTTATTACGCCAGTCATACCGTTCGGGGGTTCTTGATGAAGATCTTTGTCTTTCCGAATGCAGACTCCTCCTCAGCAATGTTCAGGTAAGTGAAGATCTCCTGGACACCCTTGGCAGGACTGCCATACCACTGGGGCCATGTCGCCTCAGACAACATCTTGTAGCGATACAGGAACACCTCGTACTTCTGACGGAAGGCGTAACCAGCTCGCCTCACACGCACGTTCTCCATCAGACTGTAACATTAAACGCACCCATCAGTCTTGCTCATAAACATCTCAATATGTGTCTGTTAAATGCCCTCCTTGATTCAGTTAGTCCATCGCAGATCAGGTTTGTTTATGTTCAAATCAACAGTGTGTGAACAGTTTTATTTAAAATAGGTTTAATAAAAGAGTGTGCAATTTGATAAAATCTTCGAAAAGCTAGACTTTGATCAGTAGATCAGATAACTTGACAAAATGTCACTAGCCATGTGTCATAATACACAGAGTCGGACAACATTAGCTCTTTAAAAAAATTTTTTACCGGATCCGTTAAAAAATAATATAATAGTTTGTCCCAAGATTTCGCCAAAACTAAATTACTAATTTGTGCAAATGAGTTAACATGTCGAAGGTTTGGTTGTTTGCTTCACAATGTTGTATTGGGCTCGTAAGCTCTCCCAATGCATGTCGAAAGTTTGGTTGTTTGCTTCACAATGTTGTATTGGGCTCGCAAGCTCTCCCAATGCATGTCGAAGGTTTGGTTGTTTGCTTCACAATGTTGTATTGGGCTTGCAAGCTCTCCCAATGCATGTCGAAGGTTTGGTTGTTTGCTTCACAATGTTGTATTGGGCTCATAAGCTCTCCCAATGCATGTCGAAAGTTTGGTTGTTTGCTTCACAATGTTGTATTGGGCTTGCAAGCTCTCCCAATGCATGTCGAAGGTTTGGTTGTTTGCTTCACAATGTTGTATTGGGCTTGCAAGCTCTCCCAATGCATGTCGAAGGTTTGGTTGTTTGCTTCACAATGTTGTATTGGGCTTGCAAGCTCTCCCAATGCATGTCGAAGGTTTGGTTGTTTGCTTCACAATGTTGCATTGGGCTTGCAAGCTCTCCCAATGCATGTCGAAGGTTTGGTTGTTTGCTTCACAATGTTGTATTGGGCTCGCAAGCTCTCCCAATGCATGTCGAAGGTTTGGTTGTTTGCTTCACAATGTTGTATTGGGCTTGCAAGCTCTCCCAATGCATGTCGAAGGTTTGGTTGTTTGCTTCACAATGTTGTATTGGGCTCATAAGCTCTCCCAATGCATGTCGAAAGTTTGGTTGTTTGCTTCACAATGTTGTATTGGGCTTGCAAGCTCTCCCAATGCATGTCGAAGGTTTGGTTGTTTGCTTCACAATGTTGTATTGGGCTTGCAAGCTCTCCCAATGCATGTCGAAGGTTTGGTTGTTTGCTTCACAATGTTGTATTGGGCTTGCAAGCTCTCCCAATGCATGTCGAAGGTTTGGTTGTTTGCTTCACAATGTTGTATTGGGCTTGCAAGCTCTCCCAATGCATGTCGAAGGTTTGGTTGTTTGCTTCACAATGTTGTATTGGGCTCGCAAGCTCTCCCAATGCATGTCGAAGGTTTGGTTGTTTGCTTCACAATGTTGTATTGGGCTTGCAAGCTCTCCCAATGCATGTCGAAGGTTTGGTTGTTTGCTTCACAATGTTGTATTGGGCTCATAAGCTCTCCCAATGCATGTCGAAAGTTTGGTTGTTTGCTTCACAATGTTGTATTGGGCTTGCAAGCTCTCCCAATGCATGTCGAAGGTTTGGTTGTTTGCTTCACAATGTTGTATTGGGCTTGCAAGCTCTCCCAATGCATGTCGAAGGTTGGGTTGTTTGCTTCACAATGTTGTATTGGGCTTGCAAGCTCTCCCAATGCATGTCGAAGGTTTGGTTGTTTGCTTCACAATGTTGTATTGGGCTTGCAAGCTCTCCCAATGCATGTCGAAAGTTTGGTTGTTTGCTTCACAATGTTGTATTGGGCTCACAAGCTCTCCCAATGCATGTCAAAGGTTTGGTTGTTTGCTTCACAATGTTGTATTGGGCTCGCAAGCTCTCCCAATGCATGTCGAAAGTTTGGTTGTTTGTTTCACAATGTTGTATTGGGCTCGCAAGCTCTCCCAATGCATGTCAAAGGTTTGGTTGTTTGCTTCACAATGTTGTATTGGGCTCGCAAGCTCTCCCAATGCATGTCAAAGGTTTGGTTGTTTGCTTCACAATGTTGTATTGGGCTCGCAAGCTCTCCCAATGCATGTCAAAGGTTTGGTTGTTTGCTTCACAATGTTGTATTGGGCTCGCAAGCTCTCCCAATGCATGTCAAATGTTTGGTTGTTTGCTCCACAATGTTGTATTGGGCTTGCAAGCTCTCCCAATGCATGTCAAAGGTTTGATTGTTTGCTCCACAATGTTGTATTGGGCTCGTAAGCTCTCCCAATGCATGTCAAAGGTTTGATTGTTTGCTTCACATTGTTGTATTGGGCTTGCAAGCTCTCCCAATGCATCGAAGGTTTGGTTATTTGCTTCACAATGTTGTATTGGGCTTGCAAGCTCTCCCAATGCATGTCGAAGGTTTGGTTGTTTGCTTCACAATGTTGTATTGGGCTTGCAAGCTCTCCCAATGCATGTCAAAGGTTTGGTTGTTTGCTTCACAATGTTGTATTGGGCTTGCAAGCTCTCCTAATGCATGTCAAAGGTTTGGTTGTTTGCTTCACAATGTTGTATTGGGCTCACAAGCTCTCCCAATGCATGTCGAAGGTTTGGTTGTTTGCTTCACAATGTTGTATTGGGCTTGCAAGCTCTCCCAATGCATGTCGAAGGTTTGGTTGTTTGCTTCACAATGTTGTACTGGGTTTGCAAGCTCTCCCAATGCATGGCGAAGGTTTGGTTGTTTGATTCACAATGTTGTATTGGGCTCACAAGCTCTCCCAATGCAACATTATGAAGCAACTCGGGCATAAACCCAGTATTGTTCAATACGTGTATAGTACTTACCCCAGATATCTGACCTGATGTCTTACAATTGTCTCATCAAACATGTTTGCTTTCTTGAAGTCGTTTGGCTATAAACAGATGCAAGAAAGCTCGTGAGTTACTGCGATACATATCCTGCTGACACAAATATTACACATTACCACAAAAATTATTCATATTATTTCAACATTACAAGAATTTTTGACACAATTTATAACTCGGGAATGAGAACCATCAATCAAGCGTTTTCCCCAAAGTTAATGAATAAGTTAATGAATCAACATATGAAGTGTTTATTTGCAAAATGTGTTATATATCCAATTTGTGTGTGTTTCGAGATAAATCTTTTTTTTTGTTGCACGCTGTTAAGCGATAAAGAGGAAAACCATTATTTTATCAGTCAATAGCGTGGCATACATGTTTCATCACAAAACACCTCCACCACAATTAACTAGGTGCCAGCACAAAATACTTACCTTCACCACAATCAACTAGGTGGCAGCACAAAACACATACCTTCACCACAATCAACTTGGTGGCAGCACAAAACACATACCTTCACCACAATCAACTAGGTGGCAGCACAAAACACATACCTTCACCACAATCTACTAGGTGGCAGCACAAAAATTGACTTAATCTTATTCTTGTAATTTTGGTCTTTAACACGTTCAAATGCTGAGTGGTCATATTTCACACATCAAACTGTGATATAGGATGATACTGTTAACAAAGTTGATTGTTTTCATCATAAAATCATGTAATGTAGTATAAACTATATCTGTTCCAACATCTTCACCCAATGTGTTTTAACAAACCACAACTGTTCACATAATTTAACCGTTATCCATTTAATTTGAATGTTTTGACTCGAATATCTTGTTGACAGCTGAATGGCTGGGTTGATATTCATAAACAGATGATGTAAAATTTATATTATATTATAAATATTTTTTTTCATTGTGGGCGAATAAAACACATTTGGGCAACAATGATTTTAGAAGAGATATAGTTAATATCATACATGACTTTATGATCAGAATTTGTATTTTATAATGTGTGGCAACTGTTACCAAGTATAATAAACCTACCTTGATACAGCGAATGTAGTTGGGCGACTTCGAGAGTAGATTCTCCATCAGTTTTCCCACGGACACCTAGCCACAGACACGGAACATTCAGTCCCATTTTTTTACAAGACAAACATATTTATTGTCAAATGCAATGGTTGTGACAAAATACATACCGTAATTTTCCGTGTGTAATAAAAATAAATTTTCTCATCTTTACTTGAAGGTCCAGGTGCATGGTAACAAGGCCAAAAAAAAATGTTGGATGATTACGCAATTGGAATTCCACAAGATATCTAGAGCCAACAATCTGAAACTGGCAGATAACAAAAAACAATCACTTTTAAACTCAGACAAATTAAATAAAGGTGCTTGTATTAAGCGTGGTGTTTGAGTTGCACAATAGTCAAACTACAATGCAAGTTGCAACGCCATAACTGTGTGACACTCTGCACTAAACTACACTTCAACCAAACTATTATTGGAAGCACGGAAATCGGGGATTGGTGTTAAAAAGCTGGGGTGTGTACTGTACATGTCGACATAGAAATTCTGTCAGATTTTAGCAAAAAGTCAGGATGCATATCATATTTGTGGACGAAAAAATATGGTACATTTTATTTATGCAAACTCATTTAATTGTTCCATTTCCACCTATAGGAGGTGGTGTTAGATCAAAATGTATATGACACAATATCGTCAGAGACTATTTAAGTTATTTTAAATTCTGAGCTTTTCTGGAAATGTCTTACACAATAAAATTGACCTGACCTTGAACTGTGACCCTGCTGTGGCAGGTCGTCTCCAGATGACACGTGATGGGTCACCTACAGGCAGCAAAATGACACTGATGGCTGAGATGTTATGAAACATAATTTTTTTTATCAATCAATGAAGTTAAAAACAGGGGATTATTGAAACCAAAGAAAACACCTTAAACCCTTAAAACAAAGAAATTGTAAACATGAAAATGCATGCCAAGATAAGGACAAATCATGAAAGCAAATTAAAAGTAGAACATTTAGAGAAAAAGACGATCAAAATAATTAATATCATAAATAAAATAAAATATACACTGATGAAGATAAAGTCCATGAAGAGAATGCTTCTATATACCTTCCGGGAAGAAGACTCGAAGAAGTTGGTGGTCACACTCGTACATGGCTCGGGACAGGTCACGGAACAACAGGTCATTGTTCTTGTCAATGAACCCATCTACTCTGTACAACACCTGCAAAACAAACCAATCACCAGGTGTGACAGAGATACTAGTGATGAAAATATACACCATAAAGATTAGTTAATGTTATGATGTATTTTTGTAATCTCAATTCATAAATTAATAATTATATGGAAATAAATAAAAAAATTATTATTTCAATTAATTGATATGATGATATATGGTTGTAATATCAATTCCTAAAAAAAAAAAATCAAATTAAATTAATTACATTAACTGATGTTATGATGTTCTGCTGTAATCTCAATTCAATATGAAAATAAGTTTAAATCAAATTAATTACAGTAACTAATACACCAAAACTACAACAATATACAACAAATAAATGAAGAAGTAACAATTTTCTTCTAATCCCACCTATTGAGATTTACTTACTCAATGTTTCAGCTTCATCAGGAACTGAATTCTGTGAGGACTAGTTCTATTTCTGCTCACCAGCTGGCATAGCAAGCAATAGCTGGGATTAGAAGAAAATCGTTACTTCATTATTATCAACAAACTTGTCGAACGTTTTCGCAAGAATAGGCGAAGAGACACAAACCGCGCCAGCGTAGTGGATGAGTTTGAATGCATCATGTGGCAGTGATGTGTCAGATTGTGTCTTGCGACAGCCACGACTCTCAAAGTGTTTGTGGTTACAGCAGGCGACATTGAGCTTGGCGAGGAAGGTCATGTCTGTGACGGCCCCGGGCCGCAGACACTCATCATCCAACATGGCCAGGATGCCCTCGTTGTTCTGCCATAGAAAGTCACATCACTGGTCATTCATGGTAAAGGGAAAGTCACATCGCTGATCATTCTTGTCAAAGGGAATGTCACATCGCATGGTAAAGGGAAAATCACATCGCTGGTCATTCATGCTAAATGGAAAGTCACATCGCTGGTCATTCATGCTAAATGGAAAGTCACATCGCTGGTCATTCATGCTAAACAGAAAGTCACATCGCTGTTCATTCATGCTATATGGAAAGTCGCATCACTGGTCATTCATGTTAAAGGGAAAATCACATTGTTGGTCATTGTTGGTTGGTCTAATGCGCTTGATGCACATTAATAAACATCACTCTAAGTATAACATTATTTCCCAGTGTTTTTCATAACTATTTTTCAGGGTTTATATTTTCAGCTATGACTGTGTCTCCGGGTGTGGGAACACTCAGAGCTGTACAGTTATATGTCAGTTGGTGATGGCACTAACGGGTGAGAATTGCGTCTGTGGAACAGGAGCATCAAGATTGAGTGAGTATAATACTCACAAGATGGCAGCACCATGCATACCATCAATGGATAGGCACTAGATGATAGCACTGATCATATTACAAATGTCTTACAGGATTGTAATTGGTTCTTGTTTTTTATTTGAGTTGTTCAGTCAGAAAGCATAGATTGTGAAAACATAACAGGGTATCACTTTCTGTTTACTGTTGAGAGGCAATGGGTGATAGGAAGGTGGCTTCACTGGACACAACAAGGTGGCCTGCTTCATCAGAGTTGTCCGTACCTTTTCTATGAGGTCACAGATGACCGAATTGTTGAAGTAGTCCACACTGATCCATTCAATTCCCTGCAACAAGAAAACTTAAATTGATTTATAGGTTCTGATTGGAGTTTTGGGTTTCTAATGTTGATTCATAAGAAAATTATGCCATACAACCATTGTGTAAATTTCTTTATACAAATACACAATGAAGTCACATTTGATAAACACATTTTGAAATGAAATTACTGAAGTCAATGGAACACCTAGAATGGCGAGACATTAGAGCTGAGAAAACAGACTCAGGATGAGAAGCGGTGTAGTGTAGCCGCTAAACCGACACGCCGACAGTGCCAGATTATCCTCATACCAGGCCCTCCACAAACAAAGGAAACTATTTGCTTGCTCAGGAGAACTTGTACGGTCTATATTTAACATTGTGTTAACTGGTATTATGTCTTTGTACGCTGTAATGCTTGTTTGTCATTGTATGTTGCATGGAAGATGACAAGGAAGCTGACGACAAACCTCAGAGATGTACTCTTCCTGCTCTTCCTTCAGGGTCAGTTCTATGAAGATCTGCTGCAACTTCTCGTTGCAGTAGTTGATGATAAACTGCTCAAAACTGTTGTGCTGTGAGACAAATACACAGTTTATACAAATGTATTAAACTTACTGCAAATGTATTAAACTTATATACACAAATTGATAGTTATCTAATAAGGGCAGGCTACACATAAAACAAAAATGTTGGACTCCCGATAAGCCAACGGATTCCTTGTCCATTTGCCATCTGGAGTTTATTGTTTTGGGTGGCAATCTTGTTAAATATAATGCAATATTAGATATATGTGTGTACAGTGAAATAAAAGGGGATCTTTCCAGAAACTGTCAAACAAGATATATCAACAACCCTGAAAATAAAAGGAGAAATTACTTTTTAGGTCAACAAAGCTATGTCAAGGCTCACTGATCTGAATGTGACACTTTTACAAACCTATGCTCCAGAGAAAAATGTAGTACAGTAAAATCTGCTTTGTTATCATGCACAAAATCATTCACTGACCAATCTAATAATTGTCCCTGTTCCAATCTGTCTCCAATGACATTTAGGGGTGATCGTATAAGTCGTATTGGATGGCTGGTGATTTGGTCGTCTCCAGGTTTCTTGGGACTAATGAATGCTTTTTTGATTGGCAACATGCATGCTACCTAATGTACCACACCACATACTGAGTGGGGTGGTTGGTGGTCTGTATTGAGGGGGTTAGGTGGCGGTCTGTATTGAGGGGGTTGGGTGGTGGTCTGTATTGAGGGGGTGGGTGGTGGTCTGTATTGAGGGGGTGGGTGGTGGTCTGTATTGAGGGGGTGGGTGGTGGTCTGTATTGAGGGGGTGGGTGGTGGTCTGTATTGAGGGGGTGGGTGGTGGTCTGTATTGAGGGGGTGGGTGGTGGTCTGTATTGAGGGGGTGGGTGGTGGTCTGTATTGAGGGGGTGGGTGGTGGTCTGTATTGAGGGGGTGGGTGGTGGTCTGTATTGAGGGGTGGGTGGTGGTCTGAACCAATACTAAACACTACATGGTCTAGGACTTTGAGAACTCATGCGATGGCCCCTGACGAGTCAAGTGATAAATGGCTGCCAGTGTGGGTGCTAAACTAATTAAATGTACAGCCACAGTGATTTATTGTCTGGTGAAAAGCTGCTGTGGAAATCTAATCAGCTTCACTCACTTCAAATATTTCAAATCCGTAGATGTCCAAGACGCCCATTGATTTCTGCCGACCTTTCTTCTCCACCTGTTCCAAAAGTACCAGTGTTTCAGTTAGTAGTAATAATAAATGACATATGTGGCACCCCATCCAAATAATTGTCAAGCGCCACTGTACAACGGTGTATATATTATATCATAAAATTTTATATACATTTAAATCGACTAATGCGTGACCAGCTGCAATTATTACAAGTAAAATATTTTGTGTTTTAAATAGCTAAAATTAATAAACACATAAATAGAAGTTATAAGAAATTATATATAGATAATTAATTAATTAAGATCACAATAGTAAAATAGTCTAAAATTCTATATAATCCTAAAGTAGCTTTGAAAAAAGTGCATCTTTAGAGCCGCTTTGAACTGCCCAACACTTGTACACTAGCTCACTGTTATTGGTACTTGTTTCCGTGCCCTGAAAACAACTGGACTGGAGTTTGTGGAACTTAATGTAAAAATTCCATGTTGCTTTGTCACATTACGTGCCTGGAGAAATGTCTTTCCTTTACTGAAATTGTTATTATTTCAACATTTTAGTTCCATTGTTAAACCTATTTAACTGTATCTGTTACGAACACTACTGATTTACACATTTCCTGGTTGAAATTGACTCCATGATTGCGTATTGTATTATTTCAACCAATTTAGTAATAGGACCAGCATGCGTGATCACATTCCACTGAGTTTTCACTGCCACCTAAATCAACTTATCACAGCTGACGTTAAATAAACAATCCACAATAATCAATAACAGACCACGGGCGATGCCAACACATAATCTGTTTAGCGAAAGTGTCACATAGATAAATTTCTCCACTGGCTCCACATGTTACAATGTCAACACCTAGGATGACTCATAACAGACAAGGGATGTAGCCGTGGTAACACAAAATGTCAACACACAATGTCAACACCTAGGATGACTCATAACAGACAAGGGATGTAGCCGTGGTAACACAAAATGTTACCTTGATACTTTCGTTGATTCTCTTAACAAGCCAAGTGAACATTCGGCTGTACAGGGCCTTGCACAGTGCATCCCTCGCATACGACGCCTGACAACAAGAAATTACATGTCTAAATGAAACTCAAACTACAGCACATGGTTTAGGAATTAAAAAAATACATTCTTCCTGATTCCAAAATGAGCTAGGTTTGAATACAATTGTAATAATAATTAACACAAACAACAGACAAGTCTGTTTAAAGGTGCTGTACAATAAAATGACTAATAAAAGTTATAACAGTTTAATCAAGTGTAATCAAATCCATCCCTGATTACAACATGTTTTTATTGGCATGGAGGCACACAATCATGCAATATCAAAGTAAAATCATGTGGTGCTGTTGAGGAAGACCTGACTATTGTAGAGATACCAGTTGGCACAAGCAAATAGTGCAATATCCCCTCCACATGGGACATCTTGACAGGAGATTTGCTCAGAGGTTTAACGATCTCTTCCATTGGTGGTACCATATACCGAATGTCATTTACCCGAATTACGCAAGAGCGTTGATCTGTTTATTACATCAGGTCGCCGGCGAAAAAGCAAACATTTCCACGTGAAGCAGTGTTCAGGGTTTGGGCTTTATTAAGTTGATTTACGTCCATAACTCATTAAATTATATTGCGCAATCATATCTAACAAATGTAATAAAGACGAAAATCCTTAAAATCAACTGGAAATATTGTAAAATCAAACACGACAAAAGCTGGACATCAGGAGGATGTTTGACAAATGAACAGAAAGCAGAAGTTCTCCCGCCCCATCAACAGATGCGAAAGGTCTGTGATATTCAGAGACATACCTCAGTGGAGCTGAGGTCAGCCTTCACCTTGTCCCGCCCTGTGTTGACAATCCTCTGAGTGAGAGCCTTTGTGAGCACGCTGGAGGAGCACCCAAGGAGCTTACTCACCTCCTCCACCTCTGTTGATGACGCAGCATTAATCTTATTACAATCCACCATGAGTATGTATGTTTTTATGTATATGAGTATGTTACCCTACTCCTCCTAGAAGTTTTGCATCTCGGGCACCAAACTCAGAGATTCATCTGCGACCCCACGGTCTGGCCATCTCGGTAAATTTTTTTTGAATCCACCCCACTATAACTCTTGCTATGAACAATCAAATTACCCTTTGCAGTTATTACATACAGCTGTCTGCAACATTATGCATACAATTTTTGACACTGTCGTGCATCTTTTCCATGATCGTCCCACATTATGTAACACAAGGGCACGGCGTCACTAGACGTTACAGTAACTGCCAGTATTACATCACAATTTCAAGAGTTTGATTCCCAGAAGCCATCAAGATATTAACTGGCAGCACCAAGTCCAAGGCATAGATAGATATTTCTGTGATAATGTTGTGTATCCTAAAATTTGGTAAACTACCAAGTTACCCCGTCTGGAGGATGGCCATTATGCTGGTCATAATAATAAGAGAACTTCTTTTGTTCCTAAATGCTCAGTAATCTAGCTGAGAGGAACATCTAAACAAAAAGGTTAATCTATCTCAAAATCGGTAAGCAAAATTCGGTTAAAGCTGTCACCAGGTGGGTGGATACGCTGGGGAGATAAGGAGAGGAAAGCACAGTTAAAACGATGAATCATCAAATGATGGTGAGATTGTGCAATGTTTTTACTGAACTAACACTAAGCGGGATCTGTGTTGCAGCATTTGGGGCAGGTAATAAACATACAACATGTGTAATGAAAATGTCTGTGTACTGTGAGTGGAAGCCTAGGATATTAATACTTTGACAAACATATGTATTACGTTACTTCCTGGGATAGGAACGAGGAACACATGCAGCAGACTTTGTCCAGGGAAAACACTGATAGATTCATCGGCACATACTGCGGTTTATGAGTGCTTTGAGAGAAGGTGTGAGAAGAGATCCATACCTTCCTCATTGTTCATGGCGCAGCCGTCGGTGCCGTCAAAGTTGTTGCGATGGTTGAAGCAGACGTTACCCAGCTTGAGAACGATGGCAACGATGTAGAACAGAGATGTGATCTCTGAGTCGTCAAACCCAATCACCTCCATTGCTCTCTACAAACAACATTAACCACTGTCAAACCCAGTCACCTCCATTGCTCTCTACAATCAACATTAACCACTGTCAAACCCAGTCACCTCCATTGCTCTCTACAAACAACATTAACACCTGTCAAATCCAATCACCTCCATTGCTCTCTACAATCAACATTAACCACTGTCAAACCCAATCACCTCCATTGCTATCTACAATCAACATTAACCACTGTCAAACCCAATCACCTCCACTGCTCTCTACAATCAACATTAACACCTGTCAAATGCCATCACCAATGATGGAGTTGCTACAATGAAGGATAAAGACATCAGGCAATGTTGATATTCTATATGTTGGTAAGCTATATTCATATGCCCATGCATGAACATGTACACACACATACATACATATAAGAATTGCAGTGAGGGAAAAATAGATATAAAATATACAAACATAACCTAAACACACAATTTTGAGTTGGCAGCATTATCACATGCCACAAGTTTGAAATAAACATTCCTGGAAAGGCACACATTATAAAGTTTGACATAAACATTCCCAGGAAAACGCACATTATAAAGGCTGGCAAACACCAATATATAGATAAAAGATTCATGGCCCCAGGACTGCCGATATCCACTCACCCGTGTCACCTGGTAGTCGTGTCCATCATCGATGGTGTTTACTTCACCACTGCCACCTGCTTGCAGAATGGTGTACTGCTCGGGGTTCCGCTCTAGATTCAGAGACTCTGTGGAGAAAAAGCTCAGTGGTTATAGAAATTTTTGTCAGGTCAAGACAGGTCTTCATTGTCAACAAATCACTCTAAGTGTGGTGACTGGTGTGATATCATTTCATGTCTACAGTCCTCAACAATTGGCCACTGTGGTTCCAACCAATGCAGGGAACGGTGAGTTGTAAGCTCACTTACAGTTGATGGTTTCAACCATCAGTTCTACAGTAACAAACATTGGCCACTACCATTTCCTCCCTAAATATTTGTTCCACAAACATTTACCACTGTTCTATTTGCTCCACGAACATTTATTCCAGAAACATTTGTCATTATTCTATTTGATCCCTCAACATTTGTTCCACAAACATTTGTCACTGTTCTACTTGCTCCCTGAACATTTGTTCCACAAACATTTGCCATTGTTCTATTTGCTCCTGGAACATTTGTTCCACACACATTTGCCACAGCTCTATTTGTTCCCTGAACATTTGTTCCACAAACAATTGACATTGTTCTGTTTGCTCCCTGAACATTTGTTCCAAAAACAATTGACATTGTTCTGTTTGCTCCCCGAACATTTGTTCCACAAATATTTGCCATTGTTCTATTTGCTCCTGGAACATTTGTTCCACACACATTTGCCACAGCTCTATTTGTTCCCTGAACATTTGTTCCACAAACAATTGACATTGTTCTGTTTGCTCCCTGAACATTTGTTCCAAAAACAATTGACATTGTTCTGTTTGCTCCCCGAACATTTGTTCCACAAATATTTGCCACTGTTTTGTACCAATGACCTCACCGAGGAAGGCCTCCTCTGCTCCCCGGAGTAGCTGGTAGAAGATGTGGAAGTTACGTTCTCCTGCGCTCTGTTCCACAACACGGCTCTGTAACGGAACACAGTCTTAGACGGTTGCAACACAATGCACATTCTACTGTAACACAACAAACAAATACCTTCAGGTTTGACACAACATAAACCAGTCTGTGTAACATAACACACAATCATGTTCAATCGAAACGCAATGCACAATCACAGTCAGGTGTAACAGAACACACAGTCAAGTGTAACAGAACACACATTCCAGTGTAACAGACTACACATTTTAGTGTAACAGAATACACATTTCAGTGTAACAGAACACACATTTCAATGTAACAAAGTACACATTTCAGTGTAACAGAATACACATTTAGTGTAACAGAACACACGACCATGTACAGTTAGTTACTCTTGTACAAGCAGTTGGGCAGCAGTTTAGTGAACTTAGAAACTGTGTTTTCAATTATCATCCACACTGATGCGTGCTCCTAAATCACTTCAAACGAAACAACAACAAAGTAGAAAACAGGAAACACTAAAATTTTATTATCTAAACACTTGTTGCAAAGAAACATTTCTACCAACCTTTTCTAACAAGTCTGTTGTTCGTGGGGAACATGAAACAGAGAGAAACATTGCAATAATCACATCTTGTGAGTGACCGAGTTAGTGCAGGTGTAGATCAAGGATTTAGCCATGGGGGTTCACACATTTACGATATTTTAAACATTGATATCCACGTATCATACATATAAATAAAAAGGCATAAAATACATTTTAGGGGGTTTGAAAATAGCCCCAGTGGAATTCGCCGAAAATGCAGGTGTCAAATGATGCTCAGAACTTGATCAACCACTGATGGGTGCATGTGTACGTGTGCACATGCATGTGTATGTGCACGTGTGCACACATACATGTGTCCGTGCACGTGTGCGCACATGCATGTGTACATGCACATGTGTGCACATACATGTATACGTACACATGTGCACACATACATGAGTACATGCACGTGTGCGCACATGCATGTGTACCTGCATGCATAGTTTTGTTTCATTTAAATATTTTTTAAACAATGAAACGATATTGTACATTATACTGTAAAAAACAAACCAGGCACCGACTAATGGCACTATGTTGGACTAGCATTCATTTTGCACTGTAAATCTTTAGTAGAAAACAGAATTACCTAAAAAAGCACTTAAATAAAGTAAACATCACTATATCCGGGCCGGATGTTTATCTACTTTTTATTGTTACAGAGAATCATGGTCAATGTTTATCACATGGAATGTGATGCAATTATTCCCACTTGATATGCTTTTTATGCAGAAATGGCAGAGACTTACAGTTTGTAATAGCCCCTCCAACCGGGTCGCCCTTGAAGTCAAACTCTATGTCCATGTACTTTCCCTGCAAAACAGTGATTACATTGCAAGAAGGGCTCTCCTGGTGACACACTAACTCTTTGCTAGACACTCACTACTAGTGTTAAGTCATAACATACTGTAGCCATCATCTGAAGACCTATCTTTTTAACTTTGCATCCTCTCCTTAGTCTCCTAGCATTTCACCCATCTGTTAGCAACATTAACATTGTATACCAATATTGAGATGGCCTAACCCTTTCATTATGATGTGCCTCTGAGCCCGTGTTTACAAGGATTTTGCATTATCATTATTTAACATTTCATGTCAACAAACAGAATAAGTCAAATTAATATATTATTACACTTTTAGTTTGAAATTATGAAAACTGAAGGTAAAATAAATAATGCACAATTCAAAATCCTTTGTGCATCAAGCAAAATAGTTATTTTTCAATCTCAGGACATAATTTTAATTTGACAAAAATGTGATCATTCCATTAAAAACGTTAGTAAAGTTTTTCTGGCAGAAACAAAACACACAACATTGTGTAACTCTAAAAAAGAGACCATATGAAACTCGTAACTTACGAAACGTGATGAGTTATCATTCCTATGTGTCTTTGCATTGCCATAGGCTGCACAGAACAAATACAAAACAATTGTCAAGTTACACATCATATCAACATAACATTCTCTATTGCATGTCAGTATTTACATCCCTTTATGAACAACAATCAATATCAGTTTGATACTAAAATTTTATGATCCTACAGTAATATGCAATTAACTGTCTGGTTAGAAACACTTTCAAAATAAATAAGCAAATTTTTTTAACATTCTTTCTATGGCAAATTGCAGACCTAACATTCACAACTGCATAAGCTAGGTAAAATCAAATGTGTTTGCAGAACATTAACAAATTCTACTAAGAGTGCCAAGTTAAACAGCCTGCTCTTGAGGGTAGGTAGACAAGGAAACATTTGGCTTACTAAGAGCACATGACAAATCAGTAAAACACAGAAGAAATCTTGAAATCAGTCTGATAAAGCCACATGACCAGCCTATATGTGTTAAACCTGAAAGCTCTGCTAACTGTAAACAGTATAAAAGAAGACACAGAATAAATAGGGTTTTGGGGTCATCACACAACACTTGTCAATGGCTGTTTCATGTACTGTACTATAAAATTATCTTAGTTCTGACGTCATCTTTCTAAGCTACATTAATAAAAAAGTAAGGTTACATAAGTACACCACACCCAATTAAAAAGGGCCCATATTCACTGGAACTGCCCCCTTTACCAAAGGCATTCAACCATAGTCTTGATTTCTCTGAGAAGCATTCAACTGTGTAGCAATCCACACATACAGACAATTGAATCTGACAATTACATCAAATGGCTTCCTACTCTTTCAGCTGAATGAACTAGGGCAGTCATCTAGACTTCTAGTGACAATGACTGGGTCTAGACCCAAACAACCAGCAAGATATGTGTTGTACCATTGCAGAATCTAAGTGCTGTTCCATGTTGTAAAAGTATCACAGTGGAGGGTGTCACAGTTACTGTTATTGTAACAACAGCAACAGGGTAAACTAATAATTGTCTATAAGGTCTAGCAAATAGACTCCGGAAGAAGAAATGAAGTTGGCTAGGATGTCATGGAATGAACTCAGCTGGCTCGCCCAAGACCGTGCTGACTGGAGGAGACTTGTTAGCGTCTTTATGGAAGTAAAAAGAGAGTAAGAAAGTAGGCATTTTGAAATCTATCTGGTAATATTATTATTAGACACTGATATTAAAGAAAAATATTGACTGTATGAGAATAGGTATGTCATTAAATGATTACTGGGGAAGTTGTGCCAAGAGCAAGGAATGACCGCAGCTTTTTGTATAGAGTCGAAACTCGCTGTATGGTCACTGCGGTAATACAGCCACCTCGTCATTGTGGTCACCCTGGACAGTCGCAAATTATTTCCATAGCAGCAAAGTGTAGGACATTTAGTCCTACTAATATGGTTACCTCGCTATTCAGATCACTTTGGCCCAGTCTCGAGGGTGACCTTAATAGTGATGTTTCCCTGTATTATGATGTGATTAGACAGGTACTCGTAAGTCACAGGAGAGTTTTGTGAGAAAGTTTTTTTAGAAACAAAATTACTGTAGAAGTGGACACTTCTTGAAAATGGCCTACATCAGTCTGTTTTTTTTTAAAGATCTATGCACATCTGTATTTCTGTCCAGCCTCTGTAATTTGGCCACCCCTGTAATCAAACCACTTTATCTCAGCCACTTGGGTGGCCTATTTAGAGGGTTTCTATTCTATCATTAATCTTACGCTGACCCATAAAAGAACACATTTTCCTTCAGCTATTTTACTAGAGTTTATTTAGTCTCACAATATAAATATATTGTTAAATGAGAATAAAATGTAATACTGCAAGTTGCGATACTTGCTTTAGAACACTTGAATGAGCACAATGAGGGTTTTAGCAGACGTCGGCCCACACGAGCTGCTTCTAACACAACCACACTTAAACGTGTCGCCTCAGTGGCATGCAATAAATATCTCTCTCACTAGTTGCCTTCAAACAGCATTATTCACCCGGTAGGGTGCCACAGCAACCCCACATCACCCACCTTCTAGTACAGGGTTGGATTGCAGTAACTGTTCCTTCACCCTGTCTATGTCCTGGCCCTTGCCCGACGCGGCGGCCACATACTGCATGATGACCTTGCTGGCCTCTGAGGACAATCAAACATTAGGTGATTTCTGGGAACACCAACATAAGATTTGTTCATTTCTTCATCTCTCAATATTACTTTGTCAGGATTTCTCAATATTCACGAGAAAAATATCCATGCAAGAACTGATAAAAGATATTAATTAATATTATATCAGCTGTGTGAAGAGAACACATTTTAAAGTCACATTTTATAACAGATTTCAGTGATAACAGTTGCAATTTTTTGTATCATTTTATTTTGCTATATGACCAGGGTCTGAGTTCTACATATTGTGTTTTCTTCTCTGCCCCACTATCCCCTAGCATACACATCTTCTTCCCAGCCCCACTATACCCTAGCATACACACCCTGTCCTCCCTGCCCCACTATCCCATAGCATACACACCTGTCCTCCCTGCCCCACTACACCCTAGCATACACACCTGTCCTCCCAGCCCCACTATACCCTATCATACACACCTATCTTCCCAGCCCCACTATACCCTAGCTTACACACCTGTCCTCCCTGCCCCACTATCCCTTAGCATACACACCTGTCTTGAATGCCCCACTATCCCCTAGCATACACACCTGTCCTCCCTACCCCACTACACCCAAGCATACACACCTGTCCTCCCAGCCCCACTATCCCCTAGCAAACAGAATAGTCTTGCCTGCCCCACTATCCCATAGCATATGCACCTGCCCTCCCAGCCCCACTATACCCTAGCATATGCACCTGCCCTCCCAGCCCCACTATATCCTAGCATATGCACCTGCCCTCCCAGCCCCACTATACCCTAGCATATGCACCTGCCTTCCCAGCCCCACTATCCCCTAGCATATGCACCTGCCCTCCCACCCCCACTATACCCTAGCATATGCACCTGCCCTCCCAGCCCCACTATACCCTAGCATATGCACCTGCCCTCCCAGCCCCACTATACCCTAGCATATGCACCTGCCCTCCCACCCCCACTATGCCCTAGCATATACACCTGTTCTCCCAGCCCCACTATACCCTAGCATATACACCTGTTCTCCCAGCCCCACTATCCCCTAGCATACACACCTGTCTTGCCTGCGCCGCTCTCCCCTGATATAATGACACACTGGTCAAGATTGTGGTCCCGCATTGACCGGTAGGCATCGTCCACCACTGCATAGCTACAACAGATACACAGCTGCTGAGTAACTCAATTTTAAGTGTCATAGAACAATCTATAAACTTTATTAATGGTGATATATATCTCTTACCCTCAAAATGGCAAGCGGGAATAAACCAGAAATAAAGCGATAAAGTGGTCAGCAGCTGTTAAAAGAGCAAATTCAGCACGACTGATTCATTGGATGATGCTCACAACTGATTCATTGGATGATGCCCATGACTGATTCATTGGATGATGCCCACGACTGATTCATTGGATGATGCCTACCATTGTAGTGCTGAATTCATTTAGTGAATCTTCATGATAATTTAAAGGCATTAGAGAATTGTAAAAAAAAAAAATTGCACGAGTGACAGGTTATCTCAGCACACAGCATTATTGTAAAACAAATTGGTAGAAATATGTCCACATAATATCAAATGATGACTGATTGTATAAGTCTTCTGTGGCCATGCCGGGAGGTGAGAAAGAGAAAGACTGATTGTATAAGTCTTCTGTGGCCATGCCAGGAGGTGAGAAAGAGAAAGACTGATTGTATAAGTCTCCGGTGGCTATGCCGGGAGGTGAGAAAGAGAAAGACTGATTGTATAAGTCTTCTGTGCCCATGCCGGGAGGTGAGAAAGAGAAAGACTGATTGTATAAGTCTTCTGTGGCCATGCCAGGAGGTGAGAAAGAGAAAGACTGATTGTATAAGTCTTCTGTGGCCATGCCGGGAGGTGAGAAAGAGAAAGACTGATTGTATAAGTCTTCTGTGGCCATGCCGGGAGGTGAGAAAGAGAAAGACTGATTGTATAAGTCTTCTGTGGCCATGCCGGGAGGTGAGAAAGACTGATTGTATAAGTCTTCTGTGGCCATGCCAGGAGGTAAGAAAGAGAAAGACTGATTGTATAAGTCTTCTGTGACCATGCCGGGAGGTGAGAAAGAGAAAGACTGATTGTATAAGTCTTCTGTGGCCATGCCGGGAGGTGAGAAAGACTGATTGTATAAGTCTTCTGTGGCCATGCCAGGAGGTAAGAAAGAGAAAGACTGATTGTATAAGTCTTCTGTGGCCATGCCGGGAGGTGAGAAAGAGAAAGACTGATTGTATAAGTCTTCTGTGGCCATGCTGGGAGGTGAGAAAGACTGATTGTATAAGTCTTCTGTGGCCATGCCGGGAGGTGAGAAAGACTGATTGTATAAGTCAGACACTGAGATGAGACCAAAACATTAGAGCACGGCACTACATTACATGGCACTACATTACATGGCACTACATTACATGGCACTCAATTACAAACAACAAGTTCATGACAATAATAATATGCAGGCAAATACCATAATTTTGGCCAAAACTATATTTGGCCAAAACTTAATGAGCATTTACTTAAAAATTAGTAAATAACCTGACAACAATGACAATGATTCCAGTGTCCAAAATATTATTAGTATTTTCGATAAAATTACATATAATATTCAACTGCAGGTATGAATACAATTACACTAACTTCTGTATCAAGTAAAGCTGCCATTGTGCAACATTTTTATATAAACTGGATTACAGTGCTTCTACAATTTCTCTGTTGCATGAAATGACCCAAACTCTCCCAGAACACCGTGCAGCCTCTCAGAGCATGCTCACATGTGTGGAGGAAGCTCGTAGATGTTACGACTGCGATACTCAAAGATGACATCTTGGGTGTAGAGTGGCAGCTTGTTGTATGGATTCACTGAGATCACTACACTGCCTATATATGTCTGTAACACAATACAATCATTGTGAAAATCGTAATCAAATAGGGAAATTTTAATGAATATAAATTTTCTTTTTGACACAACTAATAAAGTTAACTCATTTTCAACAATTCAATGTATTAAACCAAATGGTTGCCTTCTTCAGGAATCAAATCATAGGACTTAGTTCATAGTTCACTTATGACCATCTGGTGAGCAGAAGACAAACTAAATCCCAGAATTCAGTTTGTGAAGAAGTCAACTGATGGTTGCTGAAACACTGAAAGTGAGTTAACATTAATGTTTGTTTCAAAATGAAATTTTTTATTTAAACAGTATCAAGCAAAGCACATAAACATACTAAGCAGCTATTATGCAATGGATCAAAATAATTGTAACAAAAATCTTACAACCAGAAACAGCTAGAAAAACCCACTTGTCCACAGTGCAATACAGGCCATCAACAGTACCAACAACCATAATATGTCACATTCATCTATTACGCTTATAATTCAGGTAGACAGCAGATCTGCTGTGCATATCTCATTGATTCAGGATCCAAAACCTCCAACGATAAGTTAAGATATTAAAGTTCACTTTAATCAAAACATCTAGTATCTAATCTAGTATTTTCATGGAGATTAAATACAATATTATCTATTTTAGACAAATACTGGAAAAAACTTACATAAATCTGGTCATGGTTAAATCTTTCCTGTAGATTGCTGAGGAATGAGTCTTCATCAAGCGAGTCCAGTAGACACATGTCAGTCACACCAACAAGCCCCGCCCCCAGCCCTGACCCTACCCCTGGTTGGAGGGCCATCCTCCATGCACCTGCAAACAAGAGCATAATGACCATGTGACACTGACACATAATGTTGATTTAATAATATTAGTGTTGTCTTACAGTGTATATAGCATCAGTTTCACCTAGACATGCCACTCATGGTGCTTACTCCATCATCAGTTTCACCTAGACATGCCACTCATGGTGCTTACTCCATCATCAGTTTCCACCTAGACATTGCACTCATGGTGTCTACTCCATCATCAGTTTCACCTAGACATGCCACTCATGATGCTTACTCCATCATCAGTTTCCACCTAGACATGCCACTCATGGTGCTTACTCCATCATCAGTTTCACCTAGACATGCCACTCATGGTGCTTACTCCATCATCAGTTTCCACCTAGACATTGCACTCATGGTGTCTACTCCATCATCAGTTTCACCTAGACATGCCACTCATGGTGCTTACTCCATCATCAGTTTCCACCTAAACATTGCACTCATGGTGTCTACTCCATCATCAGTTTCACCTAGACATGCCACTCATGGTGCTTACTCCATCATCAGTTTCACCTAGACATGCCACTCATGGTGCTTACTACATCATCAGTTTCCACCTAAACATGCCACTCATGGTGCTTACTCCATCATCAGTTTCACCTAGACATGCCACTCATGGTGCTTACTCCATCATCAGTTTCACCTAGACATGCCACTCATGGTGTCTACTCCATCATCAGTTTCACCTAGACATGCCACTCATGGTGCTTACTCCATCATCAGTTTCCACCTAAACATTGCACTCATGGTGTCTACTCCATCATCAGTTTCACCTAGACATGCCACTCATGGTGTCTACTCCATCATCAGTTTCACCTAGACATGCCACTCATGGTGCTTACTCCATCATCAGTTTCCACCTAGACATGCCATTCATGGTGCTTACTCCATCATCAGTTTCACCTAGACATGCCACTCATGGTGTCTACTCCATCATCAGTTTCACCTAGACATACCACTCATGGTGCTTACTCCATCATCAGTTTCCACCTAAACATTGCACTCATGGTGTCTACTCCATCATCAGTTTCACCTAGACATGCCACTCATGGTGCTTACTCCATCATCAGTTTCCACCTAGACATGCCACTCATGGTGCTTACTCCATCATCAGTTTCACCTAGACATGCCACTCATGGTGCTTACTCCATCATCAGTTTCCACCTAGACATGCCACTCATGGTGCTTACTCCATCATCAGTTTCCACCTAGACATTGCACTCATGGTGTCTACTCCATCATCAGTTTCACCTAGACATGCCACTCATGGTGCTTACTCCATCATCAGTTTCCACCTAGACATGCCACTCATGGTGCTTACTCCATCATCAGTTTCACCTAGACATTGCACTCATGGTGTCTACTCCATCATCAGTTTCACCTAGACATGCCACTCATGGTGCTTACTCCATCATCAGTTTCCACCTAGACATGCCATTCACGGTGCTTACACCATCATCAATTTCCACCTAGACATTGCACTCATGGTGCCTACTGCATCTTCAGTTTGCTCCTAGACATTGCACTCATGGTGCCTACTCCATCGTCAACTTCCACCTAGACATTGCACTCACGGTGCTTACTCCATCATCAGCTTCCACCTAAACATTGCACTCATGTTGCCTACTCCATCACCAGTTTCCACCTAGACATTGCACTCATGGTGCCTACTCCATCGTCAGTTTCCACCTAGACATTGCACTCATGGTGCCTACTCCATCGTCAACTTCCACCTAGACATTGCACTCACGGTGTTTACTCCATCATCAGCTTCCACCTAAACATTGCACTCATGGTGCCTACTCCATCATCAGTTTCCACCTAGACATTGCACTCATGGTGCCTACTCCATCGTCAGTTTCCACCTAGACATTGCACTTATGGTGCCTACTCCATCGTCAGTTTCCACCTAGACATTGCACTCACGGTGCTTAGTCCATCATCAGTTTCCACCTAGACATTGCACTCATGGTGCCTACTCCATTGTCTGTTTCCATCTAGACATTGCACTCATGGTGCTTACTTCATCATCAGTTTCCAACTAGACATTGCACTCATTGTGCCTACTCCATTATCAGTTTCCTCCTAGACATTGCACTCACGGTGCTTACTCCATCATCAGTTTCCACCTAGACATTGCACTCATGGTGCCTACTCCATCGTCTGTTTCCACGTAGACATTGCACTAATGGTACCTACTCCATCGTCTGTTTCCACCTAGACATTGCACTCATTGTGCCTACTCCATCATCAGTTTCCACCTAGACATTGCACTCATAGTGCCTACTCCATCGTCAGTTTCCACCTAGACATTGCACTCACGGTGCTTAGTCCATCATCAGTTTCCACCTAGACATTGCACTCATGGTGCCTACTCCATTGTCTGTTTCCATCTAGACATTGCACTCATGGTGCTTACTTCATCATCAGTTTCCAACTAGACATTGCACTCATTGTGCCTACTCCATCATCAGTTTCCTCCTGGACATTGCACTCATGGTGCCTACTCCATCATCAGTTTCCTCCTAGACATTGCACTCATGGTGCCTACTCCATTATCTGTTTCCTCCTAGACATTGCACTCATGGTGCCTACACCATCATCAGTTTCCACCTAGACATTGCACTCATGGTGCTTACTCCATCATCAGAGCAAGTTTTTGGCAGCAAACTAGAGACTAGGAGGTTAATGGAAGATCAAATTGAATTTTACCATCTGGACCTTTGCCTTTGATGGCAAACTAGTACTGACAAAAACAACTTGTCCTAAACAAAAAGCATTTCCCTGTGGGGACAAGCTACTAACTCACTGCTCTTTCTCTTTGGCAGACATACATGCATAGGCACTACATGTAACATGCATTATGTGATTTACATGGACAGGAAACACTATAATTGCAAGCAGGACTGTTTGAATCATAAAACTATTTCCTCCAGCTGCAGTCTGGCAATGGTTAAAGCTACCCCCTCCTCAATCCAGGCCATCGTGAATCAGGTTCGTCTATGTTCAAATTGCCATGTCGTAACATAAACAGCCAGACCACTTTTGTCATTTTCTGGCAAAATTTTTACCAGGTGGGGTAAAAAAATAGTTCAACAGTTTGGCCGATGATTTCACCAAAACTAAAACAAGTTGTACAATCAAGCTAGCACGTCGTAGTGGATAACAGATTGATTAATGTTTTCGTGAAATGTGTAAAACAAGATGAAAAAAAGAATTTACTGAGTAGGGACCTTTAAATATCAAATCAGGCTTCTGACTGGAAACTCAGTGTAAGAACTTCTGACAGTATTACTGAACTGTCAGCAATTGCACAATATCTGAATGTGTCACTCCACAACTGTTGTCATATGACAAGTAGATCACTAGATTGAATGTTGCAGTGAACCAGTGCATCAGAGTAACACCAGGGACAGGTTGTTATTTGTTTTTCCATACGAGATTGTGTTAATGTTTTCTAGTACTGTATGCAAGATAACGGTTCAGATTTGATCACAATGTCATGTCATGTCATGCAACCAACCTGTAGTAGTTTTTTCCCAAATAAAAATTTTTTTTCCATGAAAATCAACATGAGAGATCTTCCCTGTCAAATGTTGCCAAAAACAAGAGAACGTTATCTACATATGCAGGGGATCCTTCAGTTACTGCCAGAAATGTAACCTTCTGACCAGAAGAACCTTTGTAGTCCTAATGTATCCCGATTTCCCTGTTCAGAATATCTTTTCTTGGTGCAAAAAATCACAAAAGGGGTGCCATCTGAAAATCACTGGCACTTCATTCCAATGACGTGAACCCGGAAGTCAAATAATAATCCATCCCCAATACTAGGCCCCTAACAGGGACCAGGCTGTGCCATCACAGAGACATCCTGACATGAAGCCTATTATGTGACAACATTGGCCAATCACCATACTGATCACACTGATACCAGGCTAAAAATACCATCTCTTTAACTGCATTTATTCCCATTCATAATGACTGAGATAAAACACACCACACTACTGCACAACATTCTTGGGTAATGACCCAAAAATCAGCCAGGAAAGGATAACAGTGGTCCTGTTGTTTGATATAGGCATCACCCATGTAAGTCATTTATGACACTCTCTTGTGAAGCAGTGCTTATTTTTTATAACCACCTCTGCCAGGGGGTGCTCTCAAAAACACATGTATTTTAACTCTCTCGACACAGCCATACCAACATATAAATTCATGTGCTTGAAAATCAGAAACACTGTCATGTCAAAATATTTGATGGTTATTAATTAATGACGCAATACTTCATGTATGTGATACTATACCAGGGCAGATCTAGGCTTGTTGGCGGGGGTCTCAGTCAGTCACAGTCATTATATTTATGAATGGGGGGGACATAAGGGTTAATATTAGCCACCTGCTAATACTTCAGTATTTACATTGACACTAGTTCAGATGTAGGCCTATATACGTGTTCCTTTACCGTAATATTTTTCATGGACACGGGGAGGGTCTAAGACCCCCCTCCATGGCTTAGAGACCCCCTAAGACCCCCCCTCCATGGCCTAGAGACCCCTATACCCCCTCCATGGCCTAGAGTCCCCTAAGACCCCTGGATCCGCTGCTGCTATACAGACATATAGCAAAGTTGTCATACCTTAGTGGTTTCAGGAAGTCATATACTGCATATAGTAAACATGCTTTATTTCATGGTGAGGTTAAGAGAGACCTACTTATCATGACATGTCCAAAATGTATGCTAAGTGATTGCTTAACAAAGGTCAAACAAGTGCATGTTTAAAATGCCCCTTGTATTCTTGTTTCACCCCTCCATGCACATGGGATCTTGTTGGCACAGCCGAAATATACTGGTCCTGTTCAGCACAAGACAGACCTGCTATATGACCTGATTCTATATGGACAATGAATGACCACCCACTAAATGTACCTTGAAAAGAAACTCATTCGTCATTCCTGTTCCATTCTGTTGGCTGAAATGGTCAAGTGAACGGTCCACTCATCAGGTCAAACAGAACAGTCCAACTGTGACAGTCAAACCGATCAGTGGACAGTGACTTCAATTTCTGGTACATGTGTTACACACTTTTCATACATCCTTGCCAAGCAAGTATTTCATTCACACACTAAGTTTTATAGTTTGAGCCCATTCATTGTACTGCTACCCATATAAACTCTGTCTCAATCCAGAAAACAATGTACATCCTATTTTAAAGCAATTCTGAACTTCTCTAACAATGTCAATAAATCTAAATGTGTATTAATAGTAGTTTGTGATTTATGGTCAATTTAGTGTGTTACACAGCAAGTGTTGTTCATAAACAAGACACAATATAACAGGTTTCATTGCACCAGCACCTGATTGACTTAGACATTACCCTCCAATGTTGCATGCTTGTTATCCATGCTTTATCCGTAGCACAGCCACCTTCACAGGTGAATCAATATGTGTGTATGGACCTGTAGTTACAATTGTAAAAAGTTGTATCTATTACAAACATACAGCCATGGTAGACATCACAGACCTACTTATCATAACTTATGTCTGACAACACTAATCTTGTTGTGCCGTATATAATGTACTCATGCTTCATTAGTTCTTGAATATAACAGTATTATATCAAGCAGGTGTGGCAACGCAACAATGATAGTTTGAAGAAAACAAATTGAAACTTTTTCAGAATGACAATGAATTGTTGTTCACATCTGATAAACAACCTCGTGCTTGACATCTGATTTATTTCTTAGGCTTAGAGGATGGTTTTAAGTTAACCAAATAATAGTTTTTTATTTATTGATTTTAAAATCGAGCTTGTTAATAACAAACAAAACCAGACTCCAGAAACTACAGTCTAGAGCTGCTAGACTCATATATGGGTCTAGTCCTCGTCAAAACAGAAACGCCATGTTTAAAGGCTGGCTATCATTACCAAAGAAGGGATTCCATAAATGTGTTTTTATGTACAAATGTATGAATGGTCTAGCACCACAATATTTGTGTGATATGTTTACATCAAATAGTCACTCCTATAATACCAGAAATGCCTCACAGCCGAAACCACGTAAAGCCAGAACTGCCTACTATCAACGCAGTTTCAGTGTGTCCAGTTTGAAGTAAAATTATCAATCAATGAATGAATCAAAATAATTTTCTGAATTTCCTTACTAGATCTACCATATCCTGGTCTGTGTACTTTGGCTCTTTCTAAGAAAACCTACCATGGATTGGTACAAGGAGCGACTGTGTAAACACTTCCTCTGAAGTGACAACATCATGATGGCTACACTATATGTACTGGATGTGTTAGTGTGTTAGTGTGTTAGATGTGTTAATGTACTCCAACTGTGTGCTGGGTGTGACTGTAGACTTGTCAATATGTTTGCGTGCAATACCTGTCATGCTAAGCGCCATCTGTAGTGTGTTTGATCAACCTATCATTGTTCATGTATTAATGTACAAAGCTGTTTGCAAATAGTATTGACATATGACAAGACTCTTCATGTGCCTGACATGCTCCACTTGGTCTCTACTTAAAAGTCTTTCTCCTCAATGTCATGTTTACCTGTACAACAACAAACGCACGCAAGCGCGCACACACATCCACACCCCACCCACACACACACACACCCACACATGCATAAACCTCTGATCTAATGTTCCCACACTCACTGGATAAGATAGACACTTGGAATTTAATCGCAACAGGAATTTGACTTTGGCTACGATTGCATTATTTTTTTATTCTGGCTAAGCTGGTGGAGAAATGTTCTTCACTGAAGTGGACTATTGGCATTATATCACAAAGTCTGAATGTAATTAGAATTAGAGTCACAGTTGACATCTGAACATGAGTGCATCGGGTCAAATGACTTGATAATTAAAATAAATATGTGATCAACCATAATCAATAGGTCAGTTATGGTAGTAATAGAAATTTAATTATGACTACAGCCTTGATAACATTTATGATGAAAAAATAAAATGTATTGGTTGTATAAACAGGGTGTTAACAAGATTGCCACCCAAAGCTATAATGCCAGATGGCAAGTGACGAGGAGACTATTGGCTTATCGAGATATTGGCTTTTAATTTTCTTTAATATCAGTGACTAATAGTGAAATTATAAAATGTCTACTTTCCAGACATTTACAATCATTATTTTACCCTGTTGTTGTACTTTAATATGATTCCCACCCAAAACTACATGCTCCAGACGATAAGGAGACAAGGAAGCCATTGGCTTATTGAGATACCAACAATTTGTCATCTCTACGTCTACAGCCTGCCCTTCTAAAACATCTGTTAATTTTGTTTTTAAACATATTCACACTGTTAGCATTTACACAATCAGTAGATAGTTGGTTCCCATTTGTTTCATTCATGTATTGTCCTCTGTAAGAATGAGTGCTTTCTGATACATAATCTACACTGTTCCTCACTAACGAGTTACGTGCTAGTGATTAAACATGCAAATATTTTCTGATATTCATCAAGGGTTGCTGTAGAGAGAAACCACAAAGATATGCAGCTTGCCTGCATCTTTCGGAAGAGACACTCCCTTCTACCTGGGTCTGGGTCTATGCCATGGGAAGAAAAATATCCCACACAGGGAAATGGAAAAAACCTGTCGTGGACTCAATGCACCTAATAGAGCTGGTGATCTCTATCACTAAACTCGCTATGCTACCTCCGAGTTTAGCTGCGATCTGGTGTAAAGGAAGTATCACATCAAGCATTAAGCATCAGACGAGGTATGCAGCCGTGCACCATATAAATGAGAAAGTCTAATTCTGACATGAACCTTTGTAAACATATCCACCATCTGGTCTGAGTGTACTTCCAATCAAGCAGTCTGCTTTTAGTATCTGTTTAACTCAGGCCAAATCTGGATCAGTCTTCCATGAAGGTATCCTGACTTGGCACAAGTAAAAACCTGAATGACAGGAGACTGTGGCTACATGTCTGCCTCTCTGGGCTCCTGGTCTGGCAATTAGATATCATTACATCCAGCTGTTACATTCAATCAAGTCACACCACATCAAGCAGTACACAAGATAGCAACTTTCTAGCATATTATATCCTCTAACATCATCTTATATAATCGTCACTCCTAGAATAACAGACCAGCCACATTTGTTTAGTTGAAATCCGAATTTTTTACTAAAACCCATATAAACCCAAATAACATTTTTGTTGCTAAACCAGCCTACATCCTTCCTATTCCAATTGGTTTTGTTTTGTCTGAAATTTGCTAACATCAAAGGTGTTTGCTCTTCGACCGAAATAACTTTGTCATTCGATTTTATAAAAGTTTGAGTGATGAATACAATAATATATATATATATATATATATATATATATATATATATATATATATATATATATATATATATATATGTACATTAAATCATGATACTTCCATTTGAAGCAAATCTGTATTTAAAACTGGATATTGCCATATCCTGAAATTCACAAAATCTGTAGTGCATACAATACAACGTGGCAGGTGTATAATAATGTATTAAAATTTGATGAGGACATGAGAAATTATAATCTGGGGTCATTATGCAGATATATTATTAGAGAAAGATTTTTGTTATATTAATTAAAACAATAAGTTTTAATATAAACTTTTAAAGTAAAACCGGGTTGGCTCCAATGACTGCGACCAAAATAGGTCTTAGTAGGAGTTTCCTGTCCCACACATCAACAGGAGTATCCCATCCCACACATCAACAGGAGTCTCCTGTCCCACACATCAACAGGAGTCTCCTGTCCCACACATCAACAGGAGTCTCCCGTCCCACACATCAACAGGAGTATCCCATCCCACACATCAACAGGAGTCTCCTGTCCCACACATCAACAGGAGTCTCCTGTCCCACACATCAACAGAAGTCTCCTGTCCCACACATCAACAGGAGTATCCCGTCCCACACATCAACAGGACTATCCCGTCCCACACATCAACAGGAGTCTCCTGTCCACCACATCAACAGGAGTCTCCTGTCCACCACATCAATAGGAGACTCCTGTCCACCACATCAATAGGAGACTCCTGTCCCACACATCAACAGGAGTCTCCTGTCCCACACATCAAAAACAGTCTCCTGTCCCACACATCAACAAGAGTCTCCTGTCCCACACATCAAGAAGAGTCTCCTGTCCCACAAATCAACAGGAGTATCCTGTCCCACACATCAAGAAGAGTCTCCTGTCCCACACGTCAACAAGAGTCTCCTGTCCCACACATCAACAGGAGTCTCCTGTCCACCACATCAATAGGAGACTCCTGTCCCACACATCAACAGGAGTCTCCTGTCCCACACATCAACAAGAGTCTCCTGTCCCACAAATCAACAGGATTATCCTGTCCCACACATCAAGAAGAGTCTCCTGTCCCACACATCAACAGGAGTCTCCTGTCCCACACATCAACAAGAGTCTCCTGTCCCACACATCAACAAGAGTCTCCTGTCCCACACATCAACAGGAGTCTCCTGTCCCACACGTCAACAAGAGTCTCCTGTCCCACACATTAACAGGAGTTTCCTGTCCCACATATCAACAGGAGTCTCCTGTCCCACACATCAACAGGAGTCTCCTGTCCCACACATCAACAAGAATCTCCTGTCCCACACATCAACAAGAGTCTCCTATCCCACACATCAACAGGAGTCTCCTGTCCCACACGTCAACAAGAGTCTCCTGTCCCACACATCAACAAGAGTCTCCTGTCCCACACATCAACAAGAGTCTCCTGTCCCACACGTCAACATGAGTCTCCTGTCCCACACATCAACAGGAGTATCCCGTCCCACACACCAACAAGAGTCTCCTGTCCCACACGTCAACAAGAGTCTCCTGTCCCACACGTCAACAAGAGTCTCCTGTCCCACACGTCAACAAGAGTCTCCTGTCCCACACGTCAACAAGAGTCTCCTGTCCCACACATCAACAAGAGTCTTCTGTCCCACACATCAACAAGAGTCTCCTGTCCCACACTTCAACAAGAGTCTCCTGATCATTACTCATAAACCAAAAAAAGCAATCTGATCATGTCGGTTTACGATCACAGTTATCTGAGATTCACCAGATGAGAGTGGATGTTAATCCCGCCTGATTTCTTCTGCATATCCTCTGTCTGTACTGATTAATTCTACATATAAATAGCCCAAACAGACAGCCAGAGCACAGACAACAATCTGGATGATGTAGGTAGCTACTTTGGCTGTTTGACTAACCATAATTTTAAGATTATCAGGCAGTTATCTCTGCCACCTTTTTGTGGATCAATCACAAATACCAATATGTTGCATTTAAAATTTTCAAATACAAATATATGCTCTATTTTAAAATTCATAAAAAAAATCACACACATATGATCAAATACAAATACGCTCTATTAAAATGCTGGGAGGTCCTGGGGCATGCCCCCCGGAATTGTTTTTTTATTGTGCGTGATATGTGTCTGGTATGCTGTACTACAAATGAACCCTACTAATATCTCCATACTGGTATATTACTTGTGTGTGCAGAAAGTGACAAACAAAGTAAATGTATTACTACACTGACAGAGCTCTGTTCCTAGAACACTTAGTAGTCATCAACTGAATCCTCACTGGGCTTCCTGTGGGCAATGGAAGGTTTTAGACCAGTAAATGTGTTGTTCATCAGTATTTCCTCATAGTCCTTACAATGCATCAGTTGTTTCCTGACATCCAAGGCAGATGATCTCTCTCCAGAGAGTCCCTCACTTCTGGATATTGATACAGGATCAAGAAGATGGGAGGTAATTGAATGCACAGTGTCTAAAAAGAAATCATGATAGGACTATGTTTTAGAATATGCGTTATCGGTACTGTTTTTAACACAATTAATATAATTTTAATATATAATTTTTTTTAATTAATATATTTATTATAATTAACCCATTAGGCCCCAGGATTTTATTAAAACATGCCACCATGTTCCCAGGATTTCTGGCAAATTTCGAGCGATTTTACCTCCTTGTGTTCAAAAATCTGTAGAAAAAAACTATTCAATATTGACAATTACAAGTTGTGTTTATTTTGAAGAGTAGTAATTTTTCCACATGCATGTATACATAGAAATAGGATATATTAATAAAATGTTGACATTTGATCACAATTTGCAAAGACAAAATAGTACATTTGTTAAAACATTGAAAGTTGCGACTGACATTTGACAATGATCCCATGCTATAACCCTACGCAACTCAGCGAAGAAAATGTAGCTATATGTGTTAGCTTTGCAACACTGAAAACATCAAATTCTGACGGTTATTTTTCAGGTTACACCATATTTTATCATGACAAATATAGAAATAAAAATTTTAGAGATAGCGTGAACAAAACTGATGAAAATCAAGATTTCCGAAAGGGCAACACATGCATGTAACGAGCTGTTGTTGTTGCAAAATGTATCTGCTAGGGTGTGGCAAAATTTGGTAGCGTTTAGTTCAGTAGTTATTCGCCAGGATTTCTTTGAATAGTGAGTCCTGTATGCGGCCATCGGCGGCCGTTCCAAGACTGCACAGAGAGGCCGGCCACGGCCGTTGTGGGGTCTAATGGGTTAATAATATTTTAATAAGTTATAATTGCATGTATGTAAAGTGCCTGAGAACAATCTTTATTGATCAGATGCTATATAAATAATTTTATTGTTAACATTATGTTTTGCATTAAAATGCATAATTTTGGTGCAATCATGATAAAGAGAATGCAACCAATGGCATTCCCACTCACGAAAGATGATATTCCCACTCATAAATGATAACATGTTCTACTGATGATACAGAGAAAGCTTCAAATAATAATAATAATGATAAACTTGTATAGTGCCTATATCCTGAGCTCAGAGGCACAACAAAACAGAATCATTAGGCGTTATCATGAACAGGGGTGTGCAAAAGTCACCATCCGAACAAAGGACCAACGACATATTTAAGATGGAAATGCAATTTTGAATAAAAAAGGTGCCATACCTCACTAAAGACACACATTGCATCAAAATGTGTCATGCTTCAATTATGACACATAAAGTACCTCAAAATGTGTCATGTCTCATCAGAGACCCAGTCATTGCCTTATAAGGTCACTGAGAGTCAATCCCCAAGCTAGACCAATCCCCAGTGACTGACACTGATCTGTTGCATGAACAAGGCTCTTTGTGGGTGAACACACACACACACACACACACATAAACCAATCATCTGGTGGCAGGTCTACTGCCAAACAGTGCATGTCATATATGATAACAAAACTAATGATAGCATTATTGTTTCTGAGGTGACATGTGGTTCACAAGACATACAGTCAAACCTGCTGAAGCAACCACCTGTCATTAACGACCACAGTCAGCTCCTCCTTTCACAAGTGTTAATTTACCTGCATTAAGTGACCACTTTTCAACCATCCATTGAGTGTTCATTTAAGACAGGTTTGACTGTATCTGCAATATAAATAGACAACACATGGGAAGATGTCAGTTTTTCATGACAAGTTTGCACTTGATGTGTGTGCACTACATTCTTTTGTAGTGGGGGGGTTAGAGACCTGGGGATGATAAATTGCCCTGGGGGTGATGCATTGACCTGGGGCAAACAGGGCAGGGGTAGAAACCATGCCAAGTTGATATGACCCTACCAGACCACAGGCAATCTGTAGTCTGTCTAGCTTGCTGACAGGATTGGAAGTATGCATGTTGGAAAACAAGCTGTGTGTATGACACCTGCACTGAGGGACAGATAAGGATCTAAACTCACCTTGTATAGACCGTTATGCTATCAATTACCTTGACATAGTAACACAATATATGTTGAATGGCTGCCGGAGTGTATAACAGAGCTGTGTTATCTGCACATCATGGCTACCTAGTACCTATTTATGTGGGTAAAAACAGCCCTTACTGTGTGCTGACTTTACACATGGGGGGCTAGAGGTGATCTCTAGCCTAGGTCATTCGGGGGTGTCTATATACTATTTTATCTAGGTATTTGTTGTGTAGTCTTCAGGGTGTATTTATATATATATATATATATATATATCATCATCATCATCTGGTCGAAAGACTTCGAGCTCTCTTCTTCATACAGCTGTACATGTTAACTCCTCTGTGTCTGTAACACCAGCATCGGATTTTAGGACCTCAACGTAGCTAAGAGCTTGAAGCGTGCCTGTGCGTCTGCTCTCGGAGTATATATATATATATATATATATATATATATATATATATATATATATATATATATATATATATATATATATATATATATATGCAGAGTAGAGGGGAAATTCTGGATACAAATACAGTGAAATGCCAAAAACAAATTCCCTCGATCAAATACAAATCTATGTACACTGCAGGTATAAAAATGTCATAGCTAACCAGCAGTTTACAACTGGAACTGCTTATCAATTATAAATGACTTAACCCCTTAGAATATTGAATAGTATTGCATATGTACAGGATATAATACGTGTAACACAACCTGTCAATTACAGATAGTCTACTATTTTAATATGTTATGTTTAACAATGGTAATATTGGTATCTATGAGGAGTTGTTTGCATTGTAGGTTTACAAAATGTGGAGAATGTACATAAATTATTCTATTAACTGGTGAAGCCTGAAGTAGAAAAGTTGCTGTATTTGGTATAAATGTAACCAATTTCCAAAATACATCCAAATACATTGACCATATTACACCCCAACACCTACTATAGGGCATACAGAAGACCTCAAAAAGGATATGGGTTTTTACTACAATAACGTGGTATAGAAGGGGTTTATGACATGTGTGTGTGTGCATGCATGTGTGCAGTGGGTAGCAGTTATATGATGCTATCTCTTGTAAAGGTGACACATTAGGGTGCACAAGGTGACATTGCCACACAATGGGGTTGTTAACCCAAAAACATAAAAATCAGGTTAGGTTAGATATAATATAATCATAAACACAATCAAAGCTGCACAGAAAATGTTGATCATGATATACAAATCCCCAGTACCACTATAATTATGTTTGTGATTAGAGAAATGTAATATTCAGTATGGGTCCCAGTAAAATAACATTTGAATTGAGCTGGATTATAATCTCTATGTCTGCATCAGAACTGGAGAGAAGATTTAAGTGTAGGCAATACTAGGCATGTGTATGTCAACACATACTTGACTGTGGGCTGAATTATTTCATCATGTTACAGCAGTTATGTAATGTGCATGGTACACACCCTGTGTGATGTAATGCAGGGAGATATTAGGGGTGCCCTGTACACAGGGTGAACACCATGTCATACCCCTCAAGCACAGGGTATGCTAACAGCATCCAGCAAGGCTGAGCCAAAACTTCGGAGAAATGCTATGATTCTCAACAAACTGCTGTGGCATTTCTAACCTGGGCTGATATTCTTGAAAGACATGAATTTGTTACTCAGGTTTTCCAAAAATACAGCTGCAAAACTTTTTGGTAATTGATCTTCCATGAGTGACCCTGGGTGTGGGGGAAGCTTTGCCGACATATTTACAAAAAAACTTGAGTTATGAATTTGTAAATGTTTCAAGGATATGTGCTCTGTCGCTTTGTCTTGTAATCTTAAATCTTCTTAAAGTAAGCATTTGAGGTGAACCTACGACAGAATCTTCATAATGAAATGTACAACATTATAGACTGTAAAACATATAAGCAAATGTTTGTTACTTCATATCCACAGCAATTGTTACTCCCTCAAAACACTGACACTTGTCAACTTTTTTAACAAAATTCAAATTAGATATCCTCATGAGCGACCCCCTGATGCTTTATACATGCATGAACATTGCATGTCTGAGACCTGATACTTATTTGGTTAGCTATATACAACTACGAAGACATGCAAATATTGATTGCGTGATTGTTACTGACAGCATCTACAGACAGTAGACAAAACACACATCTATGTGATTTACAAATTTCATGCAATAATCTGCATGATCCAAACAGGCGAGAACAAAATATTGGTCGTACTCCATATTATATAGATACGTTATCTATAAAAGTACTCTTCATGTAGACATACCTCAGACAAGCCCGTCTACTGTTACTATTGTTAGATCAATCCTGTCAGTCATTTGATGAACTTATTAGTTATCTGAACCCAATGTCCACTTAGACCCATAATAAACTACACACCAGACATAACACAGCACACCCTAATGGGGTCAGGCCACATTTACACTTCTGCGAATGGATTTGAAGACACATAGGTATTTTGGTGATTGCATTCTCAAAACACAGGTAGGTGTATTAACATTTTGTGAAAACTGCTTTTTTTTAGCACATTTGCAGAATGATCAAAAGTGCTGGAGGTATGTGATTTTGACAAAACTTGTTCAGCACATTGCCAACACAGCGCCAATGGATTTTGTGAAGCATTAAAATGGACAATGGTCACATTTTCTTACATTCATATAAAACGTTAACATGACCACCAATGGGAACATCAACTGTGCTCTGTGCCCTAGTGGGCAGTATGTCCTTCCCAGAATCACTCCCAAGTACTGGGAGAGGACAGGGAGCTTCCCCACAGGCACTTATGGGATCATTGGGAGCTGTGAGTGTAATTACTAGATGTAGGCATGTAAGGTATGTCCCAGGGGGTGCAGGACACCAGCAGATTGTGTCCACAGGCACTAAACAAACAGGGCATTACAAAAACACTGCCAGGGCTGTTTGGATGCACTCATTGAGCTGCCTTAGGTGACAGAGACACAAAATTCAATGGACACCAACTGCATTGTGACTTCAAACATTTAACCAATCTGGTACAAGGCACACAACACACTAACCGAATGTGTTGCTCACACTAGAGACAGGCACAAAGTACACACATGGAAAGGCAGACTGTGGTGAACATAGACACTCATGTTCTATTATATTATATCTTATTGTAAACAGCAAGACAAGAATGTGAAAAAGCCCACTACTAACAAAACAAATGTCACTTAAGTCGGTCTGACCCGGATCCACCTTAATGGAGTTACGGACCAGCGTACATTGCACGCTGGTCAAGTCAAATAAACACACAACTCGCAACAAAAATGTAGTAATGTACACCTAGAGCATCAAAAGCACAAAAGACCACATACTTTTATATAATTATTACGCACAGGTTGGTTGCATTTGTATAGACTGAAATAGCCCCACAAGTCTTAGCCAAGAGACCAAACTATTGGTGGCCGTATAGATTACAGCAAAAAAGAGAACTTGCACAAAGTAGACAGGAATACCAGTGCTCAGAAGACTGAAAGTACTAGTTATAACCAAAACTACTGATCCTGATAAGTTTCCGCACAACGTTCAACAGTCTGACTTTTCAGGTCGAAGTTAAGTCAGAAAGACAGACAGACAGGCAGCAGACAGACAGACAGACATAGTTATGAGTGTGGTACCTCGACACTTTCATACTCTCACAGAAGTGTAGTGCACGTATGTACACATTTTGGTACAGAAATGAAAAAAACATGCATGCATAAGACATGCCAACACTGACAGGACTTCCCATTGATTTTTAAATGCCTCATACTGAGATTGTACGTACCAAACTCTTTGTCAAAGAATAAGTTGCAAAAGGAAAGATTGCAGTCTTGCACATGCCTCATTAATCTGTCTAGACAACATTCCACTAATTAAATTCCACTCAAATAAGACAAAATATTTACACATCCTAATTAAGATTTTTTGGCCATCAACACTAGCTGAGTGTAGTGAGGTGTAAACAAATCAAGTGTTTTTGCAACAGTCAAGTAACTCACTTCTATAGCCATCTACATCAGTTCTCATGGTGTAATGAAGTATTCTATTCTATTCATGACACTTTCCCTAAAGCATAATTTCTTAAATGGAACATGGTAGAATATCTCTCATACCTCCAGTCTCCTTTGCGAAATACTGTTCCTTTTAGCGATATTCAAACTCTGTATAGTAACCACCCTCCTGGTGAGCGCAGATTGACATAACAGCATGTTTGAAGTTATGCAGTGACGATCACACCATTCAATTATTTCTATTTCAGTAAAAACTAAGCGTGTTTTCCACAAGAAATAAAGCACTCATCCACATCTGTTGTTGCCCTGCCCATTCCTACAACTGTCATAAACGGTCTTCAACTTGTCATCCATTACTACGCAGGCCACTGACGAACAATACTATGGGAAAAAACTACTAAATTATTACAACAGCATCTAGTACTATGTCAAGCAACATCTGCCATGCTGTCACCGTTATCTGAGGGGTGTCCTTGACGGGTAGCATAAATCATCCACCTCTGAATGTCACATGTGCACTTCCATGAAGAAACAAAACTGCATTAAGATATAGAAATGCAGAATATTAATAAAAATCTTATCTTCCAGCAAAGTTTGGACCTGGTCTCGACCAACGATATTAACAATATCTTTTTTTCACCCGGGGTCTTGTGATGTTGAGTCATCTGAGTGTACAACAAACTCCTGAATCATGTCAATTACACGGTGTCTCTTTCACGTGACAAAAACATCTGCTATCAATTGACATGAATTTTTTTGGACATTTTAATATAGCAAGACTTGATAAAACGAAAATAAGGTTCATGTCATGAAGATATTTAAAAATGGACCCCATAACTTGCAAAATGGTGAAATCTTCTCATTTTAAATGTGACTCAGATAATGTGGTCAGAAAGACAAACTTATGTACATTACCCGGACTTGACTTACTTGAATTAAATGCATAGGCCATATTGACCCCTCACTGTCTTCTGGGGCACCATTGCGCAGTATTGTGGGAGTGCACATATTTATTCTATCTCTGTATTCAATGTTTATCACAATTTAAACACTCTGTCACATTTAGCCACAGCTGTGACACAGTGACTGTGGAAGTGGACATCACTGACATTGCTCATGTTAATGTCAGTGTTCATTAGGTAATTAATTGCCTCTTACACAGGTAATTGAATCACCCACAAGTGAGGAAAATCACCACTGGTCATCTCATTATGCACACATGTGAAACTACAAAGAAGCAGCTACCATGGCCTCATGCATGTCACATTGCATTGCAGGCAATATCATTATACAACTTTCAACAGCGGTTAGTGGCCTGAAGCAATTGATGACAAAGTTGGGCAGGAGCCACTTCAGGACATGTCAAACAGAGCTGTTCAAAAGAATTTCTGAATATGCCCTGGTTCATTTTGGGTCGTAGATGTTTAATGTCGATAATATCTGGTGCAATAACTTTCCAATTCAAAGCTACACCAAGGGCACGCTTGTGACCCTATCACCCTAGAAAATGCACCTGGGCCAGACAAAAAAGATTTAAGATGATTCTAGTATAAGCACAAGTTCACATCAGTAAACATATTCACAGGACAAGGTGTGATTTTAACAATTTATGCAAAGCCTGTGTGAACTGTTTATGAATAATTCTTCATTAACTACAGTCTATGTGTAAGTAGTTTTATACAATACAATAGCACACTGTATTACGTGTCTCTATATAGATCAAATTTCACAACAATAACACTTTGAACAGTGTCTTACCGCTACATGACGGCATATCTCTTCTTTCCTTCCACAAAGCAACGAGTGGACTTCCATGAATATAAAAAGCGCAGTTGCATCCTTTATGTAACGCACAGGATAATGTCTCATTTGTTCTAGCAAAGTAATGTTTATAATCACTTCTTGTTGGTGGCAGCATCCACAATCTAAATTACACATGACTCAAAGAAGAACAGCAGTCGTAGAGTTTCCTTTTCTGTGTTTTCCCTTTGCTCAATATAAATTACACATGACAGAATAACAAGAGATAAGAGCACACTGATTACCTGATTACCTGATTACCTGATTACCTTGAAAGCTCCACTGCATAACATAACAAGGCCTCATTGGCATTTTCAGATAAAGTTATTCCACACAGATCTGTTTCTCCAAATAAAGCCTACAGGTATAAATGTGAGCTATCAATCAAATTGAATGTGTCTTGTTTTGATATGAATACCAAATTGTCTTGAAGGCCAAATTACACATTTCTAAAACTTGGACTGAGAACCTAGATGCATTAAAATTCAAGATATCTAAACACACAACAGTGACTGTAACATACGTCTGATACATCTGATAACCATATTATACGCAATAAATATCTGATGACCAGTAAATAACACTAACATAAATATATATATATATTATAAATAAATTAGCATAGACTATATTTGAGTCGTCTGACCTCTTGGCGATCCTAAGATTTTTTGTGTAGATTTTAAGTTGCTGCCAGTGGGCATATCTCAGAGAGCCATATGGCCACATCTTCACCAAACATTAAGCTAGACAAGACAGTTCTGTCACAGAAAGTCAGAGGCAAAACACAAAAGGAAATGTGATAATATCAATCAGTGGCAGTAACAGCAACACACATGACACCACATAAGAAGAGAGTTGTCAACAAAGTTAAACACACCTAACCAAAATAGACCTTACAACAAGACCTGCTTGTCATCTGTAATGAGATGAATGAAGTGTTGCAGAGATAGGTGTGGCCATGCTGGGGAGTGTCAAGTAGGAAGCTTCCATTCTCTCTCTAATATATGAGATGTGTTATTCTGTAAACAAATGAAACTGAGGCTTTAGGCGCCAGTGTGTTTAGTCATATACATTAAAAAAAATTACGTTGAGCCAGAACAATTTGATTTTATTAAGAAACCGATTCACATAACAATATATAACAGGAATACGGAATGATTGCATCACATCCAATATATATTCGATTCAACTAAACAGCTGAATGTGTTGTATGTGATTCGGTTGAGTGGAATCAATCAATCCATTGTAATGGTAGAAGACTTAATTTAACTTAATTGTAATCCTAAATCATGTACTTGTTGTTCTGAACACATTTTTTATTACATTTTATTGATGTTTCAATACTTTTATTTGAAGCAGTGTGCAGCAAGTATTCCAATAGTATCATTCTAACAGCATGGTTTGCAATTACTGTCCAGTAAGCAGCAACAGTACGTTCTGCCCCGAGGACTGACCTAGAGAAACCAACAGACCATAGCCTTGTCATGAGAGCATTGCCTCACATGTAAGTGGCTGCCAGTGGGCATATCTCAGAGAGCGATATGACCACATCTTCACCAAAGATCAAACTAGACAAGAACTCAACCTTACATTAAAGGCTAGAGTGCTCAAAGTGCACAGATCAGCCCCTCAGGCAATCTAGTTCTGGGCCTGCACCTAAATAGTTCTACACAAACCCTTTCATAAATGTTTGCTTGTGCTGCTCTTGATAGAAATCTGTGTCCTGGTGAGCAGGCACGTCTTGGTCCAAATCTTGACTGCCCAATCCTTTATTTTTGAGTTTGTACTGTGTGATAGAGCGTCAGACTGTTGGTGGAGGGAATCAGGGTTTTAATCCACCTGCTTCCGTTTCGAAGCCCAGGCTAGTTCGTTCACCTCACGTTGCCTGCATCTTTCAGAAAAGACACTAAAAGCTGTTGGTCCCTTCTGCCTGACCAGTGTTTTTGCCAGGGGAAGTATTTTTTAAGATCCCACGCAGGGGGTAAATGTGTAACCTGCTGCGGACTCCATCTCTCACGATCCACTACAGAGGTGCAGAAGCTGCAGTTCAGTCAATTCTGCTAAATACTTTGCAAGAGGATTCCACTAAAATTAAACATTAAAACATCATATCTTGATATATCCTTACCAACTGTGGCCAAAATTAAATGAAGGAATCCTGATAATTTATATATTCAGTAATAACTGCATCAAAATATCCAAACAATGACTATTAGGTGGTTTTGAATGGGCCATTGGGCATTCCGTCTGAGATCAACCAAGGCATGTTGCACAAGTTCATATTTTTAAATAATTTTTTGTAACCAATTATTACACAGGTCAATATAACCACACAGTTCAGTCTAACCATAGGGATGTTGCTTGAATAGTTTCTGAATTATGACCATTTCAAATTTGGCAGATTCTATCGTTGTTGTCACTTTTTTGGAAAACATGAATATTTCTTGTTCTACTTAAAATACCAATAACTCAAAAAATTATTTGTGCTAGAACTCCGAGATTTGGCCTGCTTATTCTCCATTATACTGTATGTAGATAGTAACAGACTGTTCCACATCTGTATATTAGTTCTCCCACAATCTGCTATTGAAGTTGTGTGTTTCTATGTGTGAAATTGAACCAACAAGTGATTTTAGACATGTTTCAACAATAAAACATGTTAGAACACAAATTAATATTATTTGGATAAATAACACACCTACATACATGTGTAGGCATAGGAAAGGTTTTAAGTTTCTACCTTGATTAGTTTATGAGATACTGATCTCCAAACTTGGTACATAGTGAAAGTGGCTTTATTTAACAGCCAAAAATGCTGTGGCCATGGAGCTAAAATTCCAATTTATTTTTGTATGAAAGGCATGTAAAATGCCTATGTAATGCACCATATTTGGATTCCCTATTCAAATGGTTTTATGTTGAAAAAAATATATCAATTAGATGTATTTTGTGTTTTTATCTAATCAATAGATCACAACACAATATCAAATCCTACAGCTGATTTTACTACCTATTCCAACTCTAATAAGACAATTATGTGTAAATGTTGTTGTCAAATGCAAACAACTTCTGAATACATGGTTCTAGATTATACGTACCTTTATATGTACCTGGGTCATTCCATGTGAAATCAACCAATGGTCAAAAAGTTGATGTCTCAGAATTTACTTAAATTGTAACCAATGATTAAGTGGCTATGCCTGAGCACTTGTGTAAAAGAACTAAGCATTTACTTGCAAATTGTCTCTGCTATGCCCTAGTACAACATAAACAAGGGGTAAATGACCAAAATCGTACCCATTATTTTTTACATGACATGTTTTCATGAGAAGTTTTCAAAGCTTTCAATTGGAATTTTAGTTCCATGGCAACAGCATTTTTGGCTGCTCAATATACATAACTGTTTACTATGTACCAACTTTGGAGATCAGTATCATATAAACTAATCAAGATAGAAACCTCAAACTACATGTGTATGTGTTCTATTGATCAAAATAAGATTCATTTGTGTTCTTACATGTTTTATTGTTGAAATATGGGTATAAAATCACTTGTTGGCTCACTTTCACACATTAAAACACGCAGCTTCAATGACATATTGTGGGAGAACTAATATACAAATGTGGAACTACAAAATGTTTGGTACTATCTATATATATATATATATATATATATATATATATATATATATATATATATATATATATATATATATATATATATATATATATATATATATATATAATGTAGAATAAGCAGGCCAAATCTCAAAGTTCTAGCACAAATAGTTGTTGCATTATTGGTATTTTAGTAGAACAAGAAATCTGCATGATTTAAAAAAAATTGCAAAAACAACAGAACCTGCCATATTTTAAATGGTCATAACTCAGAAACTATTTGTATATTATTGTTTGGTTATATTGACCTGTGGATTAATTTGTAAAATTTTGGTTGAATTCAAAATTATGAGTGCAACAAGATTTTCTTATTTTGGTTGATTTGAGATGGAATGTCCCAGCTAATAATGTACATTGCAACATGATCTGTCTTATCATAGGAGGAGACACCCTAGGGCAGGACATTCCAGGGCAATGTAAAGTTTTATCACAGGACAAACATTGTGAATTTTATAGTAGAGCATACTGTAGGAAATTGTGATCATACATCAAAACAAACAAACAAACATCTAGCATTAGCTCTGATGTGTATACTGCATGTACAAGTAAAGAAGCTCAGAAAATTTAAAACCCTACAAATAAGAAGATAAATCACAGTGACATTGATCTAGTATTATTAGTAAACAGTCTAGACGCCTGGCAGACATTTCCAAAGAAAAATACCAGCTCAGAGAACTTGTGGCAGCCAACAGCACAACTTCAGAGAAAAACCCACCCAAATAAAGTCGAATGAAAAAGTTGAATGACCAATAAAGTCATACTACCCAGAACTACATTAATTATTGATTTTAAAATGAGACAGGCCAAAAATGTTACTGTGGAAGTAGTTTTATGAAGAAATGGTGAGATACATGTGGCCTCTCTGTCGGTTTCACAATGCTTGGAAGTGTTCATGGCTGACATCCTTAGATCATCCACCGTAGTCAATTAACCCCTGAAATAGTACCTAGTACTATCTGGAATCAGCTAAGTATGTGGAACTGAGTCACCTAAAATATGTAAAGCACATCTCAGCAAGTTGGAATGTCAATTGGAGATGCCATGGTGTATGCCAATCACAGATACACTCTTGTAACATAGCTATTATTTTTTACAGAATAAACTTGATAGACTGGAAACTGGGTGAGCATTGAGCTACAAAAAATCTATTAAAAAAATTTAGCGAAAATCAAGTTGAGGTATCTCCAAAGATCATTGATCTGTGTCTGTCTAATGTATTCACTCTCACAATTTAGACCACTTCCTACATGTACATGACGACCTGGACATTGAAGGGTTGACATTGTTACAAAACAACATAGTTTTAGAATACACTGATCACAAGTTTTCTGAATACATTTAAAATGGCAGTTAATGCAGAGATGGGTGTATAATGCAATTACACCACACACTCCAATTACACCACACCCCAGGGGGGGTACTGCCATACTAAAAGGTGGGGGTGTGCCACCAGAGCCCCATGGAGCACATGGAGAGAGATAAATCAAGAAATTTAGGGTCACCAAGAGAGAATTGTTGAACAACTTGTCTAATATATATAAATGTAAGGTAAGCCCGGGCGGAGTGTTTTCATTGGGAAATTTCCTCTTCGGTGAAAGAGAGAATTATCAGATTTAAATGGGGCACAAAGAGAGAAAATTAAAAAAATTTTCTTCGGACAGAGAAAGAAAAATTGCCAAAAACGGGCATTTGCGTGGCACATACATGTATACCTCAGTATAGGGAGTACCCCCCCCCCCGGGCACCACACCCTGACCGTTTGACTCCATAGGAGTATTGGCCAGTTTTACTACAAGACAAGACTCATTTATGGATCTGATCTCATAATGAATGGATCATATCTGTATGTATGTATAAAATTCACCCAGTGTGGTTAGACTTTAAATGCATTTAATTTGTTAGCTATTATTTCTTTGGCATTTGCACTACCATAAGTACAAGTATTTTAAGTACAAAGTGTCTGTTCAGAAGGAACGGTTAACGAGGATTACATGAAATTGAAGAAGAATGTTTGTCATGGAAACAGATATCCTAAGAAGTTCTTCTTGACAGCAATGCAAACCAAATTCGTTGGTTTCTACATTTAAAGATTAGACACACGCCTTCACAAATTCATGTAAACTGACATGACGATGACAAATCGCCTGGCCCGGCGACAACATGCAAGCCCAAGACAAGGTTCCAACAAGTATGTGTCAATGCCAATGGTCATGACTCATGGGCATACATTGTGATGGACTGAAAATGGAATGCACTGATCGCAAATGTTTGTATTAGCTGTGCGACACTGTCAACACGTACAGTATGACCTACGACAAGAACCGCTGGTCCTGCTCCGGCTGTGATTTTACACCCGGGCGGACCGGCTAGCAACCGGCCGCAGTCATTCGATTCAATGCCAGTGGACATGTCATTCAATGTCAGCTTACCCGGTCGCTTTCACTTGTAGCGCAGATCAAACGACCTGTGAGTCGTCCGAAGCACAACTGTGTGGGATCCGCTTAAATCCACCGGCACCTTTGATGTCGAGAGCGCACAACATTGACACCGGCAACAAACCGCTTCCTGAAGTTCTCCAGCGGCTAAAATTGTTTGACGGCGGCAGAAAGTTACCACTGACCGCACCTCGCCGGCCACTCAGTACGCACGACATTCGCCAGATGTCACTATGCGTGGTCCTATGGTAATACTGGTGGCGCCACCGAGTGACCTTCAAAACGCAAAGTTGATCTTCACAATTTAAGAGACGTGTGACCAAGGAAAGCACTGACTTATCGATACTTCAAAAAAAATCATATACGAGTGGCCAGTCCTTTACATATAATTGCATTTAATTGTACAACATTTACACATTACTTAGAATATGCCGCTGCCATATGGGACCCCTACACGCAAACGCTCAAAAAAAAATAGAGATGGTCTAAAGACGAGCAGCACGGTAAGTTTGTAACAACTACAACCGTGAAGTGTCACCACTATGATCAAACACTTGCACTGGCGCAGCCTCCAACAAAGGAGAACCGACATCCGCCTTGTCATGTTTTATAAATAATAAATAATAAAACTTTATTTTGACACCATCAATTCCGGGGCTACTGCCCCGTTCACGGGTGTGTACAGGCATCAGTTCACACGACACAAACTTGTATGTAGATAGTGATAATAACAATAATACATACGCTGTATAAAATGTAAAATACTATGCAGAATGTTCGCGGGTGTAAAATTATTTTAAGAAAAAGTATACTGATTATATACATGGCATTTGTATATAAAAGATAAATCTCAAATAGGAAATAAAACGCTAATATCATCAATAATACAGAACATAAATAGGATTGATAATATGTAATAAGATCATTAAAAATGCAATATCAAAGCGGTACAACCCATTAAGTGGAAAAAATAAATGTCTTTAGTAGCTTCTTGAATTGCATGGCATAGTCGCCCTGGACCTCTTGTCCCAACTTACAGCACTTTAGCAGGTGTGCACACACACCGAGTCTATAAGCCTTGAAGAGAGGGTTGACTCGTACCCGGAAGAAGAAGAAGAAGGCTAAGTAAACCACCTGAACCATCACCGTTTAGCCGTGATCAGCTTTTTGAGGAGTACCGCATCAATTTAAAGAAGTCAGATTCAGTGGTGTATGCATTGCTAGGGGGGATTACGTCATGCCCCTTGGCTTATAGTGTTTTTTTTTTATCGTTGAACGTATTTTTTCGTTGCGCTACTATATTGTAGCATGGTGAAATAACTAATGAGTGACTAAGCTTTCCCTGTCGACCTCCCCCTTGCGAGATCCTAGATGTGCCACTCGTCAGATTACATCCGATCTACACCGTTTGTAGTAAGACCGTGGCGATGACAGAGCTATAACAACAGAAGCTGCAAGTTTGCGAGAACAACCGGGTCCTGGAGAATTGAAATAGTAAATTAAGTCGGATGATGTGGGCAGATGATCACTACATGCAGACAGATAGACTACAACACACACACACACACACACACACACACACACACACACACACACACACACACACACACACACACACACACACACACACACACACACACACACACACACACACACACACACACACACACACACACACACACACACACACACACACACACACACACACACACACACACACACACACACACACACACACACACACACACACACACACACACACACACACACACACACACACACACACACACACACACACACACACACACACACACACACACACACACACACACACACACACACACACACACACACCCACACCCACACCCACACCCACACACACACACACACACACACACACACACACACACACACACACACACACACACACACACACACACACACACACACACACACACACACACACACACACACACACACACACACACATGTGGAGACCACAGGAAGGGGGGGGTAGCTAGACCACACCGAGAGTTTTCAGATGGCGCCAACTAATAATCCGGTTTCTCGAACGTCCTTACTGAACATTGTCGTTTGCATTGATTGTGAGCCTACACCAGTCCCGCGATTAACTGCTTTGCCTTACGCGCAGGACAAACATAGTATGTATAAACGGGGTATGTTTAACATACCCCGTGTCTGTGCCAACGCTTGTTCATTAGCCTCCGAATATATTTAAACGTCTTCCTTTCTGCATGCTTGATACCACTCTTGTTGGCAAGTCACACACTTGCAAGTTAAGCCAAGTTTCGAGCCATTGACCTGCAAATCAAATCAAGTTTCAAGTTAATAACCTCTAAAAACATCAGTACGGCTTGAGATCCATACACACATATACAGACGTAGCAGTTAGAACTGATTCAACGCCGTGGAGCCCGGTGTGTCTTACATCGTCATCACGATGTTTCTAGTGTAACGAATACAAACTTCGGGGTGGAGACTCCCAGCATGGTGTACACAATGGTGTACAAAATGATGTACAATACCTTGTTCCTGTGAATATTATCAATAAGAGAAAACATTCCCAAGTGTATCACATACTTCACTCCAGATGCAGTTACTCTTTATAATATTTTTTTTTTCCCAGTACAACAGTTTGTTGGTGTTAACAGTCTGGATGCGCTGAAGAGCAATATTCAGACACTTCACTGTCCTAGACATTACAAGCAAACAACAAAATGCACTGTCTATACATTTATAATTTTGGTGTACGCCTATCGGCCTGCCTGCATCCTCGGCACGTTGAGGCTAGGCAACATATTGGAAGAAGAAGAAGTCTCGAGTAATGTATCTGAATTCCAAGTCAAGTTAACTCAAATCAAGTCGAAATAGGCGACTCGAGTACGACTCGAGTCACCCTGGTAACCCTAAGTTGCCAGGGTCAATAAATCGCCATGATAGTTGTTGTTGTTTTTCTGCGGTATTTTTATTGGAAAATTTAGGTGGATGATGCCTTGCCAAAACATTAACAAGTACTGAATAATTATTGTATTTAACGTGGCCTGTCACAATAACGTACATGGCCTGTCACAATAACGTACACGGTCTGTCACAATAACGTACACGGTCTGTCACAATAACGTACACGGTCTGTCACAATAACGTACATGGCCTGTCACAATAACGTACACGGTCTCGTTTTGCGTACGATTCGAACCGCCAAATTTGTTGGCAAGTCACAAACTGGCAAGTCAAGTATCAAGTCAATGATCTCCAAGTCCAAGTCAAGTCTCGGGTCATTTATCTGAATTCCAAGTCAAATCAAGTCAAAATGGGCGCCTCGAGTCAACCCCCTATGACACGAGTCAACTGATCTGCCTGACACGCGAGTATCCCTTCGTCAAAGGTCTTGTCTTAGTTGCTAACATCCATATTTTGTCGTGACAGACATTGCTAGCAATAATAAAGACAACAACTAGTAGAGATCGAGGATGTGTGGCAGGAAGTGGTAGGTGACAGGTGACAGGTTGGTCCAAAGCATTGGTGGGAAATGGGGAGGGGGTAATTAGCCTAAAAAATAGGCCGGAGTGGTATTGGTGGGATGTGGACTTTTCAAAATGGCGGAAGATGGGAGGTTGGCTGGCCCCTTAAACAGGGGCGGATCTAAGCTTGTTGGCAGGGGTCTCAGTCAGTCGTAGTCATATGCCGTTCTACTTGTGAACCGGGGGAGGACGGGACGACACATGTGTCGTTCTACTTACAGAAGGGTTAATGTTAACCGGCTGCTAATACTTCAGTCTTTACATTGACACTAGTTCCGGTATAGGCCAATATACGTTGCTCTTTACAGTAATATATTTGCACAAGGGGTCTAAGACCCCCCATGGCTTAGGGGGGTCTGGAGACCCCTAAGACTCCCATGTAGACTCCACCTCTTTATAAAGGCAGCTATGACATTAAAGAAGAACCACTATTACTTTTCCTGACCTTCCTTGTTAAGCGAAATTAGAAGTACAGTATCAATTGAACGTGTGACTTATAAGTCCACAGCCGCCTGTTACATCATCAAACTGCGTCTAAGTAAGAGGCTTCCAGCCGGAGTGAGGAGCCAACGCCTACATAGCTGAAGGGCGTGCTTCGCAATACATTCCAGATCTTATGTTTCAGCCTAGAGTACACCTGGAGGCGACATACCAAACCAGACTGTCGCTACAATCATCTCGGGTCAACTTCGTTTTTACATTATTTCACGACTCTCGCGTCGCAACACAGCCTGCAGCATATGACCCTGTTTAGTACACGTGCTGACATTTAGAGTATACCAACACGGCAACAACAATGTAGTGGCTCTACAACACCGCAACAACAATGTAGTGGCTCTACAAAACCGCAACAACAATGTAGCGGCTCTACAACACCGCAACAACAATGTAGCGGTTCTACAACACCGCAACTACAATGTAGCGGCTCTACAACACCGTAACAACAATGTAGCGGATCTATAACACCGCAAATATGTGACTAAAATCGTCTACGTTGGATTCTGAACAAATATGGCACTGCCCATGCAAAAAAGATTTTCAGTGTTCAACGAGGTATATTTAGGTTAACCATGTGCGTGATAGTCTTGATTATATTTGCAAATAGTTAGTTTTCAAGTACTCTTATATGTGCAAAGGCCCCAAAATGCCTTTGTTTTCACTTTAATCGATCTCGGAGAAGGATGACGTTATAGTTTGGAGGGCATAACGCCCACTCTTATCTTGTTACATGGATCGAACTTAAGATTATATCGCATATCGCCCATCTAGTTACATAATTGTTGCAGCAGAAGCAAAAACACGTGGTAAGCTATTCACATTAAACTGTGAGCTTTACAATTATAAAATTGTCTTTACAAACGTCGTATTGTGTACAGTGACTACACGTAAGTTTGTTTCCATTTTTTTTAAAGTTTAATCCTAGGCCTACGCAGACACAGTTTGAATGCAACAACAAATTACACACAGTAACCCCGTGTTCGATACTTGTGCAACGCGCATACCGATTTTTTATAGAACATTTAAGTGCCTCCAAACCCCATTTGTGCTACATTGTGTTTGAGACTTCAGCGCAACCACTGAAAATCAAGCCGGCCAGCCAACAATAGTAATGACAGACAATTGACTGTACCTATGACAGAGTAAATAAAAGCGGCATCTGTGTTCACATATCTCCTGTATCGTTTGACTACATTTTCAATCCATCATCATTGTATAACACCTATATTTGTCAGTAACGGCGGTAGATAAACACACTTGCGCCTGTATCCAAACAGGGTAAATGAAAACGGCATGTGTGGTCACATAGCTGTATCAAAAGTCGATAGTAAATGCACACTCCATCATAATTGTATAAGACCTGTGTTTATATAATATTTATACTAAACGAGTTGCCCGGCGTTGCACGGGACAAAAAGGCAGCCACTACAAGACAAGAGCATGTGACTTTTGGTAATTCAACGTCATAGCAATGACCCAACCGTCGTCAAACAATTGTGCGCACTACTGTTCTCAGTTATACAATCTACGTCAAACGTCCAAATACGTAATATCCCCACCACGAGGGAATGTTGAATTTGTTTAACGTATGAACCATCCCAATTGAACCCCGGGCACGCGTATACAACTTTAGCCCCATACATGCGAAACTGACAGATATAAAAAGGAACGGACAGAGTCACACAGTACTTTATAGTCGAGGTCAGTAATGGCATGCACGTGTGCATGCGCCTAAACGCTCCTAAGACCAGACTGTCTAAATGTAGTCGATTCGCGTCGATACTGTTGCCAATTAAACAGTCAAAGTGTCCGACTAATCTCCCCGCCAGCTGCTGCACGCGCTGTAAGCACACATTTCACTGCGGCATGACCTCACGCGTAATTTGGGGTCGGTCAAGCGGAACGCTATAAACACGAGTGTATCTAGCCTAGGTGTTGTCGGGTCAGCCATTAACGCTTGAACGTCATGACGTCGGCGTATGCATTAGGATCTGTTTGTCGTAACGCGTCCGAGTGTCCAGGTCTTCATCGATAACTCGTAAACAAGAGAGTGTAATTACTAAACCAATGTGCACATCGCACGACAGCCAGAGGCGAGGGACGTCTTCAGTTGGACACAGCCGGAGCACATGAGATGGCTGGGCAGGCGGACTGAGTCGTGCGTCTGACTCGTATTCTCGCGGTAAATATAACACCTGCTGTTTTTTGTTTGTCTGACATTGTGTTTATATGATTTGAATATGACATATATGCATGTATATGTACGTGTGTGTGCCTGTATATGCGCGTGTACATACAACCATACATAAATACATAAATACATAAATACATAAATACATAAATACATAAATACATAAATACATAAATACATAAATACATAAATACATAAATACATAAATACATAAATACATAAATACATAAATACATAAATACATACATACATACATACATACATACATACAAATAGACATACATGCACACACGCACGCACGCACGCACGCTCGCACGCTCGCACGCACGCACGCACGCACGCACACACACACACACACACACACACACACACACACACACACACACACACACACACACACACACACACACACACACACCCACATATATAATTATATATTATATACATATATACATACATACGTACATACGTACACACATACATACAGGCATACACGCACACATACATACATATATACATATATACATGCATGCATACATACATAATACATACATGCATGCTTGCATGCATACATACATACATGCATACATACGTACGTACGTACGTACGTACGTACGTATATGCGTACATACATACATACACACATACATACATACATACATACATACATACATACATACATACATACATACATACATACATACATACATACATGCAAGCATACACGCACACATACATACATACATACATACATACATACATACATACATACATACATACATACATACATACATATATGCATTCATACAAACATAGTACAGACATGCATGCTTGCATGCATACATACATACATACATACATACATACATACATGCATACATACATACATACATACATACATACATACACAAACCCGCGCTCGCACACACACACACACACACACACACACACACACACACACACACACGCACGCACGCACGCACGCACGCACGCACGCACGCAATCACGCACATTGTCGCACAAACACGTACGAACAGCGACGGTTGAGGAGTACCCATGCAGTCAATGTGTCGTACAACCGGTGGTTAACTGGCATGTCGCGTGCAGCTGATTAATTTACATGCAGTCGTCTCAGTTTCCGTGTTGTGGTGTTGTTGTGTGACAGCGATGTGACGTCAATAGTGTCTGGTCTAAGTGGCGTCTAACTTCACCACTGTGATCAATCTCAGCGACTTAGCTTTCCGATGATTCTAAATACGAAACTGAATAGATACAGAAGACAATCATCCTAACTGGCGACAGATCGTCACAACAGACTGAACCGCAACTAACACTACCAGACCACCATATCAAGTACTACGACAACGACTGCGACAACGACTGCGACTGCGACTGCGACTGCGACTGCGACTGCGACTGCGACTGCGACTGCGACTGCGACTGCGACTGCGACTGCGACTGCGACTGCGACTGCGACTGCGACTGCTACTACGACTACGACTACGACTACGACTACGACTACTACTACGACTACGACTACGACTACGACTACTACTACGACTACGACTACGACTACGACTGCGACTACCATCGAACACAACTGTCTCGACATTCATAACTATACAGTAATCAAAACAACAACAATATGGAAACCAACAAAAATCATAATAGCAGTCAACAACGACGACAACCATCACGACATAACTTAACCACGACAACAAACACCACGATTCTTGAAAACAACAAAGTGTGTAGCCGCGACTACGAAAGGGCATTTGGCAAACGTGAATCGACTGTCAGGGCATTTGGCAACGGGTCGTAAAATCGCACTGACCTCTAACAACGAAACACAGTCGCGTGTATCAAATTCTCCCTCCATTAACATGCCCCCCCCCCCCAGCGGTATTCACTTTGTTCGTAAGTCATCCGTGGTCGTTGGCATTACGTCGCCATTTTATTTATATCCGTGTGGATCGACCTCTTCGTGTCGACATAATCGTTAAATCTACACGCCATTGGCTGGTGTTTTGACCATTAGCATACACGGCGATGTGTCCGGCAGCTTCTCGTCAAATAATGTTGCTTTGTTGCGCCATGAATAAAATTATATTTTAACAAGTTATTTATTAAATCGCGGAACATCTCTTCACAAGAACACCCAGTTGAATAGGCCTTGTCAAGAATGTTAACCGTTATGAAAAGGCTTTCGGCTGTGGAGCAATATCTATGATTATGCAGCTATTAGGAACACCCCAAACACGTAAACGTCAAAGTTGAAACTATTAGTGTTGAAAGCATTGCATTATTGGCCTGGAACATGCCGTAACGTACGGACAACAACAAATATACTCTGTGACGGAGAAACACTCAATGGGAACGTTAAAGCGGCTAAATAACGTGACGGAATCGAAAACTGCCGAGAGCCATTTGCAGCGTTGCTTGCCAAGTCGTTCGACTCAAGGCAGTGCAACGAATACATTACGTGGACCTACTACAACAACAACAACAACTTGCAAGCTTAACCACGTATAGTCACCGTATAGCAACTTGTAGGCTAAACCACGTAGAGCAACCTGCAAGCTTAGCCACAGTATAAACATTTTCAGGCTTTGTTATGTATAACAACTTGAAGAATTAGCCACGTACAGCAACATGCAAGCTTCGCCACCGCATGGCAACTTGTGGGTTTAGCCACGTATAACAACTTGCAGACTTAGCGACGTACAACAACCTGCAAGCTTAGCCACCGTTTAACAAGTTGCAGGCTTAGCCACGTATTACAAGTTCCAGGCTTAGCCACGTTTAACAACGTGCAAGCTTTGTCATGTATAACAACTTGCAGGCTTAGCAACGTATAGCAACCTGCAGGCCTAGCGACGTCTCGCATTTGAAGGGGTTTAATGAATACATGCTCTGGTTCCTGACTGTATACTGATGTTGATGCCCAATAACTATACACCATGGACTCGAACTACCGGGTAGGAATTCAGTTGATGAATATCCGATTGCACGCCCTACAATGAGAAAATGGCGATGCAGTGCAAGCGACAGCACGCACCACACACCACACACCACACAACACACAATACACACCACACACCACACAACACACACCACACAACACACAATACACACCACACACCACACACCACACACCACACACCACACAACACACAACACACAACACACAACACACAACACACTCCTCACACCACAAACCACACAACACACACCACACACCACACACCGCACACCACACTTAGCTGCCTGTTCACAAGGATGTGAAACAAGGACATTGCGTATTCAAACAACAAATGTAACTATGTAAGTTGTATGTGCCGGTAATGGATTGAAGCTGTCGCATGAAGTCAGCGTGACGATGAAGGTGTTCGTATATCTTGGAAGAAAGATTTATATAGTTTGGATGGTTTGGGCTGCCTCGACAGCTTCATCAGACCAGCTGTGTGGTATTCGTGATGAAGATGATGGACTGAAGAAAATCACTTGAAGTCATCGTGACATGGGCTTCATTTTGAAAAGAAAACATGCATTCTACAATAGCGCAGTCGTCTCAGTTGTCATGTTTGTAAATAAAATGCAGAGAATGGAGAGAAAAAGAGCGTTGACCCACACACGCACACGCACACGCACACGCACACGCACACGCACACGCACACGCACACGCACACGCACACGCACACGCACACGCACACGCACACGCACACGCACACGCACACGCACACGCACACGCACACGCACACGCACACGCACACGCACACGCACACGCACACGCACACGCACACGCACACGCACACGCACACGCACACGCACACGCACACGCACACGCACACGCACACGCACACGCACACGCACACGCACACGCACACGCACACGCACACGCACACGCACACGCACACGCACACGCACACGCACACGCACACGCACACGCACACGCACACGCATACGCACATCGAAATATGGGAAAACAGCAACGCCAAGGAACGAGGTAATACTTGGACAGAGGAACATATAGTCAAATGGCTGGCGATCGATATATTCGGGAAGGTTGGAGATGGCATCGAGAAAGAGTACAAGAACGGCATGAGAAAGCCAGAGAGAAATATACTGAAATCCATAGTCTGATATGTTAGAACAAGACCTGTGTCTCTGGCACAGGACGTAGTGGTGAAACGCCTGTGATAGTCAGACAACCTTGCTGCTGGAGAAAGTTACACACCATGCATGAAATTCAATATGATTTGATTAAACGACTCGATAAGGCCGCAGTAAGCCTATATTTAATAATACATTTACGGTGATCTCCCGATGCTGTGTTTTTTAGAATGTGCTATATATTGTGTTATGTTGTGCAACAAATAGGGCCCGTATGGCGACAGTATCATACTTGTTTTGTCTCCGTCAGAGCGCATCGACTCTCTAAGTGCTACAACAAAACCATCACCATGGCAACACCGCACACGACGACGCTAACCCAATGATGAATGCGACAGAAGCGACACAACTGGCGCGAAACGTCAGCGGCGTCGGTGACGGAGCCATCTCTTGTCTGGATTGTTATTCGCATGACACGGAAGCTTTGGGTTTAGGTGAGTAAACAAGTGCTTATTTCCCTCCTTCACCCATACACCAGTAGCCCCAACCCTAGTGATCGACGTGGACCCCATTATTTCCCTCCTTCATCCATACACCAGTAGCCCCAGCCCTAGTGATCGACGTGGACCCCATGCGCTAATCATTTGCTTATTTCCCTCCTTCACCCATACACCAGTAGCCCCCACCCTATTGATCGACGTGGACGCTAATCATTTGTAGCATTGTAAGCCATTTATTATCTAGTTTGACTCATGTACTCATTTACCACCCCAAGAAATGGTAAAATTTAAATGTAAAAAAATGTGTGGGCATACGCATTGTGCTTCTATCCCTGATCTTCACATTAGCTGGTTGTTGTCAGCTATAACCACCTGTTGTCAACTATAACCACCTGTCAGGTCAAGTGTCCATGCTGTGTGCACAGCTGACTCCGTTCATGTCTACCTCGTGAACACGCCTTTCTTCGTTACATGTTTTCAGCATACATGTTCCTCTCCCTCCATCCCTACCTCCACCCCCTACCCTTCCCTCCCACCCTCTGCCCCCCCCCCCCCCACCCGTCTCTCCTTTCCCGCGTATGCACGCACTCAAGTACGTACCTACGTACCTCCACACCTGCCTACTTACATATCCATATATCCACCCACCCATCCATTCATCCACCCACCCACCACCCATCCACCCATCCACCCCATCCACCCATCCACCCATCCACCCATCCACCCATCCACCCATCCATCCACCCACCCACCCCCGTTATCTCATCCTCCCCTTGCCACTGTGGTCGACACTGAACGCAACCAATAACAACTTCTATGTGAACTTGGCCTATGATCACTCGCGTATATGTAGGCTGTATGTAGGCTGTATGTAGGCTGTACGTAGGCTGTATGTAGGCTGTATGTAGGCTGTATGTAGGCTGTATGTAGGCTGTATGTAGGTTGTACGTAGGCTGTATGTAGGTTGTACGTAGGCTGTATGTAGGCTGTATGTAGGCTGTACGTAGGCTGTACGTAGGCTGTATGTAGGCTGTACGTAGGCTGTATGTAGGTTGTATGTAGGCTGTATGTAGGCTGTACGTAGGCTGTATGTAGGTTGTACGTAGGCTGTATGTAGGCTGTATGTAGGCTGTATGTAGGTTGTACGTAGGCTGTATGTAGGCTGTATGTAGGCTGTACGTAGGCTGTATGTAGGCTGTATGTAGGCTGTATGTAGGTTGTACGTAGGCTGTATGTAGGCTGTATGTAGGTTGTACGTAGGCTGTATGTAGGCTGTATGTAGGCTGTATGAAGGCTGTATGTAGGCTGTATGTAGGCTGTATGAAGGCTGTACGTAGGCTGTATGTAGGCTGTACGTAGGCTGTATGTAGGCTGTATGTAGGTTGTACGTAGGCTGTATGTAGGCTGTATGTAGGTTGTACGTAGGCTGTATGTAGGCTGTATGTAGGCTGTATGGAGGCTGTACGAGACAGTACAAACGACTTAGAGTGGCTTCGTGAAAATAAGATACACTTAAAGAATTTGGGGTCAAATGTTGGTCACTACTTATAAAATGGGGTTAAGTTGCCGCACCGCAAGGGGTAATTAATAAACATACCCTAGAGTCAAATTGTTTGGCCACCCGCATATGCATTGGACATTGTCCCAGTTGTTTGGGTGTGACCGTTGAGCGCTTTGTCGCAGGCATACGAATCACCCAGCTGTACAGGCATATCATACACAGCGATCATGTTTTGCATTCATTGGCAGCAGTCAACTACTCGCACTAATCGGTGAGATTAAATCGCCAACACCGAAGTACCTGAGATAGTCAGATATCAAATAGCGGATCGATATGTATGTTGGTACATTATTGTGCAAGTCACGGAGGCCGCATACCACACACCCGGATGTGTACGGCGTACATACCACGCACCCGGACGTGTACGCCGTACATACCACACACCCGGATGTGTACGGCGTACATACCACACACCCGGACGTGTACGCCGTACATACCACGCACCCGGACGTGTACGCCGTACATACCACACACCCGGACGTGTACGCCGTACATACCACACACCCGGACGTGTACGCCGTACATACCACACACCCGGACGTGTACGCCGTACATATCACACACCCGGACGTGTACGGCGTACATACCACACACCCGGACGTGTACGCCGTACATATCACACACCCGGACGTGTACGCCGTACATATCACACACCCGGACGTGTACGCCGTACATACCACACACCCGGACGTGTACGCCGTACATATCACACACCCGGACGTGTACGCCGTACATACCACACACCCGGACGTGTACGCCGTACATACCACACACCCGGACGTGTACGCCGTACATATCACACACCCGGACGTGTACGCCGTACATACCACGCACCCGGACGTGTACGCCGTACATACCACACACTCGGACGTGTACGCCGTACATATCACACACCCGGACGTGTACGCCGTACATACCACGCACCCGGACGTGTACGCCGTACGTACCACACACCCGGATGTGTACGGCGTACATACCACGCACCCGGACGTGTACGCCGTACATACCACACACCCGGACGTGTACGGCGTACATACCACACACCCGGACGTGTACGCCATACATACCACACACCCGGATGTGTACGGCGTACATACCACGCACCCGGACGTGTACGCCGTACATACCACACACCCGGACGTGTACGCCGTACATACCACACACCCGGACGTGTACGCCGTACGTACCACACACCCGGACGTGTACGGCGTACGTACCACACACCCGGACGTGTACGCCGTACGTACCACACACCCGGACGTGTACGCCGTACGTACCACACACCCGGACGTGTACGCCGTACGTACCACGCACCCGGACGTGTACGCCGTACATACCACACACCCGGACGTGTACGCCGTACATACCACGCACCCGGACGTGTACGCCGTACGTACCACACACCCGGACGTGTACGCCGTACGTACCACACACCCGGACGTGTACGCCGTACGTACATGGTCACTTCCCAAGGCGGTGATAGGTTTAGTTGACTTCGGATGTAGTGTTGGTTATATAAAAGTAGGTCCTGGTCCCAAAAACATGTATTGACAGCTAACAAACACATAGGAAGACAAAGGCTTACCATTTCGCGAATAATAGTATGCCCGATGCACATAATACTGATAACAGATACATGCAATTCGGTACAAACGTATATAGACAGTGACCTCCCTGCTAGTGTTGAAACACGCACACCGCCGCCTGAACACAAGTAGACACTATAATTGATTTAATCAATCGGCGTGTTTTTATTGTTATCCGCCTTTAAAAACAAATATACAGGTATACGTAAGACGTATGACGTATGACGTATGACGTATGACGTATTGTTATTACCAGTACAGCTACGGCTACGGCTACGACGGCTACGGCTACGGCTGCGGCTGCCGCTGCCGCTGCCGCTGCCGCTGCCGCTGCCGCTGCCGCTGCCGCTGCCGCTGCCGCTGCCGCTGCCGCTGCCGCTGCCGCTGCCGCTGCCGCTGCCGCTGCCGCTGCCGCTGCCGCTGCCGCTGCCGCTGCCGCTGCCGCTGCCGCTGCCGCTGCCGCTGCCGCTGCCGCTGCCGCTACGGCTAAGGCTAATGCTGATGCTAGGGACATTTTACAAAACAGTAAACAATCAGACGAAATTAAATTCACGAGTATGTTATTGTGTTTTGCAGGATTTGTCGCCTTTTTAGTAGCAGCACCGCTGGCGATCATCATCGCCTGCATAGGCATTTGTATGATCTGCTTCATAACAGGTAAGTCAGACTTGGTGGGTCAGCTGTAGGAATGTGGGTGGTAGCAATGACAAACTGTCCCGATAGACGGCGTCAACGTAGCACGGGGTTCTCTTAATGTCATCGTTGTGGCCGAGCCCACAGACGCAGGTGGGAGACCTGATGTCCTCCTTCATGTTTGGCTCACCTTTGTGGTTATTTGGAGACATGAAATATTCACATTACGCTTTTGCATGAAATATCAAAGGGTCAATGTTTTGTATATCAACGAACGTGTGCGCTCTGGTCTGATCCGTGTCGCCAAGGAGCGCAAGTAGCAAGTAGCAAGTAGCAAGTAGCAAGTAGCAAGGTACACTTTCTAAGGTTTGTTTTTGTGGCGGAGACCAGCCAATCAGGAGGTGGTATAATTCTGACCAATCAACGGTAACCGACACATACCGGCCGTGATTGCCAATGTAACTTACTTCCTAGCAAGACATACACAATGTGCTTAATACACTGTTCGTCAAGTTGTCGTTGTTTTATATACTGAAGTAGTTGTTAATAGCCAGGTCAAAGGGTCAAATCGACGAACAGTGGCACTTCTTCGATCGTGCTTCTTCGTCCAACTACGCGCGCACACCCGCACCCGCACCCGCACCCGCACCCGCACGCACGCGCGCAGACCCACGCCTCCACCCACGCTATCAATAAGTTGCTATCCCTTATAGTGGTTCCTGTGTTGCAGCCCGCACAAAGAAGCCAGATATTGTAGTTGTACCGACATCGCTGCAGTATCCGCCGGCGTATTCGCCATGACGTGCGAAGATGCCAGCCTCTTGCGACTCGCGGTAACTTACAGCGGTGTCCGGCGTCGCTCACCGAGTGATGTTGGTGCACTTCAACCGGAGATGTTCGTCGTGTCGTTTCACAAGATGCATCAGTGTAATTCAACTAGCCGATAATGGCGTCACTCGCCAAGAAAATGTAGGTCCTACGACATGTTTCACCTACACACAGTTCTTACTTGATGCAGTTTGGCCTATATGACGAATGTTCTAGCCGATGATAGTGTTAGGATCTAATTCGACCTTATCCCGAGGACACTGGTTTAATGGCAGCTTCAATGAACACAAGCAGGAATGCGCGGTTATGATCGTTACAACTCGTGATACCGCCACGATGCCACGGAACTGATATTAAGTATTATGCTTTTAGTGTGGACTCGGTGTAACGTCGTCGTCGTTGTTTATTATTACTGGGTATGTTGCCTTGTGCGATGCAACGTACGCGAATGAATCGGATGTATATAGTGGTTTCATATATTTCTCACTTGTACCAAAATGTCGTTGTTTTGTTATATCATAAACTGTCAAAAACATACAAACATCACATTAATTTTTACTGGGTATGTTGCCTTGTGCGATGCAACGTACGCGAATGAATCGGATGTATATAGTGGTTTCATATATTTCTCACTTGTACCAAAATGTCGTTGTTTTGTTATATCATAAACTGTCAAAAACATACAAACATCACATTAATTTTGTACAATAATATTACGTTTCATGCACATAGATTCCACAGATCATATGCACCCGCGCGTACACATTCACTCGCTCGAGCAAGACACTCACACGTAGCCTACTGGTAAAAAGTTATAGCGCCTCCTACGATAGTAGCTAAATTGAACCACGATTGTCCATCACACTTACTATCATTATTCGGCTGAACTGATGACCAGATTTCGCCTAAGCACACTACGGTTAACTATTTCAATCATGTCGCAAACATAATTACCGCAAGTACTGGTAGTTTATATGCAACATACCAATGCGCCTATAAATACAACGACGAGTCTTTTGACTGAGGAATAATATTACTGTTGTAAGGTCAACATGTGAAACCCATCAATCTTGCCTCTTGCATACATTTACTTTGCATTGGTTATCACCAATGGATCTGGCATACAGGTGACATTAATGTGCCATATTGCATTTTGAAACGGAAGCTGGCTGACTTGAATTGTAGTCTAGCTTCGATGTAACCAGCAGACTAAGGTGAAGAAAACAAAGTTGAAGGTCGAGTCATCATACAAATTGCAGCAAACAAAGCAAACTGGCGGTGTTTGCTCCGAAATTAATCGGTTACATATTCGGACCGTAAAAGTGTGACGTCACAAAATACGTTCTGGTTTTCGCCAGCTATCCGAATAGACTGTGCATAAATATGTCTTAAACGGCACTTGATGTGGCACTAGGTATAAGGTATGCCAAGCAACGTTAAGCAAGTTCTTAATCCACGTCAAACGTGATCTTCTAAATGAGATTAAAAATGTGTCACATAACCCTCCTCCTACGGCAAAACAAAATAAATAGCACTGCTATATAGCGAGTAGTAATAAGGCTTCATAAACTTACATATATACATGACATGTGACGTAGTTGCATCCTTTCGTAAGTTAATATCTTATTAAATACATGTTAAATCAATGTTATTAATGACTATTCAATGATTGTGTTGATATTGTGACATCAACAGCGCACTTACTGCAGCGTGCAGTGCAGTATTCCCTGGCAAACATTAGTTTTGTTTGAAGCACAAACTGGTACCAACATCACGCATTATATGAGTGTGAAATACACAACTAACATACATAGGCACACACACAACAGTAGTATTGCTCAGTGATACTATACATATTTACAATAGATCGAAAATATACTATCAAGACATATCCATATTGTACGAATCAAAGTATGTAATGCTATGAACTTTATACACATAACACATAAAACACGTTGTCCGTTCGTTTTTCAAGCATAAACATATATACGAGAGACAACAATGCAGCCAAGGCCTCGCTGTTGCTGCATTAACCGCAACATTTACACGTTATTCACGGTGTTATGACACACGACATTGACACAGTCCTCTTGTAGATGTGCCGAACGAAGACGGCAGAACACTCGCACTAACCACTGGACGATCCGCTGCCATCAGTGCTGAGTCGACGCATCTTGCACGGCCGTTCTACAAATGTTTGAAACACTCTGTCAACAAGGCAGCTGGCAAAAAATTGTCAACAACGACTAACAAATTTATCGTTAATGCTACAAACACTGCCTTGCATGATGAAACTGTTCCGTGTCGACAATACAGTGTTTTAAAGCGGCGCTGTAATGGGCGTTCTCTCGTTGCCATCTCTAGCCTATATATATTGTGTTATGAGTGCACATTACTACGATCTAGTGAATCCAGAGTGGCTTCAGAGATTCGCTACCTTTAGTGCCCTCGTTTAATAACCCCCCGTGAACTTCCGGAATCAGCTGACAATAATTTATTTAACTCTTATAGGTCTATCCTCAATTCGATTTTTTCTCTAGCGTCATTTCAAATTCATTTTGCGAAAAATCAAACCTACCTGGTATCCACTACGACATGCTAACTCGTTTATACAACTTTTATATGTTGTTTTTGAGAAATCATCAGACATACTAATACATTACTTAAATCGAACATTAAGGCAAGTGAAAATGGAAACACTAAAAACTCACAAATTTCACCTTTGGTGTAATCTCGTAATTGTGTCATGTGATCGGCGAGAGGATGGCAGACACGCCAATGATCGGCACTGACCCGCAGAGTTTACTATTTTGGATACCTACTATTTTGAGCCTTACCTGATCTAACGCCCGACATTCCTTCGATCATTTGGAAAAAAACGATTTGTTTTCATTAAATCAACTGCGGATGTTACTTAGACTATTCATACACTACACATTACTTAGACTATTCATTCACTACACATTACTTAGACTATTCATACACTACACATTACTTAGACTATTCATACACTACACATTACTTAGACTATTCACACACTACACATTACTTAGACTATTCATACACTACACATTACTTAGACTATTCATACACTACACATTACTTAGACTATTCATACACTACATATTACTTAGACTATTAATACACTACACATTACTTAGACTATTCATACACTACACATTACTTAGACTATTCATACACTACACATTACTTAGACTATTCATACACTACACATTACTTAGACTATTCATACACTACACATTACTTAGACTATTCACACACTACACATTACTTAGACTATTCACACACTACACATTACTTAGACTATTCACACACTACACATTACTTAGACTATTCACACACTACACATTACTTAGACTATTCATACACTACACATTACTTAGACTATTCATACACTACACATTACTTAGACTATTCATACACTACACATTACTTAGACTATTCATACACTACACATTACTTAGACTATTCATACACTACACATTACTTAGACTATTCATACACTACACATTACTTAGACTATTCACACACTACACATTACTTAGACTATTCATACACTACACATTACTTAGACTATTCACACACTACACATTACTTAGACTATTCATACACTACACATTACTTAGACTATTCATACACTACACATGTTGACGTAAATGACATGTTGACATTAAATCAACTGCGGATGTTACTTAGACTATTCATACACTACACATTACTTAGACTATTCATACACTACACATTACTTAGACTATTCATACACTACACATTACTTAGACTATTCATACACTACACATTACTTAGACTATTCATACACTACACATTACTTAGACTATTCACACACTACACATTACTTAGACTATTCACACACTACACATTACTTAGACTATTCACACACTACACATTACTTAGACTATTCATACACTACACATTACTTAGACTATTCATACACTACACATTACTTAGACTATTCATACACTACACATTACTTAGACTATTCATACACTACACATTACTTAGACTATTCATACACTACACATTACTTAGACTATTCATACACTACACATTACTTAGACTATTCATACACTACACATTACTTAGACTATTCACACACTACACATTACTTAGACTATTCATACACTACACATTACTTAGACTATTCATACACTACACATGTTGACGTAAATGAACCGGATTTACGATATGTTAAACCAGTTGAGGATGGAGTTTTAAGCTATGCTCACCTCTCTCGTTTCTTGGATGAGAAACACACCAGAGCTACTGCAACAATGACCACGACGCCTGCTACTGCGGCAACAATCAAAACTGTAAGGTAGAAAACACGCTGTCAGGACTTGGCATATGATACATATGTATTGGTTATACCGCTTCGGGGTCAACTATACTGGTATTTTTGTGCGATATCATTGTTGTCGCGTGTGGAAATGCTACAACGATTCAATCGAGATTCGCACAGTGTGTTCGGTTTTGTTCAGTTAGCATCGCCACCAAGTAGGCTGCGGACCTGCTATGTGTCGATAAAGCTAAAATTACATGTTATGATATGTGAGTAGTTTTGTTTCAATTATAAATTGTATAATTGGAGCAACTGTAATTACTACAACGTGGAAACGAACGATGAGGAAGAACACGAGTCACGGAAACAAGGAGAGCCACAGATAGACGGAATCGGTAATATCTTGTGCGAGTCTTATATCCACATTTGGCCAGGAAGAGGATAATTAATTAATTAAGTGAGTAAGTAACAATGTAAAGTGCCACATACTTATATGTAACATTGACAATCCGCCGCCTCTGTCCACCGGCACGGTTTGTTCTGTCTGCTCGCCATCTCCCGCGTCGCCGGGAGTCGTCGCTGCTGCTGATGTCGCGACGTAGTCAGACTTCGACGCCGTCGACATCTCGGCACTCGACGACCCAGCCGCTGCCATGGACGAAGTAACCTCCAAGGCAGTGGTCGTTGTCGAGACAGCCGTTGTCTGTGTCTCTGAAAGCAGGGATGTCGCCGTTGCAGCGTGCAAACCACTTACTAGTTACACCATGTCAATCCACTATCCAGTGTTGTATATAGATGCATGACGAGACGTGAACGGACATAAAGGCGTTTTGGAGGTAGGATTAATATTGGTCATGGAAATCCAGTCGAATCCATGAGGCGAAGGAGCAGGTCAGAAATTATGTTCAGTGTGTTGAAGAACAAATGGAAACCTTGTTTTTGAAACATATTACACACGTCTATTACACATATAAATAATATAGTTACATGAACACCTAGAACTGTATGAAAACAAAAACATTCAACGTGAGAGGGTGGTGTGGAAAGATAAAGTATGGATCTCACGCATTTTGACATGCATGTTGTACGTATGTGTTGAGATTAAATAGCACTACATGTTAGATAGTAAAACCTAGTGATTCAATTGTAAAACCTAGTGATTCAATTGTAAAACCTAGTGATTCAATCGTCTACCGCGGAATCAGCAGCACTTAACAGCGTGGAACAAGACGACGTGAAGAGGGCGGCGGGAACAGAACATAAAAGAAGACTGCACAGTTGCTGCAGCAGGCGAACGGCCGCACATCGCATGTGATAATCAAGCATTTACTGATGTCACAATACACACTTCAGGATAATAAAGCCATACATACCGAACTGACACACGAATGGTTTCGTGAAGTTGCATTGTTCGTCCGTCCAGCCGAACTGTAGACGCGACGACATGGTGGCGCATGTGTACGGCCTGCCGCTAGGAGCGTCACGGGTCCAGTTAGCATAGTACACGGATTCACCTGGAAAATAATACAAGTTAGCAAACATATGTATTGGCTTCCGTCTCTATGTGTGTGGGTACTTGCAGGCGTGCATGCATGCATACGTGTGAACCGCAATGACTAATATATATTTTTTAATACGCGCTAGATCCCTGGATACGACCCACTGTTATAAGTAGTTTACCTTTTATCGTTAGCTTACGTTGTTGTATTATGGGAAATAGAGAAAATAGTAATAGCATATTGTGGAGCAGAAATTACATTTGGTTAGCTTGGTGCGTCCTTGTGACAGTCCTACTTGAAATATTGTAACTAATGTAATTCGATTGTATTTAGCGAAGTTTATATGTCGACGCTTGTCTCGACAGGAAATGGTTCCGTCATCTGCCACTCGTGGAGACGTCTATGGTAACACATTGTTCGCGTTCTTGACCGTGCAGTAGTTCTTCGTTTAATAAGTGTTAGATTCGACCACCCCACCCGTCCCTGGGGCGACCTACGACGGACTGACTCGACCCACCTGTCACCCACATCCAGTGAACAGATGTCGCGCCGACCCAATGTCGCTTTGTCATCGTGTCGTTCGTTCGTTTCATCAGGCGCGTGATGTCATCGTTTAGCATTTTGTTGCTCAATGATAAAAGGTCACCGCCTTGCTCGATGCAAAGTCTACGTGCGGCATGCCACGTCTGCGGAGTCTCGCCAATGAAGACGCACAATCCGCTGTCTGTCATATTTCCAGTTCCCGCAAGACAGTTGGTGATGTCTGAAATGAGACGAAACGACAGTTGCTGGTCTACTGAATATCAATAACATAATTATTATCTTGCATCTATTACGGGAAATCCCTTGGCCATTTTGGGTTGATAAATATTTCCCGCAACAAGAAGACGACGATGGTAGGTCCACCAGCCGCAGTCCTTGTACGGATGATACCCATTCGGAGACACCAGCCGGCTTCCTTGTACGGATGATACCCATTCGGAGACACCAGCCGGCTTCCTTGTACGGATGATACCCATTCGGGGACACCAGCCGGCTTCCTAGGTTTACACGGCGCGAATTGTTAGCAACTAATGTGACTGGTTGATGCGGCAACTTGTACCGAAGTCCAATACCACGTTTGGTGATCAACAACGTGCAGCAACAACGTTGACAATCACCACTGTTTCCTGGTGATGCGATAGGCGTGGGTCTACCAACGGTGATAAATATATCAACACTGGTTCACGAGGTTGTTTAGTTTTACATGTAAATGATCAATTCTTTACATCTACCATTGTCAACATCACATTTTCTCCAAGTACGTTTTGTTCGCGCGTTGTGAAATATAAATGTTGCAACTCGAGGCTATTGAAAAGCGAGTCACTTGCGGGTATTTCCAAAATGCCACGATTACTATCACTCTGTCACAAACACAAACATTTCGAATATTAAGACGCTTACCAAGTAAACATATGAACCTTTGGTCACTCGAGCAGTCCTCGTCGGCCAACTGGAAGTCATTCGCATTGGTCTGCATTACTGCGCATGTCTCGTGACCGGATGCGTTGTCCGGTTGTAAGTAAGACCAGATGCCAAACGAACCTGTCAAATGTCCACGAATATGTAAACAAGTGACACAACGCGATTTCTTCCTGCACAAAAAGGTACAATGTCAGTATGACTTAAAACACACTAATGTCCCTTTGGGATAGTTTTAATTTCATTAGTTAATAAGACTTCCTTCCCAATTCAAGTTCGTGTGTGTGGCATATTTAATATGCGGATTAGTTTCTTGGTTTTAGAAATCTACATTTTCCGTTTGGACCTCCGTTGTTCCGACTCCTTATCGCCCGACTAGGTAGGATTTATGGATCAGTAAAATACCGTTTACGAAGTAGATGGCGTTTCGAGCCCATCCTCCGCAATAAAGGTTGACGTCTCCTCTGCACGACACGGAGCACGTCAGGTTCCCTCGCGATAACCCGTACCGACCGTAAGTGTCACTGCAGTAGCAATCATGTCCAGACTGCAACGGAGATAAAGAAGAGGTGATGTACAGAACTATAGCACAATCCGAGCGCGTGGTTGCCCGCCTCTCTGTGATAATTCTGCTCGGATTAGCCTTCGTTATTTGCAACCAGGTCTTCGGAACACAGCAATAAACAGTTTATTGTAACATTACTTTTAACGTCATTTCAGTGATCTTGATCTTTGTTATGCTTGTTATGAATATATGCAAATTAATTCATTTATTCGTTCGTTCGTTCGTTCGTTTATTCATTTTCTTATTGTCAAGTTGTGTGGATCCTCGAATGTAAGACAACCCATGGGACTAGTCAAATGTTGTCTTTGATCTGATGTGGTATTAATTTTAATGGTCTGTCCGCGGTCTGGCTATTTGGACTGCTACTTCGAGTAAGAGGTGAAGTGAACTATAGTAGAACAGAAGTGTAATAATTATTTAGTTGTGTCGTATTTTTAGAAACAAATTAGAACAGTCTATGGAAACAGAACAGTTTGTATCTCATCCAAGGTGAGTGCCAACCAATGGGGGAGATGTGTGGCACACAAGAAACCGGGCTGTCATTTCGTTGGGTCTTCAACGTAGGACATTGTTGACGGGTAGAAGAAATACGATGCCGAGCCTCGGGGGGGAACTAGTCGCTCTTTGATGAAGTCCATCTGTTGCATTGTCACCGAATATACGCTAAAGGTTGAAAGGGCAGTCAATGTTGAAGAGCACTTAGCATTAGCAAACTCCATTAGCAGGTACAAAAGATAGATAATTAAGACGGATACCTGCTAACCAGTGACAATTGGTTCATTTGCTCGTGTGAGCTGTCGTATTGACAGTTTGACTAGACAAGGACGTATCGAATATGAATGGACAATACATTTCACGAACCTGCAAACAAACATTGCTCGTGGTTCAGTGCTGATCATTAGTCCATGTTGTGGTATATCATATTTTGATGATTCGTACAAAATGTTGCGATACGATGTGTGATGTGTTTGTTTGTTTGTTTGGTTGTTTGTTTCCCCGCTGTAATAGTAACACTGTAATAGTAACACTGTAATAGTAACACTGTAATCAGTCGTTGTTACTGCATTGTAGTATGTCCCCAAGTAAAGTATAGATATTCGGACATGGTGATCTTTCCTGGGGGTGGAGGGTGCAGGGGTTTCACCTGTTGAGGGGGCCAAACTCCCACCTCCCACAATTTTTGAAAGTCTACCTCCTACCAATCCCAGCTCCCACCCATTTTGAGTCCTACCTCCTACAAATTCTTAGGACCAACGTCCCACTTTCAACTTCCTTTCACAACCCTTCTCCTTCGTGGGTTGTGTCATACGACAGCGATGATTAGCGAAGGTTCACTTCCACACACACACACACACACACACATTGACTGGATGATAGCACGAAGCGCGTTGATCCATTGAACTTAACCTGGACGTTTCCAGTTGGACTAACAAGTACCTTCCATCCAACGCACACGCACGCACGCACGCACGCACGCACGCACGCACGCACGCACGCACGCACGCACGCACGCACGCACGCACGCACGCACGCACGCACGCACGCACGCACGCACGCACGCACGCACGCACGCACGCACGCACGCACGCACGCACGCACGCACGCACGCACGCACGCACGCACGCACGCACGCACACACACACACACACACACACACACACACACACACACACACACACACACACACACACACATTGACTGGATGATAGCACGAAGCGCGTTGATCCATTGAACTTAACCTGGACGTTTCCAGTTGGACTAATATTGGAAGTAAAACAGTTGACGATGTCGAGCAGTCAAATAATACAGCCATCTTCGCACTAGCGTAATATTTTCAGTGACTTATCAGTTTGTTACCACGTGTGGCGTCATTACGCACATCACCACTACAAGGAACGCTACAAATGGCGGCATAAGGTAAGTTTTCGTCCACCGTAGGAACAAACAGTCGACAAATGCTGCTTTTAACATATGGTTTTCATATTTCACCACCAGCCTGCACACTACGACACGACGCGACGCAACTAGTCTTTTGTCCCTGTGAGTCGGGCTCCGTCGAGTTGCTTCGGGTTGTAATGAGTGTGCACTCTTACAACTGGGATGTATTACACGTCAGTTTTATAGCACTGCCATATAACTTACGACGAGGAACGGTAAACACGTGTTAAAGTTTTGTGGAATATTCGTCGTATAGGCGTACAATCTGCAACCCGGACTCGCCTGTGTTCCAGCGTACTTGAAGCCATTCTTCCTACACGCGTCAATGCAGAGTTGTGGCACGAGATCTGGAACCGCCATCTGGTGGCGGAGGTCGCGGTCTCCGCCGTAGTCTTTGTAGCATCCTTGCTCCGAGAGCACCGAACCATCTGAAAGTTACGCAGTGGTTCTGTTTCTCATCAGGTCAACATTGTAGTGGGACGGGAGTGGTCATGTTGAAGGAAGGTTTTGAGAGAGAGAGAGAGAGAGAGACATACAGACAGACAGACAGACAGACAGACAGACAGACAGACAGACATACAGACAGACAGACAGACAACAGACATACAGAAAGACTGACAGAA
>OY759263.1:12799014-12926514 GCA_963662155.1 Lamellibrachia columna
GAATATAATATATGTAAAACTATTTTTAATGTGTTACGATTTAAAAATTGGCTACATTCTTCAATGACCAGTTTACTATGTAATATCAATTAATTGTAGCAATTGGTGAAGCGGTATCGCATGTAGTGCGATATTATTCCAAATCATTGGAAAACTTGAATTATGATGACCATATTTACTAATAATTAACCATTATAATTATATTAATAAACAAACGCAAAACCTTTGCTATAATCATAAGCCAAAAAGACACATGTAGGCAATGATTATGCTTCGGTAATAAATATTTACGAAAGTATCATATCTACAGAAAGGGTTCAATTATACTACCTTCCCCTTCATTAGGGCGAAATGTTAACGCTAAACTACTGAACTGGCAGATGATATGTTCTGCACCCAACGTCTTGTCCTTGTGGACATGCGTAAGGGTCCCGATTAGCGTTCAGTAGTAACCGTGGAACTGATATAGTTCTTGAGGCGTTGCATGGCACTAACTGACCGCTGTGTTGTGGCGGTCGTGACGAAGCAGTAGACATGTTAGGGCGCAGGTCAGGATTGATTTCCTGTATTGTGTCATCGAATGTGTTGGGTCTCTCAGCGACATTCACCATATCCCATCTTGCCTTCCATTTTGTAGCTGATGCAGATCACTTGGCATATCGTCTTGGAGTGTAGACATCCTATAGTGTCAGATTCACCCCCTCTCGTGGTACTGGGCCACGAAGTGATTCTGAGCTGCTAATATATGTGTGTCCATTTCCTGCAGAAAATATTCCTCGAATGGCAGATCCATTGCACTCCTCCAATATTGGCTAGGGTTGTCAGTTATATCAGCGCTAGGGTTGTCAGTTATATCAGCGCTAGGGGTGTCAGTTATATCAGCGCTAGGGTTGTCAGTTATATCAGCGCTAGGGTTGTCAGTTATATCAGCGCTAGGGGTGTCAGTTATATCAGCGCTAGGGTTGTCAGTTATATCAGCGCTAGGGTTGTCAGTTATATCAGCGCTAGGGTTGTCAGTTATATCAGCGCTAGGGTTGTCAGTTATATCAGCGCTAGGGTTGTCAGTTATATCAGCGCTAGGGGTGTCAGTTATATCAGCGCTAGGGGTGTCAGTTATATCAGCGCTAGGGGTGTCAGTTATATCAGCGCTAGGGGTGTCAATTATATCAGCGGGCACTTTCTCACGGACGGTGCCTCTGTCTACCAACATTGCGCGGCTTGCTCGCGTCTATCTCAAATCTTCCCACTAGTTTTACAGGAGTGTTAAGAAAAGCATTCAATAGTCTCTGTCGGCCCTCTCCTACTGCAGCTGGGCGATTGTAGCAGTTGCCTCCTTGGCAGAGGTTACACAGCTTGGCGTGTATGTGGTCAGAGGAGGCAGACTTTAGAGGACATGCTCAATGGTAACTAGTGTTATGATGAAGACAACATGTTTGATGAAGAACAAGTAGCGTCTGGCTTTGCCTTCCCCAGCTTCTTCCAAATATTCAAGGGCAGTGATTACAGCAGTGAATGCAGACTTGAATGTATTCAGAACGTGTGCACGACTGGACCTTCTTATCTCACAGAGTGATTGCAGATTAGTCATGTTTATGCGTGTGCATCCTCGTCTAAGTCGAGCTCAGCCTGAAAGACACGCAACCTATGGGTTGAAGGAGAGGGCGATCTGCTGGACTGTGTCAACCGTACTTCTAACTAGTGGGTCTTTGCTGACATCATCTCATTACTCTACATCAGTGAAACAGGTCACACGCACCTGGTGTATTATGTATGTGTGTCAGTGTTGCGTGCTAGTCGTGTAATTGGTGTCGTCTGTGAGATTCTGTGAAGGCATGCGAACAGACATATCTGATACAACACCTGTTGTTCTAGGCGCGGAAGTCCTTCATCTTCGCGTCATCACTGGTTTGCATTCTCATTATCGGTTTATTTATCGCGTGCCGTTGTCTTCATGTCTTATAGCAACCTCATTTGTCAATGTGTTTTCAGTATTTCATTAGCCATACCCTTGAGAGAAAATTAGCCAGCACAACGTGGAATTCAACATGAATTAAAAGGTGACTGCGAATTTACAATATATCAGCCTTATAAATGAGTTCGCGTGGATGGATGCGTCCAAGATACTGTGTCAGCATGGACTTGTGTGAAGAGCCAGCGTGTAGCGAGCGGGCCACCATCCGTCCAAGATCAGTTTTCACTGCTCCAGCCCTGACTCCAGTCCAGAGCGTAATTTGCCATCATCGCCCGCGGGATGCGTTAAACGCTTTGCTTTTACCGGTTTTATTTATGTGGATTTGTTATCGCAATAGGCAATTATTCCGTCTCCACAATTGGCTGTCCATTCGTGTTCACGATACTTTGGTCGTTTATCATAGGACATGTCTGTCTGTCTGTATGTCTGTCTGTCATCAAACGACGTTGCAGTTTGCCGTCACAGGAATTTATGAAATTGTAACCTCACCTGCCTGGAAGCGCATAGCACAGTGGACATGGCCTTGACACAAATTGTTAATATGACAACTTCTTGTCACTGTATGTCCCACACATCATCACGCAGTCACAGTTGGTTCACAATAGCTATTTCCTCTTACCCTGCTAATTATATTCGGCATCAGGCAGAAGTTCAACGAAATAGACATTGTGATGTGTGTGCGTGTGTGCGTTCATGCGTGTGCGCGCGCGCGTGTGTATGGTGTGTGCGTGTGTTCGTGTGTGTGTGATGTGAGCGTGTGTGTGTGTGTGTGTGTGTGTGTGTGTGTGTGTGTGTGTGTGTGTGTGTGTGTGCGTGCGTGCGTGCGTGCGTGCGTGCGTGCGTGCGTGCGTGCGTGCGTGCGTGTGTGTGTGTGTGTGTGTGTGTGTGTGTGTGTGCGTGTGTGTGTGCGCGTGTGTGCGTGTGTGCGTGCGTGCGTGCTTGCGTACGTACACATGTGTGTATTCGCTTCAGTATTGTAGTTAGTGTGCTTGCGTGCGCGTGATGTTTGCACCATCATTGATTAGCCAGGAATATGATATGCTCTTCATTGACCAATCGATCCATGATCCCATGACGTAGCTAGCACATTTGGTACAGTTATTTCCTGTCACTGCATTCAAGCCGGCGTGCATCTGTCGACATCCATGTCTGCATATTTCTTCCATGTCTTCCATATATTAGTGTGTATGTCTATCTGCCTATCTGTCTATATGTCTGTCTTTCTTTCTCTTTCTTTTTCACCATCTATGGTTCGTCACTATATATGACATATGTTGAACACACTCCCCAACACTACAATTATCCCGCCTACACTAATCTCCCATACTGCGACTGTCTATTTCCATTTGATTTATCCCTTAGCGTCAATTACGTGTAATCGATTAATCGATTGGTTGCAGTTATAACGTGGTGCACTCTCTAACAATTTGCACTTAAAACGGCACGCAACAAATGGCCATTCCACAACATCAGCAGGCAACCATGTTTTGTCCTCCTCAGAAACGGGTTTCGATTCCACCAACATGTCCCAATTTCCATCAAAATGCAAATTGTTTAGTTGTTAGTAACTACTGTTAAAATAAATAAAAAATAGTTGCGATGCCAAAATGTTGTAAACCTTATTGTATCACCAGTAAGAAATAAGGCATAACAACAATATTTTTATGTAACGTGGCAGAGACTTGCTAATTCCAATACCAACTTGCTTCTTGCGCGAAGACTATTCGTTAACATATCCATCACATTCCATGGCCATTCATACATTTGAGTAAACTGAAAAACCAATGCCAGAACGATGCGTAAACATACATAAAACGGCATAATCCATTGCAAGGACGCGCTACCAATAATTACTGTCGGGTGAAACTCTCATCCATTAGTGCCCAGTAATAGCACTCAATCGAAGCGGTTCGAATCCACTTGCTGCCATTTCAAAGTTTGGGCAATTCGCTCACCCCACGTTGCCTCAGTTCGCTCAGTTGTATAGATGAGTACCTGGCTACAGACAGTGCTGTATATGTGAACGAACAGTTTTCAAGCAGTAATTGCAGCGTGGTTGAATTCTTCACAGAGAAGGCGAGTTTGCGTTGGAATGAACGGTTCTGCCAGGGGGTAAGTGTAAAGCGTTTCTAGCAGTCACGTGGACTGGATATCGCGCCATATAAGAACGTATATTTACCTGTTTGAACTGTCAGAGACCGCAATTGTTTTCGGTCATATTACGAAACACAATCTGTGTTGTTGGCCGTTTGTGACAAATTACAACCTTTCCGCAATGCTAATAAAATGCACTGCTTGTCAGCCGTTGGGAAGCTAGTGTATTATTTCGGGCTGATTAACCGGGTACATAACCGTTGAAGTATAATCCACTCAAGAAACAGCAATAAATTACGCGACGGCGCAGTGCCCGATACTCGACTGATGTCGCAACATAAAGAAGTCGAATTGATTCTCCATCAAACGGCTGTGAGAGTCAACTATGTTTGGGAATCGCTGCCTTGTATGAATATTTCATTAATAACACATGTTAAAGCAAAGTATCGTCATAAATATATGCCTATTTTGGTATCATACATTGTTCCGAAAAACGCTTCGTTGAAGGTGAACGCATGGACAATGCGAATGCAAATTTATTTGGTCAACAACAGGAAGCAAAATAGCAATCTTGCTTCCATTTATGTATATTTCAGTTGTCCATATGGTTGGTTGCGGTCGTCGTCCATTGAAGCCATAAACACGACCTATCATCAATACAGTATTCCCGGTGAACAGCGTTCTCGTTCTCGTTCTCGTTCTCGTTCTCGTTCTCGTTCTCGTTCTCGTTCTCGTTCTCGCATTGATCGATTTTGTTAAAAGGGAAACTTTATGCGTGTCCATTTGATAGTCAATGTCCTTTCACATTACAATTTTTTAAAGCTGTGTTGGCATCGTGCGATTGGTGTAATGTCTGTCGTAATGTCTGGTACAACAAGATTACTATAATTCCCAGACAATTACAATAAACACAGTAGCATCGAATTGGTCATTATATCATTAATCACGTCCATGTAAACTGCCGGTCGATCGTGAGGCCAGGACGCTAATTCGTAAGGAGGCGCCATTGGTCTTGTTGAGACAATTAAGTAACCGTGTTTAGTAGGCGTTCAACTCGGCGGAATGTTTCCCCCATCATTGCATCCACGCATCCCTCATCACAGCATCCATGCATCCTTCGTCACTGCATCCATGCATCCCCCGTTATTGCATCCATGCATCCCTCATCACTGCATCCATGCATGCCTCATCACTGCATCACCACATCCATGAATCCCCGCAGTAATTATATTGTTATCATCCCCTGTGTGCGGAATGCTATTTCCTTACTCTACATGCACATTCATCGATATTAGCTCAATCATGCTACCAATCCGGTAAGTACTCTTGTAGTATTGATTGTTCGCTGCATACCTTGATGTCAGTCTAAACCACTGAGACGTGCTGGTTTCTACAGCGCTCGCTCTACTGGGAGGGGTCATTTCATTTCAACAGGAGGTAATTCTACTTGAATTAATGTTTACCTCGCAAGGAACGCACTAACCTGTTTCTTGAGAGGCGCAGGTGTATCCACGAAGACCATTTTATTGTTAGCACAACGTTTTAGTGAAAAGAACACACTGGAACGTCAACACCGCTATCAGAAACACAACTCCAAGGTGCCATACATCTAGGCGCTAAAGGTGTGTCGTGGTGTCAAATCTCTACTGCTGAGCAGTAATGGCCTCTCTCTTCAGATGGGTTCAAATCGGCGTGCTTTAACTGAGGCTTGTTTTCTGAACATTATTCATGCCACCAATCACAACATTATTGAATTGATAAATTATTATGTAGTGCTTAATTGGTGTCAGCGTTGGCTTTATCGTCTGCGATTACAACGTCAGCGTTGGTAAATTGCATGATGTTAATAATCTATCAGGTATTCATAAGGAGGCACATTAAAATGGTCTGCTGCTCACACACATTCACCACTGCCACCAACCACTTCGAGTGTAATCAACCAGAGTTGTGGAGATGTTAGAGAATTCCCTTGCAGCTGTTGTGGAGGCGAGGGACCGAGAACACTGCCGCTGTTGAACAAGCCGTTTCTGGGAGACACGTATTGTCGTGCGTTAGTTCTCACATGAGCTTCATTCGTTGATATGTTACTATGTTTACTATATATTTAACATCAGCATACTTTTGTGTCACACCGACGATGTTGCTTTGTTACGATTTCTAATATATTTTGCATCTATGTTATATGTCTGCGAGCGTAGATGTGTTATGTTTTTAGATGTGTGAAAGACGTAAAAAAGCATCTTCTAATGTTCAGGATGTGATTGTATAAGTAGTATATGTACATATATTCCGAGGCAGGATTTGTCCGGCTGATCGTACACGCCAATGAAAATGACCTATGAATATTCCGTCAGGTTTACTATCATGTCAGAACCGTTGTGCTAGGCCTATTAATACGAACTGTGGTCGAATAGGATTACGCTAATATCATGCGACATATCAGATGTCCTACTAAGTGAGCGGCATAAGCAATATGACTAGAACAATGTAAAACAAATCGCACATTGCCTCAAATAGCAACTGTATCTTCTTCGATATTTCTCAGTTGCGGTCATAACACTAACACCGCGTTGTCTGCCACGTTCATTTGTGGCATGGCGAAAGGTATATGATAATTAGTTGTACGCAACATTTCTGTTATTTCCTATAATTATTCATATTACGTATGTTTCGTCAAACACAAGCGCACGTTTCGTATTGTACAGAAAGAACGCTATGTACAGAAAAACGGTTCATGAAACCGGTCCCTGGTCAATATTGCCGTGTAACCGTGTAACCGTGTTCACTTGTATATTATTCGCAGTAAAACCGAGAACATGTATTAGGTAATAAATGTAATGTCATTATCTTAAAATGGCAATAGTTTGTGCAACAATAGTACACAATTCTTACTAATCCGAACAATTGTCCAGCAGAACATAGTAACAACATCCATAACAAATATAACGAGGTATGACAACAACGAAGGAAAACGACACAATGGTGACATCATAATGGTGACATCACAATGAGGATATGCGTTGCGGAGATAACGAAGGAAAACGACACAATGGTGACATCACAATGAGGATATGCGTTGCGGAGATAACGAAGGAAAACGACACAATGGTGACATCATAATGAGAATATGCGTTGCGGAGATAACGAAGGAAAACGACACAATGGTGACATCATAATGGTGACATCACAATGAGGATATGCGTTGCGGAGATAACGAAGGAAAACGACACAATGGTGACATCATAATGGTGACATCACAATGAGGATATGCGTTGCGGAGATAACGAAGGAAAACGACACAATGGTGACATCATAATGGTGACATCACAATGAGGATATGCGTTGCGGAGATAACGAAGGAAAACGACACAATGGTGACATCATAATGGTGACATCACAATGAGGATATGCGTTGCGGAGATAACGAAGGAAAACGACACAATGGTGACATCATAATGAGAATATGCGTTGCGGAGATAACGAAGGAAAACGACACAATGGTGACATCATAATGGTGACATCACAATGAGGATATGCGTTGCGGAGATAACGAAGGAAAACGACACAATGGTGACATCATAATGAGAATATGCGTTGCGGAGATAACGAAGGAAAACGACACAATGGTGACATCATAATGGTGACATCACAATGAGGATATGCGTTGCGGAGATAACGAAGGAAAACGACACAATGGTGACATCATAATGGTGACATCACAATGAGGATATGCGTTGCGGAGATAACGAAGGAAAACGACACAATGGTGACATCATAATGAGGATATGCGTTGCGGAGATAACGAAGGAAAACGACACAATGGTGACATCATAATGAGGATATGCGTTGCGGAGATAACGAAGGAAAACGCCACAATGGTGACATCATAATGAGGATATGCGTTGCGGAGATAACGAAGGAAAACGACACAATTGTGACATCATAATGAGGATATGCGTTGCGGGGATAACGAAGGAAAACGCTCCATACGAACCAACGTAAAATCACAGACGTGTTGGTATAGAGATAAACGACGACGGGCCCTCACCTGAACAGGACTGGATGTAGATCAATAGGACGGCGAAACTGCAGGTGAACATCGGCGCTTCGCCTGACCACTGCTGCAGCCGTCGTCCGTGTATTGATTGGGCCTCGTGACGGCGAACAGATGATGTCGTGGTTCCCCTCAGTCGAACACTCTTATATGACTCCCAGTGGCGATTATGTGCGCCTGCGCCGCTTGACTGGGTATGTTTGTGATATATTATTATAAGTATTGCATGCAAATCGAGCTCTAATAGTTGTGCAGCGTGGAAGCAAGCAATTTGCCTCATACCCAAATAGTAGAATACTATATATATATATATATATATATATATATATATATATATATATATATATATATATATATATATATTATACAATTAGGACAGTGTATGCGTTACTGTAGACAACTACAGTTGTTCTAGGAGACCCAACTGGACCAGACCATGTTCAGGTGATCAACAAGTCAGGAGATACGTAATGACAGACACGTGACAATCAAGCAGGTAGATCGCTGTTCTTCATATGACAGGTAAAAGCTGTCAATTTGCGCAATAACTTGTTTACGTGTTGACATACACTGCCATTACTAGCACCCTTCTAAGCGCAACACTACCAGGCACCTATGTCCAATTCGCGCGTACATCTGCGTTTTATTGTGTGTCTCAGGAGGGCGGGTCACACATAGAAGATAAATGTTGGACTCTCGATAAGCCAATAACTTCCTTGTCCACTTGCCACCTGGGCCTTTGCCTTGGATGACAATCTTGTTCAATCCTCCTCCACAACCTCTGCCTCTCCTCACCGCCTCTCATTATTATCTTTGCCGTCCCATGTGACGTCGTCCGAGCCACCCCAGTCTGGTATTTCTTAGTTAACATGCCATGCACACTTTGCACACGTATATAACCCAATTCACTGGATATACAACCATCTACGGATGACATGTCGGTCCGAACTATCGGTGGCGAAGGCGTATATGGTCTTGTACTGATTTAGGGTCTGCTCGAGCAACAGGCGTATCTTAACCGCGATCGGATCTGGTGATCCAAGCGTTGTTTGGGTAAATCCTTATTTTATGGCATAAATATATCACAACTGAAATGGGCGCACGCACAAATGTGCACGTAAACACAGCTCTGTATATGTTCGTGTAAAGACAACGAAGAAGAGCATAGCGATGTGTTGGGTAAATCTTTAATTTCCCAAATTGGATAGGCATACACAGGAACCTTGCTGCACTCACCAACGAAACCACTGATATATTTGTCTAGTAGAATAGATATAAATAGTATTGCATTTCTTGTGGCTGCAATCACCTATCTACTTCAAATTGACCATTAACTTGTTCATATATAATGCCACATTGACAACCTGCCACATGTGTTGCACGACTGATGTTCATGCAGTCACACGGTAGTACACGGTAAATTTCCTATGTGTGTCCTGTGGTACGTATGCCATACATCAACGCGGTTACTGTGGTTTGGCGACATTTACAGTATAATCACCATTGTCTGTATACTTCTTGGACAGCGTTGGCGTCACAAATGCCAATGTTTGATCATGTCAATGAAACACCAGCATGAAGGATGAAACATGCGGTTGTACCTTGAGCAGCGAACACTCTAAGATATTGCAATGACATATGTTTCCAACAGAGATTTGGTTGAGAATGCTGGGGAGTAGAAATGACGAATCTGTTGAGCCAACACTTCCTGCTTCGAGTCGTGTGATGTGTGACTGTCCACGCGTTCATCTCCTCTTCCCTTGCGACTGTTGAGCCAACACTTCCTGCTTCGAGTCGTGTGATGTGTGACTGTCCACGCGTTCATCTCCTCTTCCCTTGCGACTGTTCACTTTCAGTTACTATCAAGTCGAGAAGCAACGAGACCACGTCGTTGTCTGAAAGCAAACAAACGTTGAATTGCACCTGGGAGACAAATAAAATACGTTTTGTACCAGACAATCGCTTTCATGAACATTCTTAACTTATTTATTATGACTACCACCCACTGATTTATTAAACTTTATTTATTTTCATATTATTATTTTTTAATACATTCCTCCCCCTTTCTTTCGCGTTCTATTATACAATGGTATGCATTCATTCAACAACTGTTTTTATACACTACCTATTAATATATTTAATTAATTCATGCACCAGACAAATTGAATAGGTAGTGTATAAAAACAGTTGTTGAATGAATGCATACCAATGTATAATAGAAAGAGAAAGAAAGGGGGGAATGTATTAAAAAATAATAATATGAAAATAAATAAAGTTTAATAAATCAGTGGGTGGTAGTCGTAATAAATAAGTTTCCACAACTAGTTGTCTAGTTTTTACTGGCGTCCAGGCATTACTTGCTTTTACCTGTATTTTGTATTCTTGTATTTTTCATGCCAAATAAAATAAATTTTCAATTTCAATTTTATTACAGTTAACTAGTAGTGAATACGTTTGTTTGTGTGCAATATTTTGTAAACCCAATAAGCAAGACAACAACGTGAATATGCAGGCACATGACACCGTAAAACAGCTATTTGAAACCTACTTAGGGTCCACTATGGGCAACCTCATCCCACAGAAGGTTAATTAATGTCTTGTTCAAACACATTACAAAACGTATGTAAATAATGTAAGCAGTTGATCCAGGCAAACTGGCCTGCCCAAAGAGGTTTATTGAACCTCATAAGTCAATTGCATAATGTGAGTTTCCTAACCATAAACGGGGTACACCGAGTCTGTTTCATAATGTCAACACACTGTCTGCTTTTGGTTGATGTATGCCAGATACATGGTAAAGTTAACCAAGAGGAACAATATGAAAAACATCAGGATGTAGATCTACGAAAAATTAGTTTGGAAATGAAGCAGAAGAGTATATATCACCAAGTAACATCTGACATTGTCATTAATCAACTCATCTAGCAGTGCAACTATTTCATTATGCTACACATCTCCCTCTCTCGTTGCCCAGGATGATGACCTGATTGTATTCTGGGTCACTGAACACGTTCTGGATCAGCGAATACACCGACTGCCGATTACTCCAATTCTGGAACAGCAGATGTGGCCATCCATGCATGAATCCCATCCTACGCTCGTCTAGATCCAATGACCATTTTCTGTCATGGCATCTGTGTTCTCTTGAAACCACTGATTCAGTAGACATTCTCTCTTGCTGATTCTCATGAGCATGTGGTTCTGGCTTTTCCATGCATGTTTGTGTGGGTTGAATGTCTACTTATGTAACGGGAGGGAAGACCACCTGTTCTTTTTGTTGGATTGGGGTTAGAATGACAGCCTGCTTTAGATCAGGGTTGATCTGTTCAACCCAGGCTAGAGTCAACACTAGGTACATCTCTGGTAAAAAGAACAACTAGCAAATAACTTATCTACTGCTAATTATGGAATAAATCATCTACTGATCATATGTCAGCAGTGTCAATATGTTAAACAGACATCCGTGTTCATTTGCCATCTGCAGCTTGTCGTGTTGGATACCTTACAATGAATAATTTGCTAATTTGTCACTAGACAAGAAACTATAGTATTTCTGTGTTTCACTGACGAGACCTGGCATCAATTAGTGTGCTGATCTGAATGACACAGCTGGGAAATATCAGAGCTGCTAGAACAGTCCGACATTCAGGTCAATTAGTAGTGTCAATATGGTCCATTAGATTTTGAGCCGTTCCATGCGATCAGTATAATCACAGGTGGTTGTTACTTTGGATTCTTGCAAGGCAACAAACGGTAATCAGGACTGAGTGAATAAATTGGCATTGTTTGGGTCAACTATTCCACGTCCCTATAAAGGGTTGTTTGGTCATGTCAGACGATGCCACAGAAGATTGCTGTTCATCATCTGTGTATGACTGTATCTCAGACCATCTGCTCATTCTCTGTGTATGACTCTGTATCTCACACCAACTTTTCATCGTCTGTGTGTGACTATATATCAGACCATATGTTCATCGTCTGTGTGTGCGACTCTATATATCCGACCATCTGTTCATTATCTGTGTGACTCTGTATCTCAGACCATATCGTCTGTGTGTGACTCTGTATCTCAGACTATCTGCTCATCATCTGTGTGTGACTCTGTATCTCAGACCATCTGTTCATCGTCTGTGTGTGACTCTATATATCAGGCCATCTGTTCATCATCTGTGTGTGATTCTGTATCTCAGACCATCTGTTCATTATCTGTGTGTGACTCTATATGTCAGACCATCTGTTCATTATCTGTGTGTGACTGTATCTCAGACCATCTGTTAATTATCTGTGTGTGACTCTGCATCTCAGACCATCTGTTCATTATCTGTGTGTGACTCTGCATCTCAGACCATCTGTTCATTATCTGTGTATGACTCTGTATCTCAGACCATCTGTTCATCGTCTGTGTGTGACTCTGTATCTCAGACCATCTGTTCATTATCTGTGTGTGACTCTGTATCTCAGACCATCTGTTCATCCTCTGTGTGTGACTCTGTATCTCAGACCATCTGCTCATCATCTGTGTGTGACTCTGTATCTCAGACCATCTGTTCATTATCTGTGTGTGATTCTGTATCTCAGACCATCTGTTCATCATCTGTGTGTGACTCTGTATCTCAGACCATCTGTTCATTATCTGTGTGTGACTGTATCTCAGACCATCTGTTCATTATCTCTGTGTGACTCTGCATCTCAGACCATCTGTTCATTATCTGTGTGTGACTCTGCATCTCAGACCATCTGTTCATTATCTGTGTGTGACTCTGTATCTCAGACCATCTGTTCATTATCTGTGTGTGACTCTGTATCTCAGACCATCCGTTCATTATCTGTGTGTGACTCTGCATCTCAGACCATCTGTTCATTATCTGTGTGTGACTCTGTATCTCAGACCATCTGTTCATTATCTGTGTGTGACTCTGTATCTCAGACCATCTGTTCATTATCTGTGTGTGACTCTGTATCTCAGACCATCTGTTCATTATCTGTGTGTGACTCTGTATCTCAGACCATCTGTTCATTATTTGTGTGTGACTATATCTCAGACCATCTGTTCATCGTCTGTGTGTGACTCTGTATCTCAGACCATCTGCTCATCATCTGTGTGTGACTGTATCTCAGACCATCTGCTCATCATCTGTGTGTGACTCTGTATCTCAGACCATCTGTTCATTATCTGTGTGTGACTCTGTATCTCAGACCATCTGTTCATTATCTGTGTGTGACTCTGTATCTCAGACCATCTGTTCATTATCTGTGTGTGACTCTGTATCTCAGACCATCTGTTCATTATCTGTGTGTGACTCTGTATCTCAGACCATCTGTTAATTATCTGTGTGTGACTCTGCATCTCAGACCATCTGTTCATTATCTGTGTGTGACTCTGCATCTCAGACCATCTGTTCATTATCTGTGTATGACTCTGTATCTCAGACCATCTGTTCATCGTCTGTGTGTGACTCTGTATCTCAGACCATCTGCTCATCATCTGTGTGTGACTGTATCTCAGACCATCTGCTCATCATCTGTGTGTGACTCTGTATCTCAGACCATCTGTTCATTATCTGTGTGTGACTCTGTATCTCAGACAATCTGTTCATCATCTGTGAACGACTCTGTATATATATATATCAGAAGACATGCTCATCACTTTGCAGTGTAAAAGACATGTCACTTCATCACTTGATCATCAGTATGTGACTATCAAATGTCATTTAATGTGGTTAAAATGGAGCGTGCATGAACTGTTTGAGGGATGAATGTCTTGCCTAGGACCAGGCACCCCCTGATCTATAATGTATTCTGTCCACCCCTGTCCCCTGCGTCCAGTGCAACTACTGTTATCAGTGTCTGGAGGTTCACAGTGCAGTGGGTGGTCATCACTGACCCGTACTTGGAACATACAATAAGTTCCATATGGTGTCTCTGTCTCCTCTAGCTGGGTGCCCGTAGGTGCATCTCACCAAGATATGGTGTCTCTGTCTCCTCTAGCTGGGTGCCCGTAGGTGCATCTCACCAAGATATGGTGTCTCTGTCTCCTCTAGCTGGGTGCCCGTAGGTGCATCTCACCAAGATATGGTGTCTCTGTCTCCTCTAGCTGGGTGCCCGTAGGTGCATCTCACCAAGATATCAGATATACCAAAGCAGACATCCAGCGTTTCTTTTGCATGTGCTAATTTTATTAAGTTGCTTGCCCAAGCCTAAGATATTTCCACTGTTGCAATTGGCTATGTCTGTAGAATGGATTGGTGAATATGAGGACATATCTATGTCCTGCACTAGATGGGCACAGCACACTGGAGTTACAGTTAACACTGTTGTTCCTATGTACACATCCTGGGTCTGCAAGGTGTCCAGTACTCATGGTGTGTCTTGTATTGGCTAAGTAAGTCTCTGCCTAAGCTATGAGCCAGTGACAGAAGGTTAGGAGCTAGCTGGCAGTTGCCAATGAAAGTGAGAAGCTGAAGCATGAATACTACTAAGCACTCACTACACTACAACATGAACGTTGTCTTTACCTGCGACAACACATTGTGGAACAAATGCACACGACAGTTAGTTTGCCAATAGTCAGACAAAATGGTTAGAAAGTGCCTTCTTTTCCTGTCAGCATAGAACAAATCATATGGTTCTTCACAGGTGCACCAATGTGGGGCCTACACTAACCTGCTAAACTATGAAAATACAACATATTTTTAACTAATACAGACCTGAACCAGCACTACACCACCCACCAGAACCCCCCAGCTCAACATTAGTCACAATTTATATGTGGCTAATACTGTCATGGACTGTATCAGAAGAAGAAGAAGAACAAAACAGACCATTAGAAAAGGAAATAAAATCATGAATGGCAGACTTCCAAAGATATGTGGCACTGAATTTGCATACTGTGTATTTGTATTTGTATACAAGAAATTAAATATAGTTTGATGTTTATTCTCACCCGAAATGTTTGCATGCGGCTGAAGAAGTTTGGTAGTCAACACTTCATTGATGAGAAGTCTCAACTCCTTGAAGATGACGGCCGTCTTGGCATATGCCTGCCAACAACAGGGATGAACACAGTTGATGAACACAGTCAATGAACACAGTTGATGAACACAGTCGATGAACACCATATGGAGATAAGCTCAAATCACCAGCATCATCAGTGAAGCGACTAGAACATAATCTGTAATAAGCACTTAGAAGTTTGCCATTAAGACACTCTGATGTTGCTTTGTAATACATATTTCAAGTAGATCTATAATGTATTCTGTCCACTTGACCAGTGACACATACACTGGAACTAGTCACTCACAGACAATATAGCAAAAAATACAATGATGGACTCTGGTAATGGTGGATCCATTCTAAAGCACATCAGCACTAACAGTACAACTGGGGAAGGAAGGTACATCAGCACTAACAGTACAACTGGGGAAGGAAGGTACATCAGCACTAACAGTACAACTGGGGAAGGAAGGTACATCAGCACTAACAATACAACTGAGGAAGGAAGGTACATCAGCACTAACAGTACAACTGGGGAAGGAAGGCACATCAGCACTAACAGTACAACTGGGGAAGGAAGGCACATCAGCACTAACAGTACAACTGGGGAAGGAAGGTACATCAGCACTAACAGTACAACTGAGGAAGGAAGGTACATCAGCACTAACAATACAACTGGGGAAGGAAGGCACATCAGCAATAACAGTACAACTGGGGAAGAAAGGTACATCAGCACTAACAGTACAACTGGGGAAGGAAGGCACATCAGCACTAACAGTACAACTGGGGAAGGAAGGCACATCAGTACTAACAATACAACTGGGGAAGGAAGGTACATCAGCACTAACAGTACAACTGGGGAAGGAAGGTACATCAGCACTAATAGTACAACTGGGGAAGGAAGGTACATCAGCACTAACAGTACAACTGAGGAAGGAAGGTACATCAGCACTAACAGTACAATTGGGGAAGGAAGGTACATCAGCACTAACAGTACAACTGGGGAAGGAAGGTACATCAGCACTAACAGTACAACTGAGGAAGGAAGGTACATCAGCACTAACAGTACAACTGGGGAAGGAAGGTACATCAGCACTAACAGTACAACTGGGGAAGGAAGGTACATCAGCACTAACAATACAACTGAGGAAGGAAGGTACATCAGCACTAACAGTACAACTGGGGAAGGAAGGTACATCAGCACAAACAGTACAACTGAGGAAGGAAGGTACATCAGCACTAACAATACAACTGGGGAAGGAAGGTACATCAGCACTAACAATACAACTGGGGAAGGAAGGTACATCAGCACTAACAGCACAACTGGGGAAGGAAGGTACATCAGCATTAACAGTACAACTGGGGAAGGAAGGTACATCAGCACTAACAGTACAACTGGGGAAGGAAGGTACATCAGCACTAACAATACAACTGAGGAAGGAAGGTACATCAGCACTAACAGTACAACTGGGGAAGGAAGGTACATCAGCACTAACAGTACAACTGGGGAAGGAAGGTACATCAGCACTAACAATACAACTGAGGAAGGAAAGTACATCAGCACTAACAGTACAACTGGGGAAGGATGGTACATCAGCACTAACAGTACAACTGGGGAAGGAAGGTACATCAGCACTAACAGTACAACTGGGGAAGGAAGGTACATCAGCACTAACAGTACAACTGAGGAAGGAAAGTACATCAGCACTAACAGTACAACTGGGGAAGGAAGGTACATCAGCACTAACAGTACAACTGGGGAAGGAAGGTACATCAGCACTAACAATACAACTGGGGAAGGAAGGTACATCAGCACTAACAGTACAACTGGGGAAGGAAGGTACATCAGCACTAACAGTACAACTGAGGAAGGAAAGTACATCAGCACTAACAGTACAACTGGGGAAGGAAGGTACATCAGCACTAACAGTACAACTGGGGAAGGAAGGTACATCAGCACTAACAGTACAACTGGGGAAGGAAGGTACATCAGCACTAACAGTACAACTGAGGAAGGAAGGTACATCAGCACTAACAGTACAACTGGGGAAGGATGGTACATCAGCACTAACAGTACAACTGGGGAAGGAAGGTACATCAGCACTAACAGTACAACTGGGGAAGGAAGGTACATCAGCACTAACAGTACAACTGGGGAAGGAAGGTACATCAGCACTAACAGTACAACTGGGGAAGGAAGGTACATCAGCACTAACAATACAACTGAGGAAGGAAGGTACATCAGCACTAACAGTACAACTGGGGAAGGAAGGTACATCAGCACTAACAATACAACTGAGGAAGGAAGGTACATCAGCACTAACAGTACAACTGGGGAAGGAAGGTACATCAGCACTAACAATACAACTGGGGAAGGAAGGTACATCAGCACTAACAATAAAACTGAGGAAGGAAGGTACATCAGCACTAACAGTACAACTGATGAAGGAAGGTACATCAGACTTTGTTAAAAAGTAAAGGTCTCAGTTCGGGACACTGAAAGATGGATGGGAAGAGCAGATATTTTTTGAGAATTTCATCAAAAAATAGGAAAAGAGACATGTGTACCATCACTGTAGAACGGCGTTCTATGGTCAAGTGTACCTGATTTGTAGAACTGATGGATTAGGCTTCACAAACATGATACATATGAAAGAGATTTGCTGGGAGAGAATATCTATGCATGAGAAATACATTTTGTTTTACCAGCAGAAGGCAGCAGTTTTAGCACAATTCGTGGGAATGATTGATGTTTACAGTGATCAACAACATCAACTGTGATGAGAATGCTAACGTTAAACTTGGTAATGGCCACAAACAACAAATGGACAGTTGTGGAGTGGTATAAATGACTGGTTGGCTGGGCAACGTCATTGTTGTTTATGACTTGTTAAGTCATTGCAACTGCGCACTTTAGTATACATAATATAGTTTCAAACATACAATTTTTTTATTGTGTTTCCAGATATAGTTTCAATGCAAACACTATCCACAATTGTTTGACAAAAATTGGGAGTTCACCGAATGAAATGATGATGTGCAGAATCAGCACATCAAATGTAAGTTGTGGCAGTGGTGAAATTATGAGTGGCGCCACTGGTGGGGAGTTTGTTGTTAGCACTGACCTTGAACTTGGCAATGTCATCAACAGAGACGACCATCTGTTTGTGTTGTACCTCGATGGTGCCACCAAAGAGGAGGATGGGGAAGGGCGAGATGAGGGTGGAGTCTCGTAGGTATACGCACGCCAGCTTCACCTGGATACATGAGTTATTATGTTAAGTGTTTGTGTCACAAAGTTTGTGTCATAAAAAGACCAATCGGATTTTAACTAAACAGACAGTTGCAAAGAGATTCATTTGATTTGTAGTTGTAATTTTAATCGTTTTTTACAGTCAATTTTGCATTTGTTCTTCAAAACATTCCAACAGTTTTCATCTGCCTTCATCAGACTGACTATGGCTAGATGGCAGCACAGTTACTAATGTGTCGCTGTCTAGTGGTAGTCAGTCTGATGAGTCTTATGTGCTGCACTTGAGTATGAAGAGGATAAGTAATAAAGTCTGGTGAAGGGAGTTGAAAGCTATCGAAACATTACAAAGAAAACAGGTAAAATTTACTGTGAAAAATCATTAAAGGATTAACAGATAAACAACAAATAATTCTAATATATGACAGTAACTGCTATTGGTTGCTTGGCAAACCTGGATGTTTCCTGTTAAACTTTGCAATGCTGTTCATTGTATAATCACGAATACTGGATGATGGACATATTTTTAAGGCATAGAGATTTTACCACTGAAATAACTTGTAATGCAAAATAAAGAAACTAATTAAATGATTTCACCATTAAATCAGTTTATATATTTTGTGTTATAAATAAAATTATCCCATTGTTAATTCTCATTACTTTGCCAATCAAAATATGTCCAACTTTTATTAATTGTTTACTTTGATTATATAATTTTGTGTTTATTTATTAGTGCTAACTATAAGGTAACACATCCACAATTTATAGCAGAGACGGCTCTTTCTTGGTGTGCCAACCAACCTTCTCATGAAAGATGAGCCACCCAGGTCCGGCAAGGTAACGGTTCACTGAACTTGGATGTGCATGAACGAGTCCATACTGTGTCTGAGCCACACAGGTCTCTTGGACACCCATGGCTGCACTCTCCACGGTTGGCCGACTTATCACCCTAGCGACATTAGGATAGAGACCCGCTGTCAAGACGGCCTTCAGCACAGCTACGAGAGCAGGAGAGAGGTGCACCGCAGAAATAGAAGAACTTGAATCTGTTTGGCTGATATTCAGGACGTTTCCTGGACCCATGGACGTTGACTGTGATTTCTTTGATGGGCGATATCGTAACAGTGTTTCCATGGAAACATCAGCAAATCCTGCTGATCTGATTAGCTTACCTAAATCTCTGGAAACATTCTGAAAAAAGAAGCAGAATCATAGCTGTAGCTTCCTCTTTTATACAAACATACACTAAATGCAGCATTGTACATTTTCTGCCATAATATTTGTTTACTACACTAGCAAATTATTAAAACAATACAATGTGCATTTCCCCCTTCAAATTCTACAATCACTGAATAATTATAACTTTTAAAGGCATCATATAAAAATTAATAATAAATTAATAAAATAAATACCCAATATGGGTTTACACATGTTTACTTGAACATCATAAAAATACAAGGTGAGAGGTGCTATAAAGGGTTTAACTTTCAGACAGATGTAACTTGTTAACTTGTAGTTGCAAACAAAACTTTAGACACAGTTGATTTAATACCTCAGACACCTTTATTTGGAGAGGTTTGAAGTTGTATTTTGGCTACTTCAAAGTGGAGCAATTCAATAGGTAGTGATGACTGCATAAATACTTCAGGATGATTACTGCAACTTAAATATTAAACTATATCTAATGTCAAACAGAATAACAGTAGCGGTGATACGTGTATGATGCATCCCTATTTTATGTGTCCATCTTCACATAGTGAATAATTCCACTTTGAAATGATCACAATAGAACTAGAAACCTCTCCAAATAAAGGTGGTATACGTAACACTTGTGTGTCAAAAGCTTTTTACGCAGTAATTACAAGTGATATCTGGAAGTGAAATCCATGTGATGTCTCTCAACCTGATATTTAGCGTTGAACTGTCTAGCATCAAGCAGAATCTTCTGATGATTGATGGTATTACCTCAATCTCGAGTAGAGCTGTTCGCTTCAGGAAGTACTTCTGACAGTACTGAAGTTCTGAGGACATTCCGAGTTCCTTCGCTCGTTTCCACCTGGTCAACAGTTGTAATCAGAAAGGTCTTGAAGTGCCTATGCCATGGCTTGTGCTATTCTTGGTCATATTCCAAGAACAAATTTAAACTTAATTCATGTTCTCAAATTTATTGCAAATTGTATATGCAGTTATATTTCAGACAAGTTTGCAATTACCACCATGAAACAAGAGTTTTCTTTAGAGTGAGAGAGAAACTGCCTGCTAGGAGACATGCCTGACATGTTTTCTACTATTGTTCAAAGTTACGTAATCGTTGTCAAACATAAGCAAGACCTCTGCTGACATCACAGAATGGCGCAACCAGATTAGAAGAACCAGCTGCGAGATGGCTGCAAATTATCACATTTAGTGACGAATATATCATCTGTATGTGTAAAGTCATGGATTGTATTAGCGTGAAGGTATTTTATTTGGCTAAATTGCTTTTTTAAACAGAATTTGAACTTGCAGCAACCACGTCATAAGCACTTTAAAGGGAGTGTTCAGCAGTTTTCATTTATGAACTGAATGGCTGTTCTACAGGATGTTGACAGTCATTGTAATACTGAATCATTAGTATTAATATTTTACAACATCTTAGTTGGTTAAAAATAATAGTATTTACAAAACGTGTTATAATCTTTCACTTTTTAATATTTTTTGAAAATACGATTTGGCGATGAATTAAAATATGCCTGTTTTACGACATATATGCCGGTTTTACGACATACATGCCTGTTTTATGACATATATACCATTTTACAGCATAAAACAACTGACCACTATATGTTAAATTTTGAAGGTGAAACATATTTCATCGGATACTTTATAAGTCTATCAAATTCCTGTTTCATACAGTTTCTGAGGATAACTATACTACAGCAATAAAGGTTAAAACATTTTAAATTTAGATATACCTTAAGAACCAAGAATTAAGACAATTTGGGCAATTTAAGGATACAAAACCCTCAACCAGCTGTGTAGTCAATGAACTTCGCTGTATATTCACATTAATGCTATACTTGCCACTCAAAGTTAAACAGAACCTTACAACTCCTGTGTAATGACCTTGACAAAGTTTGTGCTACAGCATAGCTTCATTAACTTGAACTTTGATTGATAACTCAAGTTAACGATGCTATACTGTAATACAAAGGTTTTTGTTCCTCCAACTGTTGTCCACTTAAAGTTATCCATCAGCTCAGATAATCTATTTCACAACAACTTATTGTTCCTAAAACTAAACTTAACTTGGGCTAACGCACTTTCTCTGCAGCTGTGCCTAGGGTCTGGAATGAACTATCACTCACTTTGAAATCTTCAGAAACTACCTATCTTCCCCCCCAAAAAGTGAAGACATATTTATTCAAAACTGCATTTCCACCATAAATTTTTGGTTGTCACTCATTCTTATAATGACTTTTGCATGTCACTGTTCATGATGATGCTTAATGATTCTGTTTGCTGCGCCTCTGAGCTTAGGTTCCTGATGATATAGGTGCCATAGAAGTTCATCATTGTTATTATTACGTGTTTGAGTTACCGTAAATACTCTATTTGTAGCCACAGCTACACAGTAGCGACGACAAAGTGGTTTTGAAGGATTTTAACTATGACATGATTTAACATGTTTGATCTTAGTTTTTGAACACTTTAAGGACACAGGTTTTTATGTTTTATGTAATTATTTGTCTTGCACCAGTAGCAATTGTAATACAATGTTTTATTGATGCATCCGACTTTGTTTTTCACTGATTGTAAACCGTTATTTACCGCATTAATAGCCATTACTACTGACAACCCAATGAGCCAAATTTCAAATTTTTTTTGGCAAATTACTGTACTTAAAGCAGCACCCCAACTTTGCAATTGAAGTCGCGGCTACAAATAGAGTATTTACGGTAAGTTGTATTTACACAAGGTGGTGCATCCGGGCTCACGGCTGTGATGGACACCAGTGACCAGAGGCTACTTCATAAAGACATACCCAAGGTAAGCGCGGTAAATGGTCAAGTGGTCAGAACAGGCAATGGCCAGATTGCCCTTTGCTGAGTTGGCCTGATCACGTCTTTCAAGGGGTGAGGCAAAAGGAGACTTGTTGGTCATCGCTGCCGCAATCACTGCCTGCCGGACAAAACACACAACTCAGAAACAGAGGAAACATTTTAATATTGATATGTTGGTTTCATGAGAAATCCTGTTTTAACTTTGCATTAGTTGCTGTGGAAATGCATGGTTAATAAAAAAATAAAACTCTTTAATACATGGGTAATTGTTACTGATAACGCGCTGTCTACAGTGAAATACAGTCCTGCTCAGAGTGACGTCCAGTGGACTAAAAACCAGAATTGCACTGTTTCACACACACGTGGATGAATCAATTCAAATGGCATGTGTTGATTGTTCTTGAGAATCATTATGAAATTACCATTTGATTGCATTAAATTTGTTGAAATGTTAGATATGAACCCATATAATAAATACCACATCGTACGATAATGGGTTGTAAGATAATGGGTTGTATGATAATGGGTTGTATGATAATGGGTTGTATGATAATGGGTTGTATGCACTTGTTGCTTCAGAATGTTGTATTGGGCTTGCAAGATCTCTCAATGCAACATTCTGAAGCAACTGGAGCATAAAACCCAGTATCATTCAATAAGTAAGTATTATCACAGTGATATTTATGCACACACCACATCAGAAGAAGGTCAGATCAGAACATAGATAAACTGAAAAGAATATCAAATAAGCTGATCAAAAGTAGCTTTGAAATGTAACAACACACCATGTCAGGTGATCTAATACTTAATTTGCATTAAAACTTTGAAGAAAAATTAAAAATTATTTTGTCGGTGAACAATACCAAAAATAAAATCAGCATCCATGTAGCTTGTTTTGTGTCGAGTTACAACATAAATAACTATACTTCTTAACATAAATATCTACTTAATAATTGACATATATGATTAATACGCCACAAAAAATAGTAGACTATTTAAAGAATCTTCACTGAGCTTTGACAAAACGCAACTTCACAAATTCCTAACTAGCATCAAAGAACAGTCACTGACCACTGGTTCAAGGCAGCCAAATATTGCTCCAAAGATGAGCATCTTCCCCACCCTGACATTGACTGGGAGAGCGGCCAGGTGGTGTCCAAGGGGAGTGAGACTGGGAGACTGCTCAAACGTGCATGCTCCCACCTCCCGGAGCACTGACATCGCACGGGCAACTGTCTGCGGGTGAGGGGGATCAAGGGCTTGGGCAAGAAACTCTGCAGGGTGCCCCAGTTCACATTGCTGAAACAATGATGGTTTAGCTTACATCAGGGTTAGTTCTTACACAGCGTGCTATCTGGTACTTAGGACTGCTCAAAGCACCTTACACCTCACCCCCAGGCAGACCTGTTCATTCAACACCAACTCGACTTCTCTGGGAAGCATTACATTGCTGAAAACATTGCTGACACAAGGAGGAGCTAGCTCACTTTGCTGAAACAAGGATGGTCAAGCTTATATGGCTGAAACAAGGAATATCTGTGACATGGTAATTAACTCTCTAGAACCATTTTTGGATTCTTTCCAAATATTTCTTGACAAGTGATTACCATGTCAAATATCACATTTCAAGAAATCAGAATGTCAATCCATCCAAGCAAAAGTTAGTTCACATTACTGAGAAATGATGATTAAGCTTACAATGCCGAAGTTCATGAAATTAGTATGATATATTTCACATTCATGAAATGAGGATGACCCAGTTTACAGATGGTTCTGGTAAATTACTGCCACAAGAAAGGCTCTCTACTATCAGTGCAGAAACAAGGGCAGCCCATGTTGATAACAGTGTGCAATATGATAATGATGACAAATTTAATGTAATTGACTGTGTGTATGTATGTATGTACCTATGTAGGTATGTATGTTTGTAGGTATGTACATACATATGTATGAATGTTATGCTATTCCTCCTGGATGCTTTGCATTTTGGGTATAACACTTTCAGGGGTTCATCTACAACCCCATGGTTGGGTTATTTAAGTTTAATTTTTTTCTTTCACCCTGCTATTACTCTTTCCACAACAAATCTAATTACCCTTTGTAGTTATTCCATACAATTGTCCACAACGCTATACGAACAGTTACGTACAATTATTCACAATGTCATGTGTGTTTTCTTCGATTGTCGCAAGGACAAGGACAAGGCATTGCTAGACGTTACTATAAACGCCAGTATTACAGGTGTATGTCGCAATTTCAAGAGTTGGATTGTCAGAAGCCATCAAGATATTGACTGACAGCACCAAATACCAAGGCATTGATGGATGTTTCTGTGAATCTTTTAAATATTGTTATCGTGTCAGTCAATTACGAACCACCAAGTTATCCTGTCTGGAAGGATTGGTATTTTTGCTAGTAATGACAATGTTCATTACCATGATGTGCAGGCAGAGTTCTTCAAGTGGAACCCTCAACATTTCTGGCACTGTATATTTTCTCAAAGACAGGAATCTGAAGAAAGACAATATTTTTGCAAACAATTAACACTAGTTTGTCATCAATTTGAAAAAAGAAATTTTTTACTACCTACAAATAAACACATTTGTCATATACTACATACAGTATAATAGTTTATTCAGATGATAAATGTTTAGCATTAATTCTTTTTAGATAGAAAAAACCCAACATTTTCAGTTGTGGATAATTCAAAAAGGGAAGCGGTGCCATCAATAACTTGCTCCAAATCAACAAGGGTCTTGCCCTAAAATTGCAACAACTGAGTAGAACATAAACAAGACAATGTTGTGTCTTGTACTAACATAAACAAGACAATGTTGTGTCTTGTACTGACTTGTATCTTGTGTAGAGGCGGAAGCAGACTCCTTCCCTCACTCTCCCAGCTCTTCCTTGTCTCTGTTCCCCGCTTGCCTTGCTCACAAACACCTCATCCAAGGCACTCATCTGACTCGACTCAACGTACCTGAAACACGCAAGGTCACAGATTCCAATAGACTCAACTGACTCGACTCAATGTACCTGACACACACAAGGTCACAGATTCCAAGATTCAACTGACCTGACACACATATATGTTGTGTTCATGACAGCATTTTGCACTTAGACATATACAAAATGTTCTTTTATATTAAATGTTTGCAATGATTTTAATGTTGGTTCTGATGTCAATACAACTTTGTAGATATGAAATATGTCTTGTGAGGGCATGTCTTACCGAGATACCATTTAATGTGAGCACTCTGTATTGGATTGCATACTTGGGACATGATAACTTGAAGTGGTACGATGTGATAGCGCTAATCTCCAGCGAAGAAGATTTCTCACATACCTGGTTTCTTTCACTTTCCCAGAATCAATGACAAAAACAACATCTGGAATAGTAATTCCCGTTTCTGCTATATTGGTTGCCAAGACGATCTTGGTAATCCCTCGGGGTGGAATAGTGAATGCCTTCTTCTGGTCATGTGACGAGAGCACAGAATGCAGACTGATGACCCAATACCTGGCGGGGAAATTCATCTTTCTTTACAGACATAATAACGAGTCACATACATGTCAAATTGTCATGATCAAAATGACTGAGATCATTAAACAATCCACGTCGCCCCGTGAAGACTGCCACGGTCACGGTCACATTGAACATGCCCGACGGATCGCTCCACCACTTCATATATAACCCGTCAAAGCAAACATAACAAATGAACACAAAATAAACATAGTATTTATTTAGAACACGCGACTGTAGTCGATGGCGGTGATCGCTGCCTAATCTTTGCTTTACATGAAACCTCCTGCGATGGTTCACAGCTCTGTGAATCTGAGCTACAGTTCACATGTACCAAGAAGAGGGCAACAAAGGTTTGTGTCTGTAGCCACGACAAAGGCAGAAAAGCCAAATTTGGCAGTTATGAAACTTAGTATACCATCTTAGTGTTGTTCATACAATAGTTTGACATTTGACATGCCTATAAGAAGCAACGATTATCCAGAAGAGCTTTAGATCTCCTCTTAACCTTGAGGTCTTACTTGGACTTGTTTGAGAACTGTCGGTCGGCCATGATGAGGTCATATAGCTCCTGGATGTGGGAGAGGCCGGGTAGAAAGACAAGGACTGCTCCCTCCATGTTCTTGTACAAAGGGTGCACTGGGATCACACGCAACAGTTCCTGGGAAGAGGAATCAGAAATCTGACTACATCAGTACCCCTGGCAGATTGACCTGTTCAAACATGAAACTTTCAACTGCTGTGTTAACCAATAATATTACTTGCTCAGATTTACTCTGAAGTTTGATTGAGGGGCGCGTCTAGTTCCCAGAAACACATCGACCAAAACAGGAAGTGGGACAAAGTACAAATGATTCAGTGTACATCTGTACATGGCATTGGATAAGCTTTCAACAGTTCAGTCGGCCAGTGGTACTGTAGTACTACCACCAAACCTAGCGAGGATGGTTTTTTCTTTCACTTCCTATCAGAGCTTATGATTAACTTGAGGACAAGATAACTTAACAAATGAAGTGTAGGATAACCCAGAATTACTTGGTCAACAGGATTGACCAATCAGTCACAATCATATTAGTGAAGTCAATGCCAGTTGGTCAAGGGTTCATTCTATCTATCCATGTTAACTGTTGAATGTGGGAAATTTACATAAATAATTTACATAATTAATTTGCATTATTCATTTGCATTATTCATTTGCATAACTAATTTGCTGATGTAACCTTCCTGCTGGTTGGCGAAAAACATTACTGGGTGGGATCCTGGCCAAGGATTTGAACACATTAGCTCCTGGTGCCGTTGGTTACAATGGTGTCTGTGTGCATCTAGCTGTGTACATGACTACGAATAAGTAAGACATCTTATCTGGTACTTAGCCTCATTGAGTTTCCATTGTAACTCAGTTAGTCCAAAATCAGCAGGGTAAATTTGCCGAAAAATCTGAGGGTACAAATTACCGTAGAATCTGAATATCCATTTCTTAAAAAAATCGCTTGAAAGTTTTTTCAGAATTTGCACCGCAAGTGAGGCACCCTCAAACCACATTTAAGTTATTTTGCATCTCATCGTATTAAAAGGTGTAAATGAAAGGTGTGAATGAAAAGAGGCCACAAACACCAATGCTGTCTATGCTGTGTAATGACTGATGACGCTGTATGTAACCAGACCCAAACTGCACATGACAATACGTTCAAAACACGACAACTTTCTACCCTGAAATGGACTAAACACAAAGTTAACTAGATCCGATCAGAGAAAGTTGAGAATCTAATGAGGACAACAAGACAAACCATCATAAGTTCCATGTTGATGCGATCTTCCCTCATCCTTGTGACAATGTTTCTGGTACGGAGGCTGAATGATTCAGTACAGAGACCACTCTGGAGAAACAATAAAAATATAACCGTGACCACCAGCAGTGTTGTATGTACATTTATAAGATATATTTTAGTTTCCTGTTACTTCTGCAAATATAGTTATTAGTCATTATACACATAATAACTGTTTTAATATATACTTTTGTTTCTTAATTTATTTTACAATATTTTCTAATCTAAAACGGATGTATGTAATTTTACCAATCACATCTATTGTACTTCTATTCAACAATATGACTACAAAGAAAATAAATAATAATCATAATTATTATTATTAAAATAAATTGTTTCCATCATTATAACATACATGGGGTGAACTGCTAAATCAAGAGTATGAAGAAGCTGCTATTGCTACCTTTCTTTGTCCAGAATCCTAGGTATAGGGTTGACCAAATATGCATTGTTAACATTAGCTTGTCACATATTATCCATCTATATCATTTCTAGATGTAATCAGGCCCACAGCACAATTAGCAATTAAAGAGGTGTGATTGAAAAGATTCTTTACAAAAGCGATTTAATGTCATGATTGACATGAACACCAATAGAGTGGCTGGTCTATGTGATGAGCGCCATCTGGTGGGAGGAAACACACCTACCAGATCTAAGGTGCCAAGCTCTTCCTTTGTCCATGAGAGGTCCATCTTCCTCTGTTCCCCTCTCTTCCCTGTGATCGTCACCTGACTGTGCTCTTCCTTGTAAGCAATTACAAACATGTCCAGTGAATACCGTATTTGACCTATTAAGCGTACATGCCCTAATTAGTCACCAAATGACACCACTAGTGTTAGAGATTGCGTAGAATAAAAAATGTTGGAGTATGCTTATTAGGACAGATTCCTTGACATTTTCAATGGTCCAATTTTTTTAAGCACACTACATTTATTAGGTTGAATACGGTACATGCCATGTAGAACTATGTTATTAGGTTGAATATGGTACATGCCATGTAGAACTATGTTATTAGGTTGAATATGGTACATGCCATGTAGAACTATGTTATTAGGTTGAATACGGTACATGCCATGTAGAACTATGTTATTAGGTTGAATATGGTACATGCCATGTAGAACTATGTTATTAGGTTGAATACGGTACATGCCATGTAGAACTATGTTATTAGGTTGAATACGGTACATGCCATGTAGAACTATGTTATTAGGTTGAATATGGTACATGCCATGTAGAACTATGTTATTAGGTTGAATATGGTACATGCCATGTAGAACTATGTTATTAGGTTGAATACGGTACATGCCATGTAGAACTATGTTATTAGGTTGAATACGGTACATGCCATGTAGAACTATGTTATTAGGTTGAATACGGTACATGCCATGTAGAACTATGTTATTAGGTTGAATACGGTACATGCCATGTAGAACTATGTTATTAGGTTGAATACGGTACATGCCATGTAGAACTATGATATTAGGTTGAATACGGTACATGCCATGTAGTACTATGTTATTAGGTTGAATACGGTATATGCCATGTAGAACTATGTTATTAGGTTGAATACGGTACATGCCATGTAGAACTATGTTATTAGGTTGAATACGGTACATGCCATGTAGAACTATGTTATTAGGTTGAATACGGTACATGCCATGTAGAACTATGTTATTAGGTTGAATATGGTACATGCCATGTAGAACTATGTTATTAGGTTGAATACGGTACATGCCATGTAGAACTATGTTATTAAGTTGAATACGATACATGACATGTAGAACTATGTTATTAGATTGAATACGGTACATGCCATGTAGAACTATGTTATTAGGTTGAATACGGTACATGCCATATAGAACTATGTTATTAGGTTGAATACGGTACATGCCATATAGAACTATGTTATTAGGTTGAATACGGTACATGCCATGTAGAACTATGTTATTAGGTTGAATACGGTACATGCCATATATAACTATGTTATTAGGTCGAATACGGTACATGCCATATAGAACTATGTTATTAGGTTGAATACGGTACATGCCATGTAGAACTATGTTATTAGGTTGAATACGGTACATGCCATGTAGAACTATGTTATTAGGTTGAATACGGTACATGCCATATAGAACTATGTTATTGAAGTTAATTTGAGCTTTACTTTTTCCAAACACGATTGCACACATAATTGCACACACATCCCAATTCCACCTTGTATGTGCATAAACAGGCACTAATATAAACGCATGCATGCACTCATGAACGAACAAACGTATGCAGGCACACACAGGCATGCAAGCATGCACGCACACACACTGTGTGAGATTGTATACTACTTGCATGCTTACCTATAAGTACCTTAAGTACTCTTTCATTACATGTTTATACTGAATAAGATTAAATATAGTGTAAATATAGTGTAAACATTTAGGATGTAAACATTTAGGATGTTCACATTTAGGATGTTCACATTTACCTCAAATTAATATGCCAAGCGTGACACATTTATTCATGCATATATATGTTGGTACATAACAAAATGTACCAGGACGAACATTACTTAAACACAGCAGGAGAATTAACCAAAGAAAACTGTACTTGTAGCAGCTTGTCCTCGCGGAGTGCGTACCGGGAGTCCCTCTCAAGTTGATACGATGTCATCTCCACAACGTCTTCTACGTAATGGACCTGGAAGCAAGACGTTGTTCACAATGGGTCATACAGGCAATGCACAGCAATTATTAGTATCATTGCAGTTACAAAATAACGGCATCAGAACTTGGGCATCAACACTAACCATACAGTAGCAGTATTATGTTATTGGTGCTGACACTATTATATTGTCAGCAAGTCCGATGCTATTACACTATCTATGTGGCCGACTTCTGTCTCAACAGACAATGTCTTCTACTAGTCCTTGTTTGTGGCACTATTATCTTGCCTTAGTGAGATGTATGGTGGTATCTGTCCATATACTGGTTTAGGCCCCAGTAGGGAGTCAGCCACGACATTACTGCCTGCTCTGCACCTCTCTCACGGTTGACCAGGAAGCAGCTCTGGCTGTGAGTCCACGACAGATTACACATTTACACCCAGTGTGAGATATTCTACTTCCTCTGGCATGGACACCAGGCATAGGGGACTTTACTGTCTCTCCCGAAAGACACAGGCAAAGTACGGTGAATGAAATTGCCCAAGTTTTGAAAGGTCGGCAGGAGGGATGGAACCACTGTACACCTGATTGATAGTCAGGTGGTTTTACCACTGTACCACCATTCCCCACTTGTTGTTGTCAATATTATGGTCAGTGCAGAGGCAGCAGCAGTCCATGTTTCAGGTGGGATATTAACATACTATATTTGACCTATTAAGCGTAAATGCCCTAATTAGCATACACCCCTTTTTTAATCAGCAGGATCCATAATTATTGTAATTTGACTACTAGTGTGGAACAACTGCAAAGTGTCGCCATCTGGTGTTAAACAGTTGGCACCACTTTTTAGTTGTTCTACACTAGTCACCAAATGACACCACTAGTGTTAAGCAGTTACATTATTGTTTAGACAAAATGTTGTTGTATGTTTATAAGAACAGATTCCTTGACATTTTTCCATGACCCAACTTTTTTCAAGAGTACTGAATGCTTATTAGGTTGAATATGATACTACAGGTTTTATTTTAGAACATCTTTGAAGCAATTATTATATTACTGGCATTGCATCATTAGCATATTGTAACCGACTAAGCAGAACTCCAGAAACACCCTATCCCCATTACAATATATATATTACAATATACCTCGACAGGGAAGGTGCGTCCAGGGATGTTGACCACTGGGCAGTGGTGGAAGTAGGATGAGAACTTGTCAGCGTCCAATGTCGCGCTCATCAGTATCACTTTGAGGTCGCGCCGACCTTCTTGCAGAAGCTTTCTCAGGATGACCAGAAGAAAGTCGGACTGGACACTGCGTTCATGCACCTGTGGAAGTCAGGAGTTGTATGGCAGTGTTGATAATTTTAGAAATGTTCTCTAAAAGTTATTGTGAATGAAAATTAGAGACAGGTGTTCTAGTGAACAGTTAACATGTCATTGTACATTTTGGACTCTCTCTAAGCCAATGGTTCTTTTGGATGGCAATTTTGTTCATTCTTGTTAAAATAATGTTAAATCTTGAATAGATGGTGGAGGAATGTCAACTAAAAATGCATGCTGTTTTATGAGTGTCTCAAAGCATTAACAAAGTTAGCAACACCCTGGCAATTATTACATCATCAGTATATGCAAAAGGTCTCAAAATTTCACAGAACATCAGGTCCCATGAGCTCCACAGTTCACAGGGTCTGCTGATTTTTCAGCGGACCTGATTTTCTCTCCAAGTAATAAAATTTTGTCACAAAAGTCATGAAGTCCTCATGCTGTATCGTTTTATTCAAATTGTTTCAATGTCTCCAGGTGGACTGCCTGTCAACATTGGAGAAACGTTTTGCAAACATGTCACAAACTCATGATTTATGATTAAAACTAATTTGACATAGCCATGACAGACACTTTTGAGATGTTTACTAACATTCCCTTCATTAACCACCACTGTAAGTTCACTGGACAGCCGGTCCAAAGTTCTGAAAAATCCTCCAGACCGGCCCAAAATTCACTGTTCTGAGCCGAAGTCCGGCGACTTTTTGCGACGACTGTATCATGATTGAATACAAGCTAATTTAACTGTTTTATTAGAATTATGGGTGTGTTGACACTTCTACGAGTCACCTGATCTAACAAAAAACTTGATTCTTTCGACGATTTTAACAAAAGTTATGTCTTTCATTAAACCAAGTGCGCATGTTGTCAAAAGCTATTCACATGACAACAAATATCTAAAAACAAATAACTTGACACAGTATATGGATAACTACTAACTCAACGTTTACCAGACACAAGAATGCAACAATATCTTGCACTGACCTCGTCCACGATGACATGTGTGACGTCCTTGAGTAGGGGGTCTTGCTGTAGTTTCCGTAGCAACACGCCAGTGGTGCAGTACATGAGGCGTGTAGTCTCGCACCTCTTGCTCTCAAACCGTATCTGGTAGCCACAGAACGCATCCCTCTCCCCTGGGCCCGTGTCCCCGAGCTCCTCCGACACACGGGTAGCGAGACTTATGGCGGACACTCGCCGCGGTTCAGTGCACACGATGTTGCATTTGTCACCGGCACCAGACTGCAGGAAGGCCTGAATGAACACATGTACACATTTGAATGAACACATATGCATGCCTGAATGAACACATATGCATGCCTGAATGAACACATATGCATGCCTGAATGAACATATACACAAACCTGAATGAACACATACACAGGCCTGAATGAACACATATGCATGCCTGAATGAACACATATGCATGCCTGAATGAACATATACACAAACCTGAATGAACACATACACAGGCCTGAATGAACACATATGCAGGCCTGAATGAACACATATACAGGCCTGAATGAACACATATACAGGCCTGATTGAACACATGGACAGGCTTGAATGAACAAAGGCCTGAATGAACACACAGAGAAACGCCTGGATCTATATAAACAGGGAAAGACAGGAATGAACTAATTGAGGGTTCACCTCCAGGATAAACTGTGGGATCTGGGTGCTCTTCCCACTTCCTGTTTCTCCCGCAATCAGGACAACATTTTCCCGCTGTATCCTATCCAAGATGGCGTCACGATGAGAGAAGACAGGAAGCTGGCACCGTGTCGAGAGAAGCTCCTGGTGACGCGGCTGCTGTTGGTGACGTAGGAACAGCTGATGCAGACGTTCGCCACTGACACGAGTGACACACCGCGTCCGTGTCGACACTGACGTCTTCGGCTGACTTGGCTGTGTGTCGGATTCCTAGGCACAGACCAAACAAACCCCAGATTATTTATTTTATTATTACACGTATGCGATGCACCATGTGTCCGGGTTGAAAACCTACTCAAAAGTGGTAACAAGATTATACTAAGTTAATTTAAAACAATATTAAGTTAAATAAGTAAAACATCCTAATCATAAAAATGTCACGTCTGCTAGTTAGCTAGAGTATTCCCGAGGCTGAGCGAAAGAGAAGAGTCCCAATCACTGTAGCACTTGAGCTGTGTAGTATTTTTGTTTGTGGTGGGGGCCACATCACTTAATCGCCTCCATCTATAGCGATCTCCTGCCATTCTCTCCCACTCTCAGCTGTTTATCCCTGTCCTTTTAAGATCTCTTAACACTATATAAGAACTTACCTTATGTGTACAGGGCAAAGTGAATCCAGAGCATGAATGTTTACTAGATACAGTTGGGACAGCCGCCTCACCTCGTCAGTCGCCAAGTCTTCCCAGGATTCCTCCACATCCTCCTCTTCCTCCTCCTTGTCATTCATGTCCTTCTCCAAGGTCGCTGTCACCTTCAGCTTCTTCATCAACTTTGTCACGAACGTGTCTCTCGGCTGTAAATATGAGGACATCGTCAGGTTATTTATGACAACCGTGGAAGTGGCATCTTCAATCAAAACCACGGATATTCAACTCTACCAGTGATGTGATCGACAGAGCTAATTAAGTTCAAAGCATGAGGTCACATAATGACTTTTTTAAATGCTCATGAAGGAAGATTCTGCTGCACTCTCTTTTGAATTAATAAAATTGATTCAATCAAACAGCAAACTTCCATAACACAATAACTTGACAAGTGAATAAATTAGTAAGACAGGAGTCGTTGAGAAACCCAAAATTGGCTTATGACAACACCACCTATATTTAATACCATATACAAACAGTGTAACAGAATAATATAAAGTGTGATTTAACATGTCAGTGCAATATGGTTTAGAGCAATGCAGTGACTTACAAAGTCTAACCTAATTGATGGAAAACAACAGCAGACGCAATACTCTTGGTGACAAGCAAATATCAGTGAATGTGACAAAAACAAATTCAATACTTTTAAGAAATATGTTGACTAAAATTGCTGTAAAATACAACAAGCTTATGTGCTTAGGTATCTTTTTGGCTCAGGAATTTTAGAGACACTTTCAGGGAAAGATACATCTCTCTTAGGTTGGGCAAAACACAGCATCAACTCGCTTTATTAATGCTCAATGTGGTGTTGATGGCATTAGTGCAACTGGTTATCTTCTACAAAGTAATCAAGAAGACAATGTTGCAGAATCTATAAGAAAGCTATCAAGGTAATATTAAAATAAAATTTATATTATTAAAATAAAATAAATATTATTATTATTACCCTATAAAGTTCTATATAATTACACATTGGTTTTCTACATGCTGGCTTAGAGACTTGGTATGTCAGACATGTGTCTACTACCTTATCTTTCTTGTCCTGTTTCTCGCGAGCTGCTGACTTCTCGGAGTCGAGCCACTCCAGCCAGATATCTCTGTAGGGGGGAGGCAGTAACTGGTACACGGGCTGTGGGTGGTAGAATAGAAACATGGTGGACAGGCTGTGGATGGTAGAACAGAAGAATGGAAGACAGGTTGTGGATGGTAGAACAGAAACATGGAGGACAGCCTGTGGGTGGTAGAACAGAAACATGGACGACAGACTGTGGGTGGTAGAACAGAAACATGGAGGACAGGCTGTGGATGGTAGAACAGAAACATGGAGGACAGCCTGTGGGTGGTAGAACAGAAACATGGAGGACAGACTGTGGGTGGTAGAACAGAAACATGGAGGACAGGCTGTGGATGGTAGAACAGAAACATGGAGGACAGGCTGTGAATGGTAGAACAGAAACATGAAGGACAGGCTGTGGATGGTAGAACAGAAACATGGTGGACAGGCTGTGGATGGTAGAACAGAAACATGGAGGACAGGCTGTGGATGGTAGAACAGAAACATGGTGGACAGGCTGTGGATGGTAGAACAGAAACATGGAGGACAGGCTGTGGATGGTAGAACAGAAACATGGTGGACAGGCTGTGGATGGTAGAACAGAAACATGGAGGACAGGCTGTGGATGGTAGAACAGAAACAGGGAGGACATGTTGTGGATAGTAGAACAGAAACATGGAGGACAGGCTGTGGATGGTAGAACAGAAACATGGTGGACAGGCTGTGGATGGTAGAACAGAAACACGGAGGACAGGCTGTGGATGGTAGAACAGAAACATGGAGGACAGGCTGTGGATGGTAAAACAGAAACATGGAGGACAGGCTGTGGATGGTAGAACAGAAACATGGAGGACAAGCTGAGGATGGTAGAACAGAAACATGGAGGACAGGCTGTGGATGGAATAACAGAAACATGGAGGACAGGCTGTGGATGGTAGAACAGAAACATGGAGGACAGGCTGTGGATGGTAGAACAGAAACATGGAGGACAGGCTGTGGATAGTAGAACAGAAACATGGTGGACAGGCTGTGGATGGTAGAGCAGAAACATGGAGGACAGGCTGTGGATGGTATAACAGAAACATGGTGGACAGGCTGTGGATGGTAGAACAGAAACATGGAGGACAGGCTGAGGATGGTAGAACAGAAACATGGAGGACAGGCTGTGGATGGTAGAACAGAAACATGGTGGACAGGCTGTGGATGGTAGAGCAGAAACATGGAGGACAGGCTGTGGATGGTATAACAGAAACATGGTGGACAGGCTGTGGATGGTAGAACAGAAACATGGAGGACAGGCTGTGGATGGTATAACAGAAACATGGAGGACAGGCTGAGGATGGTAGAACAGAAACATGGAGGACAGGCTGTGGATGGTAGAACAGAAACATGGTGGACAGGCTGTGGATGGTAGAGCAGAAACATGGAGGACAGGCTGTGGATGGTATAACAGAAACATGGTGGACAGGCTGTGGATGGTAGAACAGAAACGTGGAGGACAGACTGTGGATGGTAGAACAGAAACATGGTGGACAGGCTGTGGATGGTAGAACAGAAACATGGAGGACTGGCTGTAGATGGTATAACAGAAACATGGAGGACAGGATGAGGATGGTAGAACAGAAACATGGTGGACAGGCTGTGGATGGTAGAGCAGAAACATGGAGGACAGGCTGTGGATGGTATAACAGAAACATGGTGGACAGGCTGTGGATGGTAGAACAGAAACATGGAGGACAGGCTGTGGATGGTATAACAGAAACATGGAGGACAGGCTGTGGATGGTAGAACAGAAACATGGTGGACAGGCTGTGGATGGTAGAGCAGAAACATGGAGGACAGGCTGTGGATGGTATAACAGAAACATGGAGGACAGGCTGTGGATGGTAGAACAGAAACATGGTGGACAGGCTGTGGATGGTAGAACAGAAACATGGAGGACAGGCTGTGGATGGTATAACAGAAACATGGTGGACAGGCTGTGGATGGTAGAACAGAAACATGGAGGACAGGCTGTGGATGGTATAACAGAAACATGGTGGACAGGCTGTGGATGGTAGAACAGAAACATGGAGGACAGGCTGTGGATGGTAGAACAGAAACACGGAGGACAAGCTGAGGATGGTAGAACAGAAACATGGAGGACAGGCTGTGGGTGGTAGAACAGAAACATGGAGGACAGGCTGTGGATGGTATAACAGAAACATGGAGGACAGGCTGTGGATGGTAGAACAGAAACATGGAGGACAGGCTGTGGATGGTAGAACAGAAACATGGTGGAAAGGCTGTGGATGGTAGAACAGAAACATGGAGGACAGACTGTGGGTGGTAGAACAGAAACATGGAGGACAGGCTGTGGATGGTAGAACATAAACATGGAGGACAGGCTGTGGGTGGTAGAACAGAAACTTGGTGGACAGGCTGTGGATGGTAGAACAGAAACATGGAGGATAGGCTGTGGGTGGTAGAACAGAAACATGAAGGAAAGGCTGTGTGTGGTAGAACAGAAACATGGAGGACAGCCTGTGGATGGTAGAACAGAAACATGGAGGACAGGCTGTGGGTGGTAGAACAGAAACATGGTGGACAGGCTGTGGATGGTAGAACAGAAACATGGAGGACAGGCTGTCGGTGGTAGAACAGAAACATGAAGGAAAGGCTGTGTGTGGTAGAACAGAAACATGGAGGACAGCCTGTGGGTGGTAGAACAGAAAAATGGAAGACAGGTTGTGGATGGTAGAACAGAAACATGGAGGACAGCCTGTGGGTGGTAGAACAGAAACATGGAGGACAGACTGTGGGTGGTAGAACAGAAACATGGAGGACAGGCTGTGGATGGTAGAACAGAAACATGGAGGACAGGCTGTGAATGGTAGAACAGAAACATGAAGGACAGGCTGTGGATGGTAGAACAGAAACATGGTGGACAGGCTGTGGATGGTAGAACAGAAACATGGAGGACAGGCTGTGGATGGTAGAACAGAAACATGGTGGACAGGCTGTGGATGGTAGAACAGAAACATGGAGGACAGGCTGTGGATGGTAGAACAGAAACATGGTGGACAGGCTGTGGATGGTAGAACAGAAACATGGAGGACAGGCTGTGGATGGTAGAACAGAAACAGGGAGGACATGTTGTGGATAGTAGAACAGAAACATGGAGGACAGGCTGTGGATGGTAGAACAGAAACATGGTGGACAGGCTGTGGATGGTAGAACAGAAACACGGAGGACAGGCTGTGGATGGTAGAACAGAAACATGGAGGACAGGCTGTGGATGGTAAAACAGAAACGTGGAGGACAGGCTGTGGATGGTAGAACAGAAACATGGAGGACAAGCTGAGGATGGTAGAACAGAAACATGGAGGACAGGCTGTGGATGGAATAACAGAAACATGGAGGACAGGCTGTGGATGGTAGAACAGAAACATGGAGGACAGGCTGTGGATGGTAGAACAGAAACATGGAGGACAGGCTGTGGATAGTAGAACAGAAACATGGTGGACAGGCTGTGGATGGTAGAGCAGAAACATGGAGGACAGGCTGTGGATGGTATAACAGAAACATGGTGGACAGGCTGTGGATGGTAGAACAGAAACATGGAGGACAGGCTGTGGATGGTAGAACAGAAACATGGAGGACAGTCTGAGGATGGTAGAACAGAAACATGGAGGACAGGCTGTGGATGGTAGAACAGAAACATGGTGGACAGGCTGTGGATGGTAGAGCAGAAACATGGAGGACAGGCTGTGGATGGTATAACAGAAACATGGTGGACAGGCTGTGGATGGTAGAACAGAAACATGGAGGACAGGCTGTGGATGGTATAACAGAAACATGGAGGACAGGCTGAGGATGGTAGAACAGAAACATGGAGGACAGGCTGTGGATGGTAGAACAGAAACATGGTGGACAGGCTGTGGATGGTAGAGCAGAAACATGGAGGACAGGCTGTGGATGGTATAACAGAAACATGGTGGACAGGCTGTGGATGGTAGAACAGAAACGTGGAGGACAGACTGTGGATGGTAGAACAGAAACATGGTGGACAGGCTGTGGATGGTAGAACAGAAACATGGAGGACTGGCTGTAGATGGTATAACAGAAACATGGAGGACAGGATGAGGATGGTAGAACAGAAACATGGTGGACAGGCTGTGGATGGTAGAGCAGAAACATGGAGGACAGGCTGTGGATGGTATAACAGAAACATGGTGGACAGGCTGTGGATGGTAGAACAGAAACATGGAGGACAGGCTGTGGATGGTATAACAGAAACATGGAGGACAGGCTGTGGATGGTAGAACAGAAACATGGTGGACAGGCTGTGGATGGTAGAGCAGAAACATGGAGGACAGGCTGTGGATGGTATAACAGAAACATGGAGGACAGGCTGTGGATGGTAGAACAGAAACATGGTGGACAGGCTGTGGATGGTAGAACAGAAACATGGAGGACAGGCTGTGGATGGTATAACAGAAACATGGTGGACAGGCTGTGGATGGTAGAACAGAAACATGGAGGACAGGCTATGGATGGTATAACAGAAACATGGTGGACAGGCTGTGGATGGTAGAACAGAAACATGGAGGACAGGCTGTGGATGGTAGAACAGAAACACGGAGGACAAGCTGAGGATGGTAGAACAGAAACATGGAGGACAGGCTGTGGGTGGTAGAACAGAAACATGGAGGACAGGCTGTGGATGGTATAACAGAAACATGGAGGACAGGCTGTGGATGGTAGAACAGAAACATGGAGGACAGGCTGTGGATGGTAGAACAGAAACATGGTGGAAAGGCTGTGGATGGTAGAACAGAAACATGGAGGACAGACTGTGGGTGGTAGAACAGAAACATGGAGGACAGGCTGTGGATGGTAGAACAGAAACATGGAGGACAGGCTGTGGGTGGTAGAACAGAAACATGGTGGACAGGCTGTGGATGGTAGAACAGAAACATGGAGGATAGGCTGTGGGTGGTAGAACAGAAACATGAAGGAAAGGCTGTGTGTGGTAGAACAGAAACATGGAGGACAGCCTGTGGGTGGTAGAACAGAAACATGGAGGACAGGTTGTGGATGGTAGAACAGAAACATGGAGGACAGGCTGTGGATGGTAGAACAGAAACATGGTGGACAGGCTGTGGATGGTAGAGCAGAAACATGGAGGACAGGCTGTGGATGGTATAACAGAAACATGGTGGACAGGCTGTGGATGGTAGAACAGAAACATGGAGGACAGGATGCGGATGGTAGAACAGAAACATGGAGGACAGGCTGAGGATGGTAGAACAGAAACATGGAGGACAGGCTGTGGATGGTAGAACATAAACATGGTGGACAGGCTGTGGATGGTAGAGCAGAAACATGGAGGACAGGCTGTGGATGGTATAACAGAAACATGGTGGACAGGCTGTGGATGGTAGAACAGAAACATGGAGGACAGGCTGTGGATGGTATAACATAAACATGGAGGACAGGCTGAGGATGGTAGAACAGAAACATGGTGGACAGGCTGTGGATGGTAGAACAGAAACATGGAGGACAGGCTGTGGACGGTAGAACAGAAACATGGTGGACAGGCTGTGGATGGTAGAACAGAAACATGGAGGACAGGCTATGGATGGTAGAACAGAAACAGGGAGGACATGTTGTGGATAGTAGAACAGAAACATGGAGGACAGGCTGTGGATGGTAGAACAGAAACATGGTGGACAGGCTGTGGATGGTAGAACAGAAACATGGAGGACAGGCTGTGGATGGTAGAACAGAAACATGGAGGACAGGCTGTGGGTGGTAAAACAGAAACATGGAGGACAGGCTGTGGATGGTAGAACAGAAACATGGAGGACAAGCTGAGGATGGTAGAACAGAAACATGGAGGACAGGCTGTGGATGGTATAACAGAAACATGGAGGACAGGCTGTGGATGGTAGAACAGAAACATGGAGGACAAGCTGAGGATGGTAGAACAGAAACATGGAGGACAGGCTGTGGATGGTATAACAGAAACATGGAGGACAGGCTGTGGATGGTAGAACAGAAACATGGAGGACAGGCTGTGGATGGTAGAACAGAAACATGGTGGACAGGCTGTGGATGGTAGAGCAGAAACATGGAGGACAGGCTGTGGATGGTATAACAGAAACATGGTGGACAGGCTGTGGATGGTAGAACAGAAACATGGAGGACAGGCTGTGGATGGTAGAACAGAAACATGGAGGACAGGCTGAGGATGGTAGAACAGAAACATGGAGGACAGGCTGTGGATGGTAGAACATAAACATGGTGGACAGGCTGTGGATGGTAGAGCAGAAACATGGAGGACAGGCTGTGGATGGTATAACAGAAACATGGTGGACAGGCTGTGGATGGTAGAACAGAAACATGGAGGACAGGCTGTGGATGGTATAACAGAAACATGGAGGACAGGCTGTGGATGGTAGAACAGAAACATGGTGGACAGGCTGTGGATGGTAGAGCAGAAACATGGAGGACAGGTTGTGGATGGTATAACAGAAACATGGAGGACAGGCTGTGGATGGTAGAACAGAAACATGGTGGACAGGCTGTGGATGGTAGAACAGAAACATGGAGGACAGGCTGTGGATGGTAGAACATAAACATGGTGGACAGGCTGTGGGTGGTAGAACAGAAACATGGAGGACAGGCTGTGGATGGTAGAACAGAAACATGGAGGACAGGCTGTGGATGGTAGAACAGAAACATGAAGGACAGGCTGTGGATGGTAGAACAGAAACATGGAGGACAGGCTGTGGATGGTAGAACAGAAACAGGGAGGACATGTTGTGGATAGTAGAACAGAAACATGGAGGACAGGCTGTGGATGGTAGAACAGAAACATGGTGGACAGGCTGTGGATGGTAGAACAGAAACATGGAGGACAGGCTGTGGATGGTAGAACAGAAACATGGAGGACAGGCTGTGGGTGGTAAAACAGAAACATGGAGGACAGGCTGTGGATGGTAGAACAGAAACATGGAGGACAAGCTGAGGATGGTAGAACAGAAACATGGAGGACAGGCTGTGGATGGTATAACAGAAACATGGAGGACAGGCTGTGGATGGTAGAACAGAAACATGGAGGACAGGCTGTGGATGGTAGAACAGAAACATGGTGGACAGGCTGTGGATGGTAGAACAGAAACATGGTGGACAGGCTGTGGATGGTAGAACAGAAACATGGAGGACAGGCTGTGGACGGTAGAACAGAAACATGGTGGACAGGCTGTGGATGGTAGAACAGAAACATGGAGGACAGGCTATGGATGGTAGAACAGAAACAGGGAGGACATGTTGTGGATAGTAGAACAGAAACATGGAGGACAGGCTGTGGATGGTAGAACAGAAACATGGTGGACAGGCTGTGGATGGTAGAACAGAAACATGGAGGACAGGCTGTGGATGGTAGAACAGAAACGTGGAGAACAGGCTGTGGGTGGTAAAACAGAAACATGGAGGACAGGCTGTGGATGGTAGAACAGAAACATGGTGGACAGGCTGTGGATGGTAGAGCAGAAACATGGAGGACAGGCTGTGGATGGTATAACAGAAACATGGTGGACAGGCTGTGGATGGTAGAACAGAAACATGGAGGACAGGCTGTGGATGGTAGAACAGAAACATGGAGGACAGGCTGAGGATGGTAGAACAGAAACATGGAGGACAGGCTGTGGATGGTAGAACATAAACATGGTGGACAGGCTGTGGATGGTAGAGCAGAAACATGGAGGACAGGCTGTGGATGGTATAACAGAAACATGGTGGACAGGCTGTGGATGGTAGAACAGAAACATGGAGGACAGGCTGTGGATGGTATAACAGAAACATGGAGGACAGGCTGTGGATGGTAGAACAGAAACATGGTGGACAGGCTGTGGATGGTAGAGCAGAAACATGGAGGACAGGCTGTGGATGGTATAACAGAAACATGGAGGACAGGCTGTGGATGGTAGAACAGAAACATGGTGGACAGGCTGTGGATGGTAGAACAGAAACATGGAGGACAGGCTGTGGATGGTATAACAGAAACATGGTGGACAGGCTGTGGATGGTAGAACAGAAACATGGAGGACAGGCTGTGGATGGTAGAACAGAAACACGGTGGACAGGCTGTGGATGGTAGAACAGAAACATGGAGGACAGGCTGTGGATGGTAGAACAGAAACATGGTGGACAGGCTGTGGATGGTAGAGCAGAAACAGGGAGGACAGGCTGTGAATGGTAGACAGATGGACGGACGGCAAAATTATGAGATTTTTGTTCCAGTTATGAAATCAGACTGAAGAATCACATAAAACAGTCCATAGTGGGGAGAACAGATGCAGAGAATGAGCAAGGAGTCTAACAACAATGTTTGGATATGAAAATAAGGAGTATTATTATTACATTGTGTAATCATTAATTAATTTATCACAGTTTCTAAACAAACTACTTCAATGTCATTCTGTCGTTCATTTAAGATACACCTTTCCAGTGCCAATAGGGTACATTAGTCTCATACACCTTTCCAGTGCCAATAGGGTACATTAGTCTCATCAGCTTCCATGTTGGTTTTATGCAAATTTGCCCACATATGCTCACTTCCAGCCCCCAATGACAAGTTGCCTGCTATCGTATTGAACACATACACACATCTGGAATTAAAACAGAGATAACAAACAAAAACACATTCACTTCTTATTATTTATTAAAACAACTACCATTAAAATGTGATAATACTAATACCAATTACTTTATGATGACAAGGTACATTTAACATGTTATGATGAGCACAACTTGGGGTCAGAAGTGTATTATCTCATCAACTATCGTCTCAAAATGAGAATTACTCATTCCTTATTGACTAAGAAGCAGCAACCCCTTCAGGAGGCACCAGTTGTCTCACCTGTCCATTACACAGCTGGTAGAGCGCTAGCGTCGCAGCAAGGTGCTCAGCCTCCTTGACATTCTCACACAGCACCTGGGGACACTCAATCAAGTCTCCCTCCTTCATCACAACCTTCACCCTGAAAGAAGAAAACATGTTTCAACAAGAAACATTCAATCAAACTCAACAAACGTCTGGCACACTCATCCCAGTACCATGAACAACAATAATGCAAGAGACCACAAACATTTTAATTGGATTATTTTAGTTAACTTATTAATATTATGTATTTTTACCATATATTTCTTAAATCGCCAAGCTATACATTTCAATTGAATCATTAATTTTTTTATCTCTGCTGCATTTAAAAATAATTTTTTTTATACTCTCATTTGTTATTATTTACTCTTAAGCAGTACTATATTTACTTATATATTTATGCTTTCAACTCACCACCCTTAGGAAGATTATATATATTATATTATATATATTATAGCCACTGATGATAAGAGGATAAGAGGAAGGCCAAAATCAACATGGAAGACTGTTGAAGTAGAGAGGAACCAAGTGGGAAGGAGTTGTTGGAGGACAGCAGAGAGTACAGCAAGAGATTGTACATAATGGAGGAAGTTACTGAGTCACCTATGTAAAGTGGTCTTATCCACCACCTTAGGGTGTGGAGAGGATACGTAAGTAAGTAACCCTAAGCATTGTTCAATGGCAATGACTTCAGTTAAACAAGGAACCATTAGCTATCACTATCACTATCATTCAGAAATGGCAATGACTTCAGTTAAACAAGGAACTCACCATTAGCTATCACTATCACTATCATTCAGAAATGGCAATGACTTCAGTTAAACAAGGAACTCACCATTAGCTATCACTATCACTATCATTCAGAAATGGCAATGACTTCAGTTAAACAAGGAACTCACCATTAGCTATCACTATCAGTATCATTCAGAAATAGAGCTAATATAATTGCTGTGTGGAAATGCTTCAATGTTCTCGCTGATTCACCTATTTGCATCCATCTGAAGAGCGAACAAGTACAGATAAAAGTTTGCTAAGAGTTAAATGTGGGAAGAAAGAGCTCCCTTACTTATTATAAAGTTATCTTCTGGAGTTTGGGAGGTCCCAGAGGGAGGGAAGCCCAGGGGAATGTTTTGTTCTTATCCAAGAGATCCATATACCAATTTTACCTATGAAGTCTATTAACTCAATAGTCTAGAGGTAGCAATGGATTCAAGGAACTCTCCATAACAAACAGGGTCCTAGACAAAGGTCCCATAGTTTCTAGAAAACAGATGGTTGAAAGAACCAGCCTGTCCAGACCTTCCAGGGTAAACTAATACATCTTGGTTTGCGTCTCCTAGCTCTCACATGAAAACAAATTCTAGATCTATTCATAGCGCTACACATCATATCTAGCCGTGAGGCCATCACTCATCACTCACTGGGTAAAGTCTACATATTATGTGAACTACATGAAGGTTCAATCACCTTGGTCGAGACAAGATAACTACCATATAACTTGGCAATAAAGTCTGTGTATTGTCTGGTGTGTATTTTTACTTTTTCTTTGTATATATATATATATATATATATATATATATATATATATATATATATATATATATATATATATAAATAATTATATATATGTCGACTGTAATATTGAGCCTGACAAAGATGAATTGATTGAAATAACCTGAAGACAAGCTACAGACCTGGCCTGGAAGAGAGAACCCCTGTGTTCCACTTTCCTGAAGGATGGGGGAGGGCTCTTTGGAAGGTGCTTGCGAATCCAGTCAATAAGGAACTGTTTTGGAGACTTTCCTGTCCACTGCTGCCGTGTGTAGGCAAAGATGCGCTTTTCCATGTTCACTTTTGCTTTCACTTTTGGTTCTGTAAACATGTAATGACTCACATAAATACGCTATGGTTAATTTTCATTATGGGCTATGTAAACTATGTAAACACTATTAAATTAAGAAGAAGAATGATTTATTTGACCACACAAGAAAAACTCAAATAAGATGTATCCGTGGTAAATTGATTGATTACACAGTATGAATTCATAGTACTTATACGGACATAGTACTTATACATAGTACATAACTAGGTAAAAAAGATAATAAGGTCGGGAAATTCCCATATATACTAAAATAAACTAAGTTAATTGGTCAAACAAAACTTAATTCTTCCCAGACAAAAACAAGGAATATAATTATACATCTCAAAATGTGCCCATGTTAAAACAAACTGCGTGCGCATATATGTACAAAATATTTTTTATGTGTCGAAAAAATAAGAAATGTGTAGAAAGTATGAATTTGTATTTTTGAAGTTTGTTACTGCAGTCAACATTGTGAAATTATTTGCAATTTGTGCCAACATTTTATAATAAAGAAAATTGATATTTGCACTTGTATGTTTGCACAAATGCGATTTACATATGTAGCTGGCCCAGTCTGTTAGCAATGTTCAATTTTGTGTGTGACAAACCTTGTGGTTTTGGCTTTTGTTCTTTCTCAGTGGCTGAATCTTCTTCATTAAACATCGCCAATCCAAGATCACTGCGGTCAGCACTATCCCCCGATCCATAGGGAGGGGCTGCAGCCTGGTCCCCTTGGGGGGATGTTCCCTGTCTCTTCTCCTCGTCAATTCCAGTGATCTTAATAGCCGGGTTAAAGTCTGGATGCGTTTCTAGTTGATCCATTTCTGTGTTGAAAATCACAACGTTTGAACTGTGAACAACATTCTGATTACTTTTTCAAAGTGAAACATGTCTGGTATCATTTCATCTTCGTCACTGCTCGACACAGTATTTATGGCATACTTGGTATACCTTATTTCCTAAGTAAACAATTAATACTAATAATAAATAAGTTTCTAAATAACAAAATAAAACACAAGTTCTATAGTAACACACCAAATGTCACAAAATATGAAGAAATGTCGATATATATCTACCAATAAATCATAGTTTAAATACTAGTGAATATCTCTGATAAAATAGCAGGCTGCTGCAGCATTCTCATTCAATTTAAAGATAATTATTATTATATCCCATCTATACTTGTCACTTCTAGCATACAATATGTACGCTATTACATAAAGACTTGCTATATTACCTATGTAATTACACATTGGAACATCTAGAGCCTAGACCCACCCTGCATGTATTGTCTAATGAAACATCTAGAGTCTAGACCCACCCTGTATGTATTGTCTAATGGAACATCTAGAGTCTAGACCCACCCTGTATGTATTGTCTAATGAAACATCTAGAGTCTAGACCCACCCTGTATGTATTGTCTAATGGAACATCTAGAGTCTAGACCCACCCTGTATGTATTGTCTAATGAAACATCTAGAGCCTAGACCCACCCTGTATGTATTGTCTAATGAAACATCTAGAGCCTAGACCCACCCTGTATGTATTGTCTAATGAAACATCTAGAGTCTAGACCCACCCTGTATGTATTGTCTAATGGAACATCTAGAGTCTAGACCCACCCTGTATGTATTGTCTAATGAAACATCTAGAGTCTAGACCCACCCTGTATGTATTGTCTAATGGAACATCTAGAGTCTAGACCCACCCTGTATGTATTGTCTAATGAAACATCTAGAGCCTAGACCCACCCTGTATGTATTGTCTAATGAAACATCTAGAGTCTAGACCCACCCTGTATGTATTGTCTAATGAAACATCTAGAGCCTAGACCCACCCTGTATGTATTGTCTAATGAAACATCTAGAGCCTAGACCCACCCTGTATGTATTGTCTAATGGAACATCTAGAGCCTAGACCCACCCTGTATGTATTGTCTAATGATGAGGGACAGCGCCTTCTGATCCTTCTTCTTCTTCTCCCTCTTCGCAGCAGCTGCAGCCGTCCTCCCATCAAGAAGTTTTGCAGTCAACTCTAAATACCTCTCATTCTGAAACAAACATCCACGTAAATGATCCACATCAGTGTGAATGATCCACATCAGTGTGAATGATCCACATCAGTGTGCATGACCCACAGTTCCCAACATGTTCATGGCTGTATGGAATTCAACCTGTGGGTATTCTAATGGGGACCTGTGCACGTGGGTTATGAACATGTTCATATGAATACCTGTGAACTTGTGGACGTAGCCTTTGGATGTGGATCTGTGGAAATTGATCAGTTGACCTGTCACATTCACCAGACTTTCAGTGTTTTTACTTCCTGTTGATGCAACAGTGCAAAAACAAATATATGTAAGTTTTCACCTGTGTAAGTGTTGTTTCAAGCTCATAAATAGACTAGCTACCTACTATTGCACCTTTAAATGTAATGGACACAAAACAAAAGCTATCTTAGTGATTTATAAATCACTGCAATGGCCTTAAAACTCCCTACTCAATTTATTTAGTCCATAGCAAATCTGGTTCACATCTATACTGCGTGAATGATTTAAGTAATATTCAAAGTGAGTTTTGTGTGCGGTTTTGGAAAGACATATTAATAAAAGAGTTTGTCTTGTTTAAATAATTGAAAGAATTTACTTTGATCATTGGATCAGGTAATTTACAAGTGTAAACAGCCTCATGTCATAGAATGTACAGCCAGACCACTTTTGCCCTTTTTGTGACAAATTTTGGCAGGATGCTGTCAAAATAATTCAGTTGTTTGTCCAATGATTTCATGAAAACCAAATAACACATTTGCACAATTGGGCTAGCATGTCGTAGTGGACCCTACGACAAAGGGGCGTGGCGAGGAGAGACACAGAGGTGGCAGAGGTTGTGGAGGTGGATGCAATGGACATCGTGCTGAAGGAGGATCCAAGCAGCTGCTCCCAATAGGAAGCGAATGGTTGAAAGAAGATGATTATGTAATAGTGGATACTACACTGTAGCAACGTTTGATGTTTTCATGAAATGAGCCTGAAATGAGACGAGCAAGAACATTTAACTGAGGAAGAACCTGTATATTCCTGACAGAGAATCCTGTTGTTTATGTGTGTGTGTGTGTATGTAACACTGACCGGGTCAATACTTTGGGAAGCCTCGCTGTCTGTTGCCTCTCCATCCTCATCCTCATCCTGGTCAGCATACTGCAGGATCCAGTCCTTCATCGACATCTGTGGCTCCGTCTTCTTCTCCATCTCGTCTCGTGGCTGCAAAGTGGACATATTACATCACATTGAAAACAACACATCACAAAAGCGTTCAATTTATACTGCACTCCTCTAACTAGCGTTACTCACAGCGCTTTACTCAACACTTTGCCCCCAGCAGACCTGCTCATGTAAACACCATTTCAATTTCTACTGAAGCATCCAGCCACACTACAATTTCTGTGCAAAAGCTGTTCATTCTTATAATTCCACCATTGTAATCCCATCACGGTCTATTACCAGGTACACATTTATACAGCTGAGTGAACTCGTGTGAAAGAAACTGATGTTCTAACCACTACGCCACCTTGAGTAACATTCCTTGGCTCACTGGCTCACCTCTGCCTGGGCCTCCTCAGTGGGCGTAGACGGTCTCTGTGCTGCTGTGACTGTATCTTGTTGTGTCTCGGAGAACGCTGGTCGAGTCTTCCTCTCCTCTTCACAGAATGTCTGGGAAAATCCTTCTGGCAACTGGTCTGTAGCAAACATAAGAACAAACATAATCAATATTAAAATCTCACCACTGATATATTCTGAGATATGTCACAGTTGTTACGTCGTACCACTTACACAACAACTATGGCAAAGGTGTGGTAGGACTAATCATAACATCTGGTTACATGTTATAATTGTAATAATTTTTTTACCTAATTTATTATTATTTATCTAATTATCTATATATATAAGTTTGACTAAAGGGCCATTCTCTCCCTTCCATTCTCCCCCTTCCATTCTCCTCCTCACATATCTGGACAAAGTCCATTCGGAGGCGCTTAAAATACATAGGTGATAAAATAAACAGTTAAAAATATGATAATAAATTAGTAAATAAAATGATGCATATTTAGACATAGTAATGGTATGTAAATATATATATATATATATATATATATATATATATATATATATATATATATATATATATTTACATACCATTACTATGTCTAAATATGCATCATTTTATTTACTAATTTATTATCATATTTTTAACCGTTTATTTTATCACCTATGTATTTTAAGCGCCTCCGAATGGACTTTGTCCAGATATGTGAGGAGGAGAATGGAAGGGGGAGAATGGAAGGGAGAGAATGGCCCTTTAGTCAAACTTATGCCATAGTTGTTGTATAGAACGGCACATCAAAATGTTAACCCTTAAAACAAAAGTTAAAAAGCAATGAAAAAATGACAGCTGTGTGGAGGAGAGTGTTTCTTGCTTATGATGATATTCAGTGGACCTTGACCTTAAGTACGTGCCACATACCATTGGTTGTGTTCAGGCAGAGCCAATCAAGGGCGTCCACGAGGTCACCCCCAAAGGGAACTGTGTTGCTCATTGCATCCTCCACCTGTCTCTGTTTGAAGCCCGCGTTCACCAGGCACATATACATATCCTACAACAGGACATAATGGTGAAACAAAGCGTTCACCAGGCACATATACATATCCTACAACAGGACATAATGGTGAAACAAAGCGTTCACCAGGCACATATACATATCCTACAACAGGACATAATGGTGAAACAAAGCATTCACCAGGCACATATACATATCCTACAACAGGACATAATGGTGAAACAAAGCATTCACCAGGCACATATACATATCCTACAACAGGACATAATGGTGAAACAAAGCATTCACCAGGCACATATACATATCTTACAACAGGACATAATGGTGAAACAAAGCATTCACCAGGCCCATATACATATCTTACAACAGGGCATAATGGCGAAACAAAGCAATCACCAGGCACATATACATATCTTACAACAGGACATAATGGTGAAACAAAGCATTCACCAGGCACATATACATATCTTACAACAGGACATAATGGTGAAACAAAGCATTCACCAGGCACATATACATATCTTACAACAGGGCATAATGGCGAAACAAAGCAATCACCAGGGACACGTAGATATCCTACAACAGGACATAATGGTGAAACAAAGTATTCACCAGGGACACGTAGATATCCTACAACAGGACATAATGGTGAAACAAAGCATTCACCAGACACATATACATATCCTACAACAGGACATAATGGTGAAACAAAGCATTCATCAGGCACATATACATATCCTACAACAGGACATAATGGTGAAACAAAGCATTCACCAGAGACAGGTGCATATCCTGCAACAGGATATAATGGTGAAACAAAGGACATATACAATTATACATGTCCTGCAACAAGACATAATTTTGAAACATATTCTGCAATAGGACCGCATGGTGAAACTAAGGACATATACATATCCTGCAACATGACATAATAATGTGAAAATAAACAATGCATTATAGCAGTCTGGATGTCTTTTGTCACAACTGCTGATACAGTCATACTTCTAATTCACAACACCTGCCGACCCTTTTGACAGTCACGTCTTGGTTTTTTGGGGCAACGTAACTGTTCATCATACCAGAAACCTTCATATAGTAAAGTGTGTATACTATACTATATATAAAATGGAAAGAGTAGGTGTGTTCATTTACCAAACACATAATTAATTAGTTATTAGAACAAATTGACATGGTCACCGTAAGTTTTTTCGATGTTAGCCTGTGAGAAGCGCCCTCTGTGAGAGTGCGATGTTGATGGTGCTCCTTGATCATGTCTACGATGGTCATCTCGAGACTGCGAGGCAAGTCGACCTGAATTCATTATCAGATGTCGGCTTTACATCAGTTGTCACAAAAACAAATAACATACATACATGCATGTATATAAACTCCATATACACACACACACATGAAGGGCACACACACACATGCATGTGCTCGCATGCACGCATGCATGCACATACACGCATACACACAGGCACACGTGCACACACACGTGTGAAACTGAATAAAAAATTGTAATTAATCATTCATTGTAATTTTATATGTTGAGAAACTGTAATGTATTACACTACTTATGCAATCATAAGCACTGAACACATGCATCATTACAGTTAAATTTATGGCTTAGTGTTTTAGACAATATGTTTTATGATTATGTAAGATCACACACATAAAATACTGATGGTGCAAATGCTGTGCAATTGCCTAATGCTTTCCTCCGAGTATGACAACCGGTAATATGAAGGTATAACAAAGGTATTAGCCGCTCGATAAATTTCTGCACCAAATGTACTTCGGTTGACTTGAGATATATTTACAAAAAGAGCAACATTTACCTTCATTAGGTCTTCATCATTGTCTAATTGGGTGGCTGATAACTTCTCACCTGAAAAACTATAACTTTTCTGTGCTGGAACATAAGGAAACAGCATGGTATTTTTCAAACTGTATACTGGTTGGGCATCGACATAGTAATAGTCTGAGGGGCCGTTGCATTAATGATTATGGAAGATGTACTCCTGTACAGAGATTCATAAACACTTCTTCACAAATTGTATCATCTTTACCTAGGTGGAACAAAGTTCCTGAAGAAGTTGTTTCAGTGCCTACTCTGAATATCTCCTACAAGAAATTGAGGTCACTAGACAATTTATCTAAGAGACTATACAACCAAGTATAAAGTGCATTTGGAATTTTGGCAAAACCGATTGGTGTCACATGAAATAGTGTGCCCTGACTGCAGCTAGGTGGCGCCCACTGAAGTAATTGAATTAATGTGAGGGTGGACAGGCCAAAATGGTAACAAAGTCATATAATTTTGATGTAAGAACCATGAAATTGGTACATGGGTGACTCCTTATATATATATATATATATATGTATATATATATATGCTATATAACCAAATCATGTATATGTTACAGTCAATCTGCGTAATCAGCCATTTCACGTAATGACTGACATGTTTAGGCATTACACGAAATGACTGTTTCACTCAGTCATTACGCGAAATGACTGGAAAAGAGGTGCAGTCATTTCGTGTAATGACTGAAACAGTGCTTCCCTTGGTTAATGACAAGTGATGTGGGCAAACTTGCTGTTTTTTTCAACTACCTAGCCCGATATTTTCAGAAATTTCCACCTAGCAGCTATCTATTTCTCACACTCAAAAATATTTTTTATATTGTAATGAAATTATGATTTAAAATTATTTTTCGGGTTCATTTTGGATCGTGTAGAACACCACTTATCATCAAATTAGTGTTTTTATTACGAGGTGCAATGCCCCAGTCTCCCTAGGTGCGCTTTGTGCCATTATACCCTGAGCAAACACTATGAAGTATCAACTATACAATTTGTCTTCAATTGTGTATCTTAAATTAACTGTTGAAAATATCACACACATACTTAAGACACAACAACACTGTCTTGTTGAACAACATATAACTTTATTATGATTCTACACCTTGCAATAGTCTACGGTATCATTGGAAATTATATCAATGCATTATATTTCCACAATAAATGTCAAACAAATTAAACAACATGCCATATTCTCATAATCATATGTATGGATATGGATGAGAGCATATACCCCAGGGTAGTTGTTTTTAAGCCAAGAATGTTAAATTCATAATATTTTACATCACAGTATTGTTGAAAGCTATTATTGTATTCAACAAATATTACTAAATAATTATTGTACTCACTAGTTATCATGAAAGACATGTGAAGCATACTAGTAGGTATACTTGCCACTGAGAGAAATCATACACATTACCCAGAGGATATTTATAAGACGACAAATCAAATCATGTCTGGTCTTAAAAGGATAATTTACTTTACTAACAACTTGATGATTAGTTATTAGCATGTCATATGGTTCGTTCTCACTTGTTCGGGCAGCTCAGACTGTTGTGACACCGGCTGTTACACATTCGTTTTGCTTTGTAGCACTTGCACCTGTTGCTAGTACATTTTACAGAAGACTGCAACAGTCACACCTGATAAAACCTTGACTACGAGTTGCTGAAGTTTTTAATGCATGGTGGAGAGATATCTGTTGGTCTTGGTTGGTGTCTGGCTGGGATAGAAGGCATTGTGGGCATAAGTCGAATTGGTTGCGTGAATATTTAACAGGATCCCAGTCTTCACAGCAGTGGTGTATAAGTTGGTTGTCACCACGGTCATTGCTGACCCCCAGGATGTTACGTGGATCCCCCTTCCTCTCTCCACCATAGGGATTGGAACTGGGTATTGCAGGGGCTCCGAACAGGAGAAATATATCCAACAGCTGGATAGCCACTTCTGCTGCTCACTACGAGGCCGTATGAGATAGAACTTTGTGAGATGGCACTGATAAACAATGATCCACTCAAAATGTGACAGGAGGATGATTGCATGTCGATAAGGATGACGTCAGGTGTCCTCAATGCACACAATATATTGGCTCTTCTTGTTCTGTCCTTCGTTTCTTTATCAACTTCTCGATGTCACTGAATTGAAGAATTTGATACCTGTGAAACATAATCGCAAATTTTAACTATTATCCAATTTTAATTATAAACTACCTAAACCAATATGGTGAGAAGAAAAAATATATATATTGTAATATATTGTAATATACTCATAACCATGATGTTTATCAATGTGTCTTTTATCACTTAACAATTGGTTTAATTTCCCTTTTTAATTAATTTGTTTGTATAGCTTAATGTGACAAATCATGAAAGGATTTCGACTTTTGTGAGAGAGTATTGACGGCTTTTATTTGTGCTCCCTTGTGCAATTCATGGTTAACTGAAGAAAGACCCTTTCATTGTGGAATTCCTGTCTTACATAAACAAAACAAAATTTAACAGAGAAAGGATTAAGGCTTGAATTGGTATCCAATACAACAGTGGTGGATATTAACTTGGGGCTTCTGAATGAGAAAATCTTTGAATGGAATTACCTCTGGGTTCAATGTGCAGATCAATGAATGAAGGTGTGAAATTTCACCATTACCCAATAAAAATTAAACCAAATCATGTTATGCAAGCCACCAAAATGGCATGTGTCCGATATTAAGCTTCTTAAAAGATTTTGTGGCAGAAATACCCTAGGTTTTCACCTGTCTGGCCTGGGGTTGTGGAATAATTTCTATGACATAATTCTGGTATGATGTCATGACTGCATAATTACATGTTAACTATGGCACATTTGGAAGAGTATTCAACTATAGTTCCACCCATACCTCATTTATTATAGGTTGAAATATTTGTATTGATTAAATGGACTACTATCTACCTCTCAAATTGTGAAATGTCTGGTAACTTTCTCACTTAAAATCAAGAAACAATGTTCAGCATAAGAAACTACAAATAAAAATTGGTACTTGCCGAGTATTGTAGTATCCATGGCATGTCTTCGAAGATTCATCAGTTGCCGCAAGTATGAGTTGTTCTATAGTATTGAAATATTCCACTTTGGGAATGAGATGTTTTTGACATATTTGAGACCTTTTGTAGTAGAGTTCTTCCTTAAATTGTACTTCGTAATTATCCTGTGCAAATGTGATAGCTATGCCAAGAGGCAAGTGATTAAGACCTACTGATTGTGTTCTTTTTTTAGAGACAGGCAATGCACAATAACCAGTTGAGACAGTCACCATTGTTAGGCAATTAGCATTCCCAGTTGGAGAATGGTTGGGTCATCCATTACCTGTTCATAAAATCAAAGAACACCAGTGAGATAGCTGTCAATCAAACTGTCAGGGGGAGGGTCTTGTACCCAGAGAGGGATTGTACCCAGAGAGGGATCAATTATTAGCAAAATGTTGCCATTTGCAAATATATAGCAAATATTTATTCATTTTGTTTATTTACTTGAGTAATGTTAATGTCTGAAGAATTATGAAAGCTGACATTAATGCATAATTAACATTGGAACAATATATAATGACAAAAGTACACAAATTGTTAATACACAGTAAGACTGAAATTGTCACCAGTCAAACTATGTAATAACAGTGCCTTAATTCCAGTAATTTCGCATGACTGAAATGTTCAGTCATTTCACGAAATGCCTGAGTGAAACAGTCATTTCGCGTAAACATGTCAGTTATTACGCGAAATGACTGTAACATATAGTTATGATGGTAATATAAACCATGAGCACGCTACAGCAACGCTATGATTTTATTACACTAATTACATATGTGAGATACATGCTGAGTGATAGAAACTAATTACATATGTGAGATACATGCCGAGTGATAGAAACTAATTACATATGTGAGATACATGCTGAGTGATAGAAACTAATTACATATGTGAGATACATGCCGAGTGATAGAAACTAATTACATATGTGAGATACATGCTGAGTGATAGAAACTAAGTGGGGCAGTTTTTGTAAAATCCGTAGATATTAGGGCCGAATTCGACTTAATGACCAGTGACCAATTTAGGTCACATTAGTCGCGACCAACATCCGCCAAATGCATTCTGTTCGACCTGGTTTAGTTAGAATTACGTAACACTGACCAATCATTGCCAACGACCGCCTGCAGGTGGTGGAAGTGCTGATCAATGAGTGGTCAACATGGCAAACACCACAGACATAGGAAACAAATAGACAATAACAAGAGCATTCGCCCATAGCGCATTCGTTTTCTTTGTTTCATAATATACAATTATTGTTCTGTTTATGCTAGCATAGTGATCAATATTAGCGTTGTTGAGTTTACATTTAGGAACGTTAGAACTTAGAAGCTGTATATAATTATTATTATGGTGCACGTCAATTTTCATGCTTGATGCCACTGCACTGGCACTGTGAAACAAGCTCGTTAAACAATTCTCGTTCGGCTTAAATTAGTTGGATGGATATGTACGCATGCATCATACATCATACGTTCGTTTTATTCACTGACCACTGGTCGGTATTAGTCAGTAACTAAATCGAACTCAGCCTAGATAGAAGACCCAGACTGACAGCGGGCGATAATTGAGTATACAAATTATCTAAGCCAATATTAATTATAACCTTGTGCATCTTTCCCAGTTTTCTTTGGATCAGCTGCAGCAATGCTGCCTTTCTTGATTTTCTTTTTACCCATGTCACGAAGTGGGTTGGGGTTAACACATAAACTGTGAGTTTAATGAGACTCCAAACTAGAGTTGCCACAACTCGTTGCTGCCGCCATATTGCCGGGGATTTTACGGAAAGCCGTGCAAACAAAATACTTTATTAAATATACTAAGGACTAGCAGAATAATAACAAAGATTATGAGGAGAGAAAAAGTTGATAGAGTGAAAAATGCAATATCAATTAATGTTGCAAGCTGGAGATCCTCTGTCTGAAAATCTCCAAACTTGGTGCTGCAGCTGCGTTGGCTGGCAGGTTATTCCAATTGGATAATTGTACGGGGTAAAAAGCTATACTGGATGAATTGCTTAGTGATTACGGGGAGTTGAAAAGCTTCAGAATGCGTGCGTCGGGAGAGTCTCACCAGGGGTATAAGTTGGGGGAAGAGGTCCAGGGCGATTATACTATATAATGTCTTATAAAACATGACTGATGCTAAATTTCAGGGGGCTATATCTGACTATTTAGGTCCGTTAGTGGTAACTCCAGAATTGGTAGCTAAGAAAATAAAGGCAATGAAGGATAACAAATCACCGGGAGTGGATGGGATTCCTCCAAAATTACTAATGGAAACAGTAGAACAAATCAGTATACCACTTGCAAGAGTATTCAACTTGTCATTAAAAGAGGGAGTTGTTCCGTTTGAATGGAAAGAAGCAAACATCATACCATTATTTAAAAAGGGTTCGAGAAATAAGTCAGAGAATTACAGACCAGTGAGTTTAACGTCAGTGATTTGTAAATTATTAGAAAGGTTAATTAAAGACCATATGGTAGACTTCCTCGTTAAGCATAAATTATTAAATTCATCTCAACATGGATTCCTTAAAGCGAGGTCATGCTTAACAAATATGTTATGTTTTTTGGAAGAAATCGCTAAGTGGATAGACGTGGGATCGCTAGTAGATATTATCTACTTAGATTTTCAGAGTTTTTTTGACAAAGTGCCACATCAAAGATTACTACTTAAATTAAAAGCCCATGGTATCGGGGATAGCATAACTGACTGGATAGAACAATGGCTGACTGACAGAAGACAACGAGTTGTAGTAGATAGAGAAGTTTCAAATTGGAAATCGGTTTTGAGTGGGGTACCTCAAGGATCAGTATTAGGACCTATATTATTCTTAATTTATATCAATGACTTGGACGACAGTATAACAAGTAACGTACTGAAATTTGCGGATGACACAAAATGGTTTAGAAAGGTTAATACTGATGGTGATAAACAACACTTACAAAACGATCTAGACAGATTAGTGAAATGGTCTGAGAAATGGCAGATGCTGTTCAATTTTGGGAAATGTAAATGCCTACATACAGGACATGGGAATTTGAATGTAAACTATAAAATGGGAGATACTGTTCTGGGTACTACTGTAAAAGAAAAGGATTTAGGAGTTACAATAAGCGCTGATATGAAAGTTTCAGAGCAGTGTGGTATTCCAGCTTCAAAGGGTAATAAAATTCTTGGATTGATTAGAAGAAACATAACATACAAGGGAAAAAAGTTAATTATACCTCTTTATAAAGCAATAGTTAGACCTCATTTAGAATACTGTATACAAGCATGGAGACCATATCGTAAGAAGGATATAGATACGCTTGAACGCATACAAAGGAGAACAACTTAAATGATTCCAGAACTTAGAGACCTTAGTTATGAAGAACGCCTGAAAGAATGTGGTTTAACAACTCTAGAGACAAGGAGGTTAAGAGGAGATCAGATTGAAGTTTTTAAGATATTGAATGGGTATGAAAATATTGATAGAAATATGTTTTTCTCACTCAAGAAGGATAGCAGAACTAGAGGACATGAGGTAAAATTAGTAAAGGATCAATGTAGATTGGACATCAGGAAGCACTCGTTCTCACAGAGGACAATAAATGAATGGAACAACTTGTCTACAGATTGTGTAACTGCTAGCAGCGTGAATATGTTTAAAAACAAGGTTGACACATATCTCAGGAGGGCGGGTTATAAGTAGATGAACATTGTTGGACTCTCGATAAGCCAATGGCTTCCTTGTCCACTTGCCATCTGGGCCTTTGGCTTGGATGGCAAATCTTGTTAAATCTTGTTAAATGACAAGGCGGATGTCGGTTCTCCTTTGTTGGAGGCTGCGCCAGTGCAAGTGTTTGATCGTGGTGGTGATACTTGCTTCACGTTTGTAGTTGTTACAAGCATACCGTGCTGCCCGTCTTTGGACCATCTCTATTTTGTTTTTGTACATTTGTGTGTAGGGGTCCCATATGGCAGCGGCATATTCTTACTGGGGTCTAACTAAAGTGAAATAAGCACTGGTTTTTAATTTTTCCTGGCCAATTCTGAGATTTCTTCGTAGGAAACCTAAGGATGCATTTGCTTTCTTTGTGACATCATTTATGTGGTTATTCCAGGACAGTTTTTTATTTATGACCACACCAAGATATTTCGCGTTGTCCTCCTTTACGAGTATGTGGCCATGAAGAGTGTATTGTTTGTATTTCGGGTTACGGGATCTGGTTATGTGGAGTACACTACATTTCTGGGGATGGAACTCCATTTGCCATGTTTCTTCCCACTTGGCCAATTTGTCTAGATCTTGTTGAAGGGCTGACGCGTCAGTAACATTGGATATTGTCATGTAGATAATAGTGTCATCAGCAAAGAGTCGGACAGTTGATTTGAGGTTATTAGGTAGGTCGTTTATATAGATAAGAAAGAAGATGGGGGCAATCACTGAACCTTGTGGGACTCCACTAGTAACCGGAGTCCGAATACATCCCTTCACATGCCACGCGCTGCTTTCTATCTTTCAAAAATGTCCTAACCCAAGTGTTTACAAGGCCAGTAATACCGTATCTCTCAAGTTTCTGGATTAGTCTGTGGTGTGGTACTTTGTCAAATGCTTTAGCGAAATCCATAATGATTACATCAGTTTGCCTTCCGTCGCTTAGATTGGCAAGGATATCTTGTGTGAAGGCTAGCAACTGTGTATCGGTTGATCACTTTTTTCGATATCTATGCTGCTTGTCGAAGAGGATATTATTGGCTTCTATGTGGTTTAGTAGGTGTTCTGAGATTATGTGTTCCATTAGTTTGTTCCATTTGTTCCATTTGTTCCATTAGTTTGCTGCACACACACGTGAGTGACACTGGGCGGTAATTTGATGGGCAATATCGTTATCCTTTCTTGAAGATTGGTGCTATTTTTGTTTGTTTCCAGTCGTCTGGTACCTCACCATTTTCAAGAGGTTTAGAAAATATTATTTGTAGAATAGGAGCAACTGTTCTGGCTGTTTCTTTGAGGACTCTGGGGTGAAGCCTGTCTGGTCCCGTAGCTTTGTTAGGGTTGAGATTTTCCAAGAGTTTTTGAATGCCTTCTGTGGTAATAATCAATTTGGAAATCGGGGGATACTGTCGTATTGGGTCAGCTTCCTGTGGGGGTGGATTTAAGGGGCTCTCTTTGGTGAAAACAGAGCTGAACTGAGCGTTTAGGATCCTGGCTTTGTCCAGGGGGTGGTGTCCTTCAAGATCCCATTTTCTTTAAGAGGTGCGATGCCTACTGAATCTGTTCGTCTGTGTTTGATGAAAGACCAACATTTCTTGTTGCCATTTCTGTTGTGGTCATCCTGGTTTGGTGTGATTACTGATTCAACATATGTCCAATAGGCTGTTCTGGTTTCTTTCTTAATAGTGCTTTTCAAGATCTGTAATTTAGTTGTCCGAAGTTTGGATTTCTTTGATCCCTTCTTTGTTTTCTTAAAAAGTCGATCCCTGGTTTTTATTAGTTTCTTCAATTTACCATTTATCCACGGGGGTCTATCCCGATTTGATGCATTCCTGTGGGAGATATGTGACTCTACTGCTTCATTCAGGGCTGCTTTAAGTTTGTTCCAAAATTAATTAGAGGTTATGGTCTCTCGGTTGGTGTCAATATATTCTCGAGGCCTGTTGAGTTCCCTTTCTATACCCTCCCTGTTGGCTTTCCTATAGATTGGGAGTTTACGCCGTGTTTGGGTGTATTTCTTGGGGCTTATATCAATTTAAGTGAAAACGATATTGTGGTCGGATATTCCTGGTAAGATCTCTGTCCTGTTGACAAGCGTTGGGTTATTCATTACAAGAAGATCTAAGGTGTTGTCTCCCCTGGTGGGTTGGTCAATGACCTGGGTCAAGCCATGGTCGACTAGGATGTCTAGGAACAGGGTATATTGTGAAGGAGAACAGGAAGCGGGCTTCAGTTGAGTCGACGACCACTCCAGGCCTGGCAGGTTCATATCTCCAGCTAGCCACACATGGCAGCTGTCACGAGGCAGTTTAGCTAATGACTGTGCAAGTGAGTTGAAGCTTTGTTCATCTGTAGCGTTAGGCCTATGATATGCGCCAATGTACAAGTTCTTGTCGGATGCGATATTCAGTTTGATCCAAAGGATCTCGCATTCTGTCTCTAGGTCTTTCTCTCTCAAACTATATACACATATACACATATACACATATACACATATACACATACACACATACACACATACACACATACACACATACACACATACACACATACACACATACACACATACACACATACACATATACACATATACTTCTTCTTCTTCTTCCGGGTACGAGTCAACCCTCTCTTCAAAGCTTATAGACTCGGTGTGTGTGCACACGTGCAAAAGTGCTGTAAGTGTGTGTGTGTGTATATAATTTATATATATATATATATATATATATATATATATATATATATATATATATATATATATATAAACTTGATGAACATTTTCTCGAACATTTATTCATATTATATTATACCCCTTTGGCTTGCAAAATTCATTAGCTACTGCGTGTTATACATTATGGTGCAGGTATGCCCTACCTCCCCCTAATTACATGATTTTTATAGATCAGTATACGTGGTGATGGTTGAGGAATAGTATTTGCTAAATAAAAATGAAATAGCTAATTTTCTCTTTGAAGTATAACTACTTGAGACTTGAGATGGATTGAGAAAACTCAAGGTTCCGCTTGAACATTACTGATTCGTCGGCGAACCATACATTTCTATACACCGACCTTGACCGCAGCCGAAAATGACGATAGCATATGGATACCCAAGCTAATATACGGAACCAAATTTATAACACGACTAGTAATATACGGCCAGATTACTACGAAGTCAAGGTTTGTTGTTGTTGTAAGGCGGACTTATTCGGTGTCTTTATAAGCGGCATCAATCAAATAATGTAACACCGGTAATTTCCTGCATCAAATATTTCAGTAATTTGAGCCGAAACTTTGGCTTTGCGTATCTTTTCTGGATTTGGGGTGGGTTGGGCACTGGCAGGAAGAGTAACACTGCCTCTGCCTCATAACTTAATACATTTTTATTAAAACAACATACATAGTAATGGCTGCAATAGCCGTGACAATGTTTGTTTTTTAGTGACGTAAAGAGATGTTTGAAAGGAATACACAAGAAGTTAAAAAAAACTTGTATATAATTGAATTTATGTGTATATTATGACTTGTATAAACTTGACATTAACATGATTAAGTGTTGGCCTATATGTCATAGCTAAATACGGAAACAAGCTCATAAGGACAAACAACGTATGTGTAAGGCCTACTCTGCTAAAATGAGGTTAACATGGAATTTGGAAGAATACATTTTTGTATCTAAAACTAAGTAAGACTTGTCTAAGACTTCTTAGACTAAGACTATAGTTGTACAATATTGTTTTCAATAACAGTAATATTTATTATTTATGTCCTCCTATTTTATTGAGAAGCTAACTGTACCAATTATTGATTTAAAATATATGTGTTAACTTTTGCTTATTTATAACAGAAATAGGCCCAACCCTGCATGGTCTCACCACTTCCTAGGCGGGTTCGAAATTAACGGTTGTCTACCAAAACACTCCTATGTAGTGGGCCACTGGAAAAATGAAGGCAGTAATTAAAAATTATTGAATGTTTTTACTACCTAAAAACATACATTTTTGCCTGGTTACTGTACTAAATAGTTGATTACTTATAATTATGATGATGCTATTGAGCAGAAACTGTATATAGAATAATAATGATTGTCTCGTGTATTATTTATCCCAGATGTCTGGTGATCCAGTGCTCAAGTCAGGATGGCTTCAGAAGTATAGCAGTAAGTGTATTGTCAACTGTGCATGTGTGCGTGCGTGCGTGCGTGCGTGCGTGCGTGCGTGCGTGCGTGCGTGCGCATGTGTGACTGTGCATTATTTAACATTCTCACCACTCTACCAGATCTGCTGCTTTTCTTTTCATTTGTCGATTCTTCTTTCAATTTTGGTCTGTTTAGTAGTAGCCGTGGATGGGTTTCCCTCCCCTTCGTCTTTAAGTGACTAAAATTTTAGATAAGTTTTCCTGACTTTCCTGATAACTTCAGGATATAGTGCCCTTTCTTCTTTTACTATCTCATATGTTGTACTGCTTCAATACTTATTTTATTTATGTAAAGGTTTTTCGCTTCATTCTCCTCCACATATTGAAGCTTTCTAAATATTTGATTTCACTGTCAAATTATCCAAATAACAGGTAATACTTAGTTCAATGACCCTTATACTTAATTACAGCAGCATGTTGTTTCATCGAATGCACTAACTTACAGATAGTAGACAAGGGGATTGCATGCCACCCAATCTGTAGTGTCTGCCACAAAGCCTGCATTTTGGCTGGCCTGCTCCCCTCAATCTGCTTGAATAGCTCTGTCCATGAATGTTCTATTGGTCTGGGCTTTCTGAGCCGACCGCTACGTCACATCAATGTCAGAGTTCTCAAAAGATGTGGTGACTTATTATCTTGCTGGTAGATAATGCTTTACCCTCCTTAACTAAAGCTGCTTTGTGTCCTCTGGTTCTACTGCCTTCTTTAATTTTGAAGAACATATTCCTATCAACATCCTCATAACCGTTCACTATTTTAAACACTTCTATTTGGTCTCCTCTTAGTCTCCTGGTCTCTAGTGTTGTTAAACCACATTGTAATAAGCGGCTTTCGTAACTAAGGTCTCTCAATTCTGGAATCATTTTAGTTGCTCTTCGTTGTATTCTTTCTAGCTTGTCTATGTCCTTTTTACGATACGGCCTCCATGCTTGAATACAATATTCCAAATGTGGTCTAACTATTGCTTATACGTGATAGTTCTCCTAATTAGCCCTAGAACTTGATTTCCTTTCAAAGCAGCAATCCGACATTGCTCTGAAACTTTCATGTCAGCACTAAAAGTCCTTTTCTTGTGTGGTTCTACCTAGTACAGCATCCCCCATTTTATATTCTTCGTCCATGTTTCCATGTCCTATGTGTATACATTTACACTTCCCAAAATTGAATAACATTTGCCATTTTTCTGACCATTTAACTAATTTATCTAGATCATCCTGTAAACTTTGTTTATCTGTAACATTAGTAACCTTTCTGAATACTTTTGTGTCATCTGCTAATTTGAGTACTTTGCCAGATATGTCATCTTCCAAATCATTTATATATGTTAAAAACAGTATAGGGCCTAATACTGATCCCTGTGGTACCCCACTCGGAACAGATTTCCAATTTGAAATCTCACCATCTACTATTACTCTCTGTTTTCTATGTGTAAGCCACTCTTCTATCCAGTTGACTACATCATTACCTATACCATGGGCTTTTAGTTTAAGTAACAATCTTTGATGTGGCACTTTATCGAAAGCTTTCTGAAAATCTAAGTAGACAACATCCACTGGTGACCCGTCATCTACCCACTTTGTAATTTCTTCCAAAAAACATCAGAGATTGGTTAGACATGACCTTGCTTTTAGGAACTCATGTTGAGATGTATTTATTAATTTATGTTTTATAACATATAATTCCAGTTTCATTGTGCCTTCACAAAGGTACACTTGGCCAACCACAAGCCCTGACATGCACCTCCCTTACCATAAAGGACTGCCACCATGTTTTACTGTGTGGGGAGAATTCATCTTGCACTGAACCTCTCCATGTTTATTCCCACAGAAGAGCAGTTCAGTTTCTTTGAGCATGAACAAAATCGAATTGTTTCCTAATGTTCATTGCATGCAACATTGGCTTCTTGACAACCATACAATGGATTTATCCAACAGTGAAAACGACACATTAATTTTTAATTGTATATCAACATCTGTGCAAACTGTGAGTACTTTACAGACAGTGAATTGATCAGCTTATATACTAACTTGAAGCAAAACTCAACTTTTTCTACACTAGCTGTTAATACACGCAGCCTACGAAAAAACTTTGTAAAACTGGAACTGTGTCTAGATACACTAAACATTTCATTTGATTGCATAGGGTTAACTGAGACATGGCTCACCGACCACGATGACACTAACTGCTATAACATGAACGGTTATACTCTGGTTACGTATCCCAGACAAGAATGGAGAGGAGGTGGGGTTGGCATTAACGTATCCAACAAACACTGATATAAAATTAGACATGACTTAATGAAGACATATGACCGTAGGCATTATGAATCCATCTTCATTGAGATAAAAACAAACAACAATACTTTCATAATAGGTTCTATATATAAACCTCCAAATACTAACATAAATAGCTTCAACGATGAACTACTTAGTATCTTAAACTCAATATCTCGGGAAAATAAAAACAGTATAATAATGGGGGATTTTAATTTAAACTTAATTAATACCAACTCACGCCAAGTTAATGATTTCACCAACAATATGTATGCAACTGGATTCTATCCAACAATCAGTAAACCAACCAGAATTGCTAATCACTCGGCTACAATAATAGATAATATATTCTCCAACATAACACAACATAAAATCCACTCTGGCATTTTATACACTGACATATCCGACCACCTCCCAATATTCAACATTTATGTCATTTGTAACCTCCCACTTAAACCAGGATACAAAACACTGTACAGACGAAATAAAAGTGAAACAAACTTAGCGAAACTCAAAATAAAATTAAAGTGGACAAACTGGGATGATGTCTATAACGAATCTAATCCAGATGCCTCATACAACGCATTCATAAACACACTTAATACATTAATTGATGAATATCTCCCAATTACAAAAATTAAAATTAGAGACAATCCCAGCTCAGAATGGTTGACCAAGGGAATATTAACCTCATGCAAACACAAAAATATTTTATATAAACAATTTAAAAAGAGCCCAACAGTTGACAATGAAACAACCTACAAAACATATAAAAATAAATTGACACATATAATCAGGCTTTCAAAGAAAAATCATTATAAAAACAAATTTGATCTCCAAAAAGGTAATGCAAGGAAGTCATGGCAGCTAATTAAAGAAGTTTTGAAATGCAAACCAAAAGTAACAAATCCGAGCCCAAGTTTCACTTTGTTGGACGGCTCAGAAACTTCAAGCCCAAAAGACATAGCAAACGAATTTAATGATTATTTTATACATGTGGCGTCAAATCTTGTTAAAGACATACCCACTACAGGAGATGACCCAACTGAATTTGTTCAAACAAATACTAATAGTTTTTTCTGCCGACCCACAACCCCCGAGAAAATTGTTTCACTATTACGCAACATTAAGTCTAACACGTCTAGTGGTTTTGACAACGTTGAAATAAATAAGTCCCCAAATAGCTCCTCTACTATCACATATATTCAACAACTCCTTTTCTACTGGAGTGGTACCATGTCAACTAAAAATAGCAAAAGTAATTCCAATACATAAAAATAATGATCCGAATAACTTCTGCAACTATAGACCAATCTCAATTCTGCCATGTTTCTCAAAAATTCTGGAGCGTCTTATGTATAATCGACTCGAACGCTTTCTGAACCAGTCCCAAATAATATCAGAAGTCCAATACGGTTTCAGGAAAAAATATTCCACTTACATGGCTCTAATAAATCTCATAGATAAAATATCAAGTGGAACCGACAGTAACACCTTCAATATAGGTATATTTATTGATCTATCTAAAGCCTTCGATACTATAGACCACAATATACTGTTCCAAAAACTTAACTGCTATGGTATCAGAGGGCACATACTTACTTGGTTCAGGAGTTACCTAGAGCACAGGACACAATATGTCACTTACAACAATGTAAACTCAAATCACAAGACAGTCATGTGTGGTGTGCCAAGGCTCTATACTAGGGCCACTATTATTTATACTTTACATCAACGACCTTTGCAACACTTCAACTGTTATGAAGTTCACTCTTTTTGCAGATGATACCAGTATGTATCATTCACATCAAAATTTAACTTCACTCATAGATGAGGTTAATAATGAAAATAAAAAAATAACAGTGGTTCCACACAAATAAACTTTCCCTAAATATTATAAAAACGAACTATATTATATTCACATCAGCAAATAAAAAGTACAACATCTCATCTCAAGCAATACAGATTAACGGATCGACCATCCCTCAGGTTAACCTCACCAAATTTCTTGGTGTGTACATAGACGAACACTTAAATTGGTCAATGCACTTGAACAAACTGGCAACTAAACTTGCACAAAATATTGGCATACTCTGCAAACTTAAACATTTCCTCCCCTCATACATCTTAAAAACGATTTACTGTTCTTTAGTACTTCCACATCTACAATATTGTACTCTAATATGGACTAATACATACTCTACAAATCTTAACAACATCAGAATGCTGCAAAAAAAAGCTGTTAGGATCATTAACAACTCTGATTACCTCGCTCACAGTGAACCGCTATTTAAACAGAACAATTTACTAAAAATTGAAGATATCTACAAACTGCAGCTAGGGCTACTTATGTACAAGCATTCTCGTCAAGCACTTCCAAACAGCATCTCAACACTATTTCAAAGGAAGGTTGAAATCCACAATCACAATACTAGGAACAGCAATGATTACTTTATGCACGAAGCACGGACAAACACACGGAAATTTACAATTAAATACTCTGGGCCCATGTTCTGGAATTCCATACCGGAACACATACAGAATTCTACATCAGAAAATCAATTTAAAAACAAGTTAAAACAACGCCTGCTCTCAACATACTGCAACATGTCCTAATTTCCCACTTAGACTTGATTTGGGCTTAACCTGTACTAATGATTATTTTTTATTTATTTATTTATTTTTTTTGGCAAATACTAACGAATCATCATTATAGTCATCATTTTGCCTCACGTTGTTATATTGTGCTAGAATGATGGATTACAACCACTTGTGATTTTCTATATGCGTCACATTTACTATTATTAACATATTTTTTTGCATATACTCACGAATATTCACTATATTGTTCAATTAACAAGTCGTTAGATTGTACTAGATTGCTGGATCAAGACGCCAAGTTGTAATTTTTTAGTTTCTTCATATCTAGTATTACTAACATAATTGCCAACTTGCAGCATCATTCCATGCATGACAAGATTACTATAAGTAATCATGGGTGGTTCTCGCAATAAGCCCCTTGGGGTTTCCAGAGAATCTCCTGAGTTACTAAATCAAATTATTTATGACCATACCTGTAACAACATTGTAAATGAGTAACCAAATAAACTCACATTGATTGACTGATAGATACAACTGCATTGTCTTGCCTTATTCAAGAGTTTCTTGTTATTTTAATAATTATATGTGCTAGATGCATAAATAACACGTACAAACTAAAATTAGGCTTAAATTAGTTAATACATGGATTTTTGCACCAAATTTTTACATGGTCCCATGCCTTTTTTATGCCACTGTACATATCCAAATGTTGATATCATATGAATGAGTATAGATTGTTTTTCCATTTAGGATTTGGAGACATACAATTGGTTTGATGTATAAGTATTAATAACATGTGCTTTCTCTTTTTACAGAGGGCTTTATGTCTGACTCGTGGAAGTTTGTATTTGTGCGCCTCTACAAAGATGCGAACTTCTGTTGGTTCCGCAGTGACAAAGACATGGAACTGAAAGGTTGCGTCAATCTGAGGGTCAGTGTTATAAGAACTTGGCTTATGGTTAGAACATCAGACTCTCAGTCAAGAGAACCCGGGTTCGAATCATCTTGCTGCCATTTTGAAACTTGGGCAATTTTGTTTACTCTACGTTGGCTCAGTTCAATCAACTGTTTAAATGAATACTTGGCTATGCACAGTGGTGGATATGTGAGCAAATAGTCTTTGTGTAGCATGGCTGAATGCTTCCCAGAAAAGTTGAGTTGGCGCTGGAATGAACTTGTAGGTCTTCTAGGGGGTGAAGTGTAAAACACTTTGAGTGGTCGGACTGAATACCGCGCTATGATAAGAACATACATTTTTTTCTTTTTTATTATCAAAGTCAATTTGTTTGATGAATCTAGCAAAAGTATGAACTCCTTCATTAAACCGACTGCACTATTACAAAAATATGAACTCCTTCATTAAACCGACTGCACTATTACAAAAGTATGAACTCCTTCATTAAACCGACTGCACCATTACAAAAGTATGAACTCCTTCATTAAACCGACTGCACTATTACAGAAGTATGTGAACTCCTTCATTAAACCGACTGCACTATTACAAAAGTATGAACTCCTTCATTAAACCGACTGCACTATTACAAAAGTATGCACTCCTTCATTAAACCGACTGCACTATTACAAAAGTATGCACTCCTTCATTAAACCAACTGCACTATTACAAAAGTATGCACTCCTTCATTAAACCGACGGCACTATTACAAAAGTATGCACTCCTTCATTAAACCGACTGCACTATTACAAAGACTGTTCACACACTGCAGATATAAATATCAATGAACCTAATTTGTTATACAGGCTAGTTGAAGTGTGGAGGCTTCTCTGTAATATGTCCGAAGTACTACAGACTACATCAACGATATTATAACTAAGACATTGTATACTCCGACGTATAGTCATGATGCTGATCGGTTGATGCATCATATTAGGTGCTTAGCATTACTCAAGTAATTTATTCTGTTCCATTCAGGATGTATGTAACTTCCTTGCGCTGGGAGCATATGCGCGCGCTATACCATACTGTCCTGATACACCGGCTGGAAGCGGAATCGACCACATGATCGCATTTCCAGAGAAACCGAAAAAGAAGAGCAAAGTGTACTTCTTTTCCTGCGGCTCTGACGATAACATGGCGTATGTATTGATTACAGGGGACATGTGTCGGAGAAGTGGGTGGAAAAAATGGGTTGCATATATGAAAACATGCACGCATATTAAACTTTAAAGGAGTCTGATCATTGTGTATATCATCTTGACTGCCTGAGTGTGTTTGAATGAACCACATTTAGAAAATATTATTTTACTGAATATATATGTTGATGAAAATATATATATGTGATATTCGGGTCAAAGACAAAACGTTCCAATTAAATAGATAGCAGTCAATTAAATAGATAGCAGTCAAATAATTTTTTTTTTTTATTCTTTACAACACATTTGGGTAATCAAGATGTTATAATAATATAATAACTTGTTTTTATTTTAACTTGATCAGACGTTTTCCTTTATCTAAAATTGCTTAGACAAAATTCTTCCAGTATTACTCAAATTGAATCATTTGAAGTACTAGAGGCTGTATGTGTTACCTGTTGGTTGTTTGTTCCACTTCGTTGACCACAACAACATTTGAAGTACTAGAAGCTGTATGTGTTACCTGTTGGTTGTTTGTTCCACTTCGTTGACCACAACAACATTTGAAGTACTAGAGGCTGTATGTGTTACCTGTTGGTTGTTTGTTCCACTTCGTTGACCACAACAACATTTGAAGTACTAGAAGCTGTATGTGTTACCTGTTGGTTGTTTGTTCCACTTCGTTGACCACAACAACATTTGAAGTACTAGAGGCTGTATGTGTTACCTGTTGGTTGTTTGTTCCACTTCGTTGACCACAACAACATTTGAAGTACTAGAGGCTGTATGTGTTACCTGTTGGTTGTTTGTTCCACTTCGTTGACCACAACAACATTTGAAGTACTAGAGGCTGTATGTGTTACCTGTTGGTTGTTTGTTCCACTTCATTGACCACAACAACATTTGAAGTACTAGAGGCTGTATGTGTTACCTGTTGGTTGTTTGTTCCACTTCGTTGACCACAACAACATTTGAAGTACTAGAGGCTGTATGTGTTACCTGTTGGTTGTTTGTTCCACTTCTTTGACCACAACAACATTTGAAGTACTAGAAGCTGTATGTGTTACCTGTTGGTTGTTTGTTCCACTTCGTTGACCACAACAACATTTGGCAACAAATATTTACGCATTTACAAAAGTGTTTAGAATGGTTAACAATGATGGTGATAAACAATATTTACAAAACGATATAGACATATTAGTTAAATGGTCTGAAAAATGGCAAATGTTATTCAATTTGGGAAAATGTAAACGCCTACACACAGGACACAGGAACTTGGATGTAAACTATAAAATGGGAGATACTGTTCTGGGTACTACTGTAAAAGAAATGGACATAGGAGTTACAATAAGCACTGATATGAAAGTTTCAGAACAGTGAGGTATTGCAGCTTCAAAGGGTAATAAAATTATTGGGTTGATTAGGAGAAATATAACATATAAGGAAAAAAGCTAATTATACCTCTGTATAAAGCAATAGTTAGACCTCATTTAGAATACTGTATACAAGCGTGGAGAACATATCGTAATAAGGATATATATATATATATATATATATATATATATATATATATATATATATATACGCTTGAACGCATACAGAGGAAATCAACTAAATTTATTCCAGAACTGAGAGACCTTATAGTTACGAAGAACGCCTGAGAGAATGTGGTTTAACAACTCTAGGGACAAGGAGGTTAAGAGGAGATCAGATTGAAGTTTTTAAGATATTGAACGGGTATGAAAATATTGATAGAAATATGTTTTTTTCTCTCAAGAAAGATAGATGAACTAGGGGACATGAGGTAAAATTAGTAAAGGATCAATGTAGATTTGATATCAGGAAGTACTCGTTCTCACAGAGGACAATAAATGAATGGAACAAATTGTCTAAGGATTGTATAACTGCTAGCATCGTGAATATGTTTAAAAACAAGGTTGACACATATCTCAGGAGGGCGGGTTACATATAGATGAAATTTGTTGGACTCTCGATAAGCCAATGGCTTCCTTGTCCACTTGCCACTTTTGGCTTGGATGGCAAATCTTGTTAAATCTTGTTCCTGTGATGGTGTGTGTGCTCATGTTAACATTGTCTGTTTTTTGTTTTTAGTTCCTGGCAGCAGACCATACTTAGTACGGTAAGTCAACAATGGGCTGTCATTAGGAAGGCTGTTGTCTAACAGATTAGATAAATCCTGAATATGTTTGATTTTCTGCATATTCCTAAAGAAGTCTTCTTCGAAAACATTTAACAAAACTGATCATCTGCCACTTAAATTGTATAGTTCATTCGCCATCTACCAAACCGACTGATGCTCGATTGAGACACAACAAGAACTTGAAGAAGAGCACTTGAGACAGAGCACATTCATTCGCGGTTTTGTAATTGCAGACAAGTCGGAGCGGTGCTAAATGAATGAATAACTTTGAATGAATAACTTTATTTTGGTTAGACGATTGCACCAGCAAGAAGTCATCATTGGACGTTGCAGGGTGTCCTACGTCTGCTTTGTCAACGACAAATGAGTAATACATTAATACAGGTGATAGCTACCTTGCGAGCAAAAGCCCACACACATATTTATTTCAGGAGTCTGAGGTGACACCAGCAACAGTGCAATATTGTCGTCCTTATCATAGCATGCCGTCACTCCTGAAAATCTACGTGTTTTATGTGGTGCGCTTCTACAGGGAACTACATGGTATACTAACATACATCAGTGTAGGTGCAGTGCATTAGCTTGTAAAACACTTGAATTATGTACATATTTTCTTATTACAATCCTACATAAATGCATTTTCAGTTTTGTATTGAAAGCAAGTTTTGTTTTGATCGCTTGAAGCTGCCCCAGGCGCCGTCATCATCAACAGTACAGACAGCGCCCCCTGGAGGGATGCAAGCATATGCAGCAGCACCACCTTCTGTTCCTTCACCAAGTGCGCCTAGTTATGCACTGGGAGGCTTGCCTACTGCACAGCCTCCTCCCTTAGGCTTCGACATGACTGCAACTGCAGGTAGGCAATACTTTTACCAAATGGCACATCTGCGAATTGCATCCCCCTGTAGTCATCATTGACGGGTATCAGAAATAATCAGACAAGGTCGTAGGCAGTGTCCGATTATATGTGCCACTTCGCCAACCGTCCAGGACAATTGCAAGTAGATGCACAACGCAAATGTACCATTTCATGTTGATTTCACATACCTAATGATTTTAGCAAATTAAAAATTCGGAACTGTTCTCGGTTGTTATGCCTTTATTCAGATTTATGTTGTAATGTTTTTGAAATGGATTAAGTATACAATTGACATGCAGTATACTGCATTAATTCCATTAATGTGCATCTGCATTAAAACGAGGCCTAACATACAAGGCCCCGGGGGTTATGGGCTGACTGATGGTTAATTCCTTCAAGAACATTTATTGTCATATGGTGTTTAAATAAACATGGCTAATAATAAATAATTTCAATGACTAACTCAAGCTTTTTACTTTCACACATGTCTACTTTAGACTCTAGTTGCAGCAAATCACATTGAGAGAGCAGCTGCGTATTTATTGGAAACATTCTTGCTGTGGAAATAATGAAACATTTCCTTCACCCCAACCTATTGATGAACTGTTTCGGAATAGATCCTATGCCTTATTAAAATGAATGTTGAAACAAAATATTTCAGGTAGTTACTGGATGTTTTTCTTTTCAGGAAACCCTCCGCCATATTCACCCTACCTTACAAGCAGTCAGCCTTACCCTGCTACTGTTCCCCCAGCCCAAGGACTGCCACCATATGCTCAGCAACCGTATCCACAGCAACCGTACCCACAGCAACCGTATCCACAGCAACCTCAACAACAATCGTATCCACAGCAACCGTACCCACAACAGTCGTATCCACAGCAACCTCAACAACAGTCTTATCCACAGCAACCTTATCAACAACAATCGTATCCACAGCAACCACCCCATCAACAACCATACCAACAGGCGGCATATCCACAGCAACCGTACCAGCAACAGAGCACTGCAGGTACAGGTATTTTGTATTTAGATTTTGCATATCTTTAGACATGTACTCACAACATAAGTTGGTTTATATCTCAGGAGCTATGTTTTAAAATGCCTACTTGCTATGTTTATACATTAGGTCTATATTTACTCTCGCATATTGATGTAGGCTGAATTTATGGTAGAATCACTAAAACGTTAGTTATGTTACTGAAACACTGGCAGCATCATGTACATTGTTGAATTATTACGATAATGGTAATAAAGAACATGTCAATTTGCTTGTACATTTTAGTTAAGAAAAAAACATCGGCGTACAATTGTTTAATTTAAGGACAGGTTTTAGTGAAATATTTAGGTATACAAAATAGACTGCATTAGGTTTGACATTATGGGGATTATAATAGTAGTAGACATCGGTAACTTGATTACTATTTAATTTTAGTTTAGTTAATCTCACATTCTACTAAAGTACATCTAGACCTTTGTGACGATGAGCACACTGTTGTTGTGTTCTCAATGTGTTGTTCTATATTTTCCAGGTTACCAGCAGCCAACCTACGTACAACAGCCACACACTGTTGTAGTGCCGCAGCAGAAGAAAAAGGGAGGCAAAGGTTATGGCAAAATGGCAGCAGGTTAGTTGTATTGTCTATTTGTTGTCACCTGTGTTCTAGTGACAGTAGAGCTAGGCAGGTTAGTTGTATTGTCTATTTGTTGTCACCTGTGTTCTCCTGACAGTAGAGCTAGGCAGGTTAGTTGTATTGTCTATTTGTTGTCACCTGTGTTCTAGTGACAGTAGAGCTAGGCAGGTTAGTTGTATTGTCTATTTGTTGTCACCTGTGTTCTCCTGACAGTAGAGCTAGGCAGGTTAGTTGTATTGTCTATTTGTTGTCACCTGTGTTCTAGTGACAGTAGAGCTAGGCAGGTTAGTTGTATTGTCTATTTGTTGTCACCTGTGTTCTAGTGACAGTAGAGCTAGGCAGGTTAGTTGTATTGTCTATTTGTTGTCACCTGTGTTCTAGTGACAGTAGAGCTAGGCAGGTTAGTTGTATTGTCTATTTGTTGTCACCTGTGTTCTAGTGACAGTAGAGCTAGGCAGGTTAGTTGTATTGTCTATTTGTTGTCACCTGTGTTCTAGTGACAGTAGAGCTAGGCAGGTTAGTTGTATTGTCTATTTGTTGTCAGCTGTGTTTTAGTGACAGTAGATGCATGTCATGCCACTCCAAACTGAACTGCACAAGTTTAGATACGCGTATTTAGAATCCATGAATAACAATTATATGTAAAAGTAAAGTAAAGTTGGTTGATGTTCCAATAAGGCACTAATCAACGTAATCATTCAAGACCAAACAAGAGTACACAATTGCATTATAAATTTACCACGTTTATTAGGTGTGACTCGTATATTGTGATATTGATAAAATACTGTGCATATAGTTTGTCACTTATTATACAGTGCTGCATTTAATGCCTTTTCGCTATTAACCTTGTACTACCATCAATAACTATCGATAGTTAAATTTACTATCAAAATTATTGTGTTGTCACATCGACTCTTGCGATGCATTGATAGTTTGACGTATTGTGACACTGACACCCCTGGTATATGTGGTCATGGTCACAATGTTTAATTGCCACAGCCTCTCTGAGCTTTCTGCTGAAGACCAGAGAGGCCGTATTAAAACATGGATGGAGGATGTGATGATTCTCATGGAATTATATCATGTAACCATTAGACAGAAGGTACCCAAAACTATGCAGCAAATAGCCTTACATTGAAAGGTAGCTGCAATTAGGTGTCTCAGAATTAATATCTATGTTTACAGTTGTATGCTTTCAAATTTTAGGACAGGCAAGTAGGGAATATTTTAATATTTTCATGTTGGAATATATTTTAGGGGTAGGTGGGCATTTGAGTATTGTATTTTCTTGACCAATTTTTGAAATGTCTTTTTTTTTGAGTGTCATAGCTAAGATTTGGCAGGTGAAATTGGGTCCGGCAGCAAAGATTTGTTTTTGTGTGTGCTTGGATTTGCTCAGGGTCGCAAAATGTTATGTCGTCGTAAAAATTTCTAGGGTCATTCAACAGGTAACCTTCAAAACAGATATTATACGCCTTATGAATATAAGTCAGTGAGTCTAACATGAACCCACATTGATACTGTGATGTTTTGTTTCAGGATTGGCCGGAGGAGCTCTTGCAGGGTATGCTGCCCACAAGGTGATTGGAGGGTTCGGTGGTGGCATGTTTGGACACGGAGGAGGGTGGGGAGGCAGCTGGTCTTCCGGCAGCTGGAGTTGCGGGAGCGGAGGCAGTTTTGGAAGTTTTGGTGGGTGTGATTAGGAAGACATCAGCTGATATGTTAACATGACACAAATCATCTCAAGACACCAGATCAGTCAACGTCAGTACATTCAACATGGGCAGCCATTATAAAGATCATCAATGGAGAACTTGAATTCTCAAATAATGTTGAAAGATGTCACATGTTTCTGCAGCAGAGTTCACCTTCACCGTTTACTGGGACGGTCATTAAGGTGCCATTTCTGCGGAGTCTTTGGCAGCTCAGTCTGTCTTCTGCTGTGCGTAGTAGTGTCATTTATCTGGATTCTTGATGAGGAGAGATTTTCTGCTCCAGTAGTGTGCGCTACATGTGCCTGCTACTGTATGTTAGTTAGTGGTAGCCTGTATTGTAAAGTGGGATTCACATGGTTCGACATCTCGGTGCAGGTAATGTCAGAGCATATACATCACCACTTTCATGCATTACTGGTGTGAAAACTCATTGGCTACATTTGAAATCCATTAGCAAAATAATGGTTGAATGCGCTTGACTATGACGTTTTGCAAGATCAGTTAGCATGATTCATGTGAAATTTGAATGTTTGCACACCCCTGCGCATGGCTGCACTTTAAATGTGTAAGTTTCTTCCTGAAACAAATGCAGGTTAAATGCAACAGATGGGAAATGGACATGGTAGCCATTGGCTAATCAAGACTTCAACAGTTTTGCACCTAGGTATAGCTTGCCTTTATCAGATATGTCAATGTTTTTAAACATATTCAATCTGCTAGCATTTACACAATCAGTATACATAATGTGTTTCATTGGTGTATTCCTGTTTCTACGTTTAAATGCATATGTGAAATTTATGCAATTGCATGCTGTAATCTCACATTTTAAAAGCACAACATTATTATATTAGTATTGTTTATTCATATTAACGTATGTAATGGTATCAACATATGTAATGTATGTGATGCTGTCAACATATGTAATGTATGTAATGCTATCAATATATGTAATGTATGTAATGCTAATATCAGTGTTGTTAATCACAGGACATCTCATTACTTTACTTGTTGTGTCAATGTTAATATGCAATTTTGAACAAAAACAACTATTTTAATTCTTGCAAGTTACACTTAATTTAATTGAACACTTAATTTAAGTGAAATGCAAATATATTAAATGCATTAACCATACAAACAAGGGATTGATTTACATGGTAATTCATTGTATTAAAATGTGTGTGTTCTTAAAACCAACTCTTTAGTTGGGTAGTTTACAGTTTGTTTTAATTTATCAAGGTTATAATGTAAATACCAAGAACCTAGTTAGAGGGACAATCTGAACTGTGTGCTATTAACAGGTGTGGTGCAATCAAATAGAGGAGGTAGGTGCCTCTGGCCATTCGTGTGTTCTGTGAATAGTCTCCATATTCTAGATGAATGATTAACCAAACAATCATTTGAAGGATGTAGGTGCATCTGGCCATTTGCATGTTCTGTGAATTGTCTCCTTATTCTAGATGATTGATTAACCAAACAATCATTTGCATGTTTCCTATAATTGTATTTTGGTCTGTGTTAACCCGATATGCTCATTTTAAAGAACCTCAAGCAGATATGCTGTTCATTTGTAATAAGTAGAGTACATGGAATTAATTAGAATAAATTTAATTCAGTGATACAAACTTCAGAAGGACAACAGATAGACCATAGATGTTGTCTTTTGTCAAATTAATTCACGTGCTGTTTAGTTCGGTAGAATGTTATTTGATATGGTATTTTTGAAATTGTATTCGCTGTGCACGAACATACTTTCTTGCCAACAACCAGTTGTATCACCTGTAATTTTATGTAACACAATTCTCGTTATGGTCCCGCAAGTTTCAATATAATAGTGTAACCCATTATGTCGTATTTACTGTGAGTTGTGGAGTGATGTGTAAATTCACATTAAGTGCTGTATATTAAGTAGCACTGTTGGCAGTTATTTATGTATGGATGTATATACATGTGTACACATGAATACAAACATGTACATAGATGATGTGAATAGTTATGCAATGTTTGTACTAAAACACCCCAGTATAAACAATTCAAATCACGTAATATCCTACACAAAAGTTATGTCATAGGAATCTCTACAATACCCACATTATATATACATCAAATATATACATCAAAATGCATCCGCTACCAAATTTATAACAGAAAACCACTTTAAAACATTCCTTTAGCTCCCTCTATTTTTGACTTATTCAAAGGTGTGAAGGTAAAGATTTACCTGGCCCTATGCCATGGCATGCTGTCACCAACAGTGGCAATACGAAACAGTAACCTCGACTCTATCCGAAATTATTCGTTCTTCACCATAATTAGGTTCTAAAACAATGATAAACAATATCAGTAGACAACTAGTTTTCCAACGATATCAAACATGATAACATTTCATTGATCTGTTAATCAGTTGGAAACAAATAAATTTCCGATCTCGAGATTAGCCTTCGGTCGCTATTCGGCGCCACTAGCACTACTCTTACGAACATTTCAATCGCTAGGTGACTTAAGAAACAGGCTAATTATACACAACCTCACACGATCTCCGATCTGTGATAGCCAAACTATATTTGATTAATTGTTTAATTTAATAGTATCATCATTAATATATTAACTTGGGTTAAATAGTATTTTCACAGACACGTAGGGAATTAAATTTTTCCAAATCTTAGCCGTTTTGAAGAGGTTAACTTTCTATATTTCCCAGGTATGTTAGATTGCAAAGATGCGGTCACTGTTTTATGTGATAAATATTTCTCAAAAGTGTTTGACAATTTTCTTAGCTCTTGCCTACTTATCAGCCAAACAAAACTTGACGTGCAGGCTATACTGACTACATTTCTTTGCATGCTCGTTCGTATTAGTTTGCAGTTTTAAATGTAGACAGGGTGGACTGGAAGTTGTTAATTTATTTTAATAAAACTTCATCCCATTGTCCTTTGAATGGTGGAGGCCACAACACTCATTTTATCCTCACTCATTCTCTATTTGAGTGATGCCCACCCCGGTATGCTCCTCAATACCTTCATCCACTGTGACAGGTGTTTCTTCATTCTTTTCTCTTCACTCCACCGTCTTCCTTCTGTCATAATAGTTTCACTGTACGTATTCTCCAAAACCCAATTGTTCTCTTCGACCAATAGTTTCTCCTGTCTGACATTATCTTTGTCAGGACCTACATGTCCCAATCTATATACACAAGCTGGTACCACGCAGGTTTCCAACACTTTCCCTTGTTAAATTATTTTATGCATGGATACGCATTCAGCTTAGTTGTCTGTTTGACGAGTGACAAAAGTGTAGCATAGAGGAGGCCCGTTCAATTTAGACCAGTTAACAAATTGGTATATCTAACATGTTTACAGAAAACACGAAGAAGCCCGTTTCGTGCAAGAAACGAGTAATAAATAAATAAATGATTCTTAACAATACTGTTCGAACAGAACCAAAGTTATCCAATTTTCAATATGGCATAGCGCAACTATCCTGGAAAATAGCTTTATACTATTTATTTTATAGGCGTTTTTTCCAAGGATGGTTTACTGTTCTAATTCCCGTTTTACACAATTTCTTACAGTAAATATTGGCCTACTGCAACAATAAATATTAAAACGAAGTACGACATTGCTATAATTTAGATATACTATGAGATCGATAAATGTAAATATGTTAACAAATGTAAATATGTTAACAAATGAAGATCGGTATACACTACATGCAAGAAGCACGCCAGTCTATCCGAATACTACCCAGTTGTTGTCTATCTATCTGGCTTATATCGAGATTATCTATGAAAAACGTAGGTATGTTCCCTTACTTAAACCAATGTGTTCCTGCACAAATTTAACACGATACATGATGAGATTAATGAGTTTTGCCTTGTGTCCTTTACCGAGCGCTACGCGAACTGAGCAACTGACGCCAGTCACACTCTTTGAAGTAAGCGACACTGCGAAAGTCATGCGACAATGAACACCACATCTTGGATGTTCATAACGTACTAACATCATATCCATAACATACTGACATTACTGCCACATAAAATCGTGCATATTCCGCAGTGTAACCGAACTTTACGTGTGACCTAGAGAGGTTGTTCGTTCAGTATTGCCGCGATACGTTGCACCTGCCCTGATTCTATATAATATCGATTATTGTAGGGTACACACATATCAGTTAGCCTAGAGTATTATTTGCTAGATAAGGTCATATTTGTACCAAGTACACGTACACTACAACGTGTATTTCAGTCACCTGCCAACTACGATATCGGTCACCATTTCAATTGCGTACTGTTTGAACTCGTCGCGCGCGGCTGATTCTTTCTCACGTGATCTTTGATGACCTTTGACATCAGCGCCCCCGTGTAAATAATCATCTATTTCGGCTACACACGTTCGTTGTGTATTGCATGTCGTTGCACGTGGCGTAATTACATACACGATGAAGGCACCTAAAATACCACGAAACTTAAGCTGCTGTGCTGTTAAGCTTAATGTATTCTGGGATATAAGCCTACTTTATTGGTAGCATGATTGTGGAAACTAGTGTAATGTTCACGTGCATAGATATTATTAGGCACGCTTCGTGTATAGTATGTGCACTGCATATTGGTAAGGCATGCGTAAGTAGTTAACAAGTTAATAATACCTACGTGACAACAGCAGTGCAATAACATTTTATTCCACCTCTTACTCGCAATGAGATAACGTATGTTGATGAGAGCCGAGGGACATGAATATTCATTGTAATAAGGTACAATGTCTCAAATGTCTTTGGCTACAATTTATTAAACTGGCTCTGCCAAAACATCAACTTAGTATATGTAATCACGTCGCCCGGCTGGACATCGCTATCATTCGCTTATCTTCACGTGACGTTTGACATCAGCGACCCATGTAAATAATTATCTATCCAGGGTACATACTTTGTGCTTTGCATATCGTTGCACATGTCGTAACAACGTACTCGATGAAGGCATCTAGCATACCACGAAACTTTAAAAAAAATGTATAAGCTGGTGTTGTGCAAAGTTTAAGGTATGCAGGGATATATGACTGTTATAGACGACCAGAAAAGGACGAAGACTTCACAAATAACAAAGAGGAACTTAATGCAACTACAACTGAAATACGAAAATATAAAAGAAGCTATGAGCAAATTAGCATGTAGCACATAAAATGACAGCAAAGGTTTTTACGCATATGTTAGGAGTAAACAAAAAAGTACGAGAAAAGGCTGGACCACTAGAAGACAGTGCTGGAAATATAATATCACAAATATTTGTTAAAGGCGAAATACCTAAATGAATACTTCCGTTCAGTGTTCTCCATAGAGAATATTAGTTCATTATCAGTTAAAAATGCTAAATGTCAGGAGGCTAAATCAGACTATTTATGGCAGTTAATTATAACTCCAGAAATGGTAGCTAAAAAAATAAAGGCAACGAAGGACAATAAATCACCGGGATGGATGGAATTCCACCCAAACTACTAAAGAAAACAGTACAACAAATGAATACACCACTTGCGTGTTCAACTTGTCATTAAAAGAGGGAGTGATTCCTGTTGAATGGAAAGAAGCAAACATTATACCATTATTTATAAAAAAAGGGTTCGAGGAATAATTCGGAAAGCTTTAGACAAAGTGCCACATCAAAGATAACTATTGAAATTAAAAGCCCATGTTATCGGGGATGGCATAATCGACTGGATAGAAAATGGCTGACTGGCAGACGACAACAAAGTGTTGTAGTAGATGGGAGGTTTCAAACTGGAAATCAGTTTTCAGTGGGGTACCACAAGGATCAGTAACAGGACCTTTATTTTTTAACATAATATGTAAAAAAATAAAGGTCCTGGTACTGATCCTTACATCAATGACTTGGACGATAATATAACAAGCAACGTACTATAAAATTTGCGGATGACACAAAAAAAACAATGATGGTGATAAATAACACTTACAAAAGAATCTAGGCAAATTAGTTATATGGTCTGAAAAATGGCAGATGTTATTAAATTTGGGGAAATGTAAATGCCTACATACAAGGCACGGGAACTTGGAAGTAAACTATAATAATGTGTAATCAAATTATTGGGTTGATTAGGAAAAATATAACATAATTATACAGAAAACGAGCTAATTATACATCTGTATAAAGCAATAGTTAGGCCTCATTTAGAATATTCTATTCAAGCTCAGAGACCATTTCGTAAGAAGGATATAGCGAATACAGAGGAGATTCCAGAACTGAGAGACCTTTGCAATGAAGAACGCCTACAAGAGACAAGGAGATTAACCCCAAATGCGCTTTGACGTGGTGAATGAATATCGTCATCTTACTAACTTGTACCGTCTATATCGGCTTTGTAACCGAAGAGGGTCAATTCGGCGAAGTTGCATGCACTATTACGGGGACAGCGTGTTGGTAAAGTACAATCTACGAGTGTTGAGTGGCACCGGGCAGTTGTATGAACCGTCACGCTCCATGACCTCACACACTATTCGACTGGAGGAGGTCATAGTCAACAGTGACGGCAGTTCACACTGTTACACTGGATGTAGTGGGTTGCTCACTTATCGTCGGCGCCAAGGCCTGCTTTTGTCCATAGAAACACCACAAACGGTAAGAATACAGTTTTTTAAGTGTTGTTGTCAAAACCACCCCAAACTCTACCGATACCAAGTTGGACACTATCACTAAGTCGGTTCACTACAAGTCCCGCCGTCCTGTCCACTGAGCAACGCTTTCTAGAAGGTCGGTCTCCCTGTCGGGATGACCTGCATTCGAATAACATATGATATCGTATCACTAGCATGTACTAGCATGTACTAGCATGTACTAGCATATACTAGCATGTACTGGCATGTACTAGCATGTACTTGCATGTACTAGCATGTACTGGCATGTACTAACATGTACTAGCATGTACTAGCATGTACTGGCATGTACTAGCATGTACTAGCATGTACTAGCATGTACTAGCATGTACTAGCATGTACTAGCATGTACTAGCATGTACTAGCATGTACTAGCGGACGCCCATGCATTTGGACGATGAAGGGGGTCCGTGAACTTTTCACTGTGGCATGCAGATGGCATTTAAAGGATACAATGTTGTGAATGTCTCTTATATGTCTACATGCAACCTGGCATACTTCTAAGTACTTCCTGGTATAGGTTAGCCTAGGGGTCATATCAAATAGAAACGCCCATGTTTGGTCAACAAGCTGCACAATGGAGCAACTGCGTGACTGAACGAATAATGCATATTTACCACGTGGCTGGAAATGCACAGTGAGAACGGTGTTTAGCTCATATGACAATATGTCCAACAGCGAGTGAAGTTATCTTTGTTTCCGCGCCTTTCCCAAACGCTGGCACCGGTCCGGTGAATAAAGCGATCATTAAATAATAAAAAAACAGGATGGTTTAATTTTTACAAAGGTGAAGTTACGCTTTACACTTCACCCCCTGGCAGACATGTTCATTTCATCGTCAATTCGACTTCTCTGGGAAGCATTCAGCATTGCTGTAATTACTGCGCTTACAATATTTGTTCACATATACACTACTGTCTATAGCCAGGTACTCATTTATGCATAGTGAACTGATACAATGTGGAGTAAACTAAATTTTCGAAAGGGCAGCAAGAAACCGGGTTCTCTCGATTGAGTGTTCGAAGTTCTAGCCACTACGCGACCCTATATGTATATGTGTCGCCTAGTGACGTGCTGTCCTGTTGACTTGACGTTTGCATAGTATCATAGTATCCTTACTGATAGTTCGGCCAGATTTTTCTTTGTTGTTAGGGTCACACATGTATATGAAGTACGCGTAAATAGTTTATTGTAGTGTACATATAATTAATATCGTGTGTGTGTGTGTGTGTGTGTGTGTGTGTGTGTGTGTGTGTGTGTGTGTGTGTGTGTGTGTGTGTGTGTGTGTGTTTGCAGCAATCTTTTCCGCGTGATAATGTGTTTATCAACAGGTAATACATATGGTTAGCTGTATGCCATGCTATCTCCATTCCAACCGCGTAGCGTATTTGTTTGAACTTGTTGCGCACGGCTGATTCTTTCTCCGTTGAGCTTATCTGACTTTTGACGTCTGCGTCCCATTTTTATAAAAACATATACCGGCTCCTAACGTGATAAGTAATTATCTATGAGAGAGACACCTGGCACGGTTTGAAACAGTATGGCACCGTCAGGATCACGCTACTCTGCTGCTCGCTTGCACAACTACGTAGTTCGCACTAAATGTTCATCCCATCAAGAAGACACATTGCTGTATGTTACCATGTAAATACAACGCAAAGATTCAGTTGTTATCCGTTTGTCATGCGTGTCTGGCCGACGTGATCTACCACACGACGCGTCGTTCGTGTTATTTTATAAACACCGCTCTGAAACTTAATAAGCACGACTCAAAAGACGAAGCATAGTAGCATAATTATCTAATGAGGCATAATCACAATGTGTTGCCTACCAACACCATCTGTACTTTGCAGTTGTGAATAAGCACTCCATGCCTTTGTAAAGTCACACGCTTTGTAAGCCACGTGGACCAACGTGACGAAATACATTTAGCTTATCGTCGAACTGTTCACAGTAGTGCGTTAAAAGGGAATGCGCTATCATGACATACGCCTATATACGAGTGTTGAGTCGAACCCGGTAGTGTTATGTTGTTCTCACGCAGTGTGACCCTAGGCCCCATACACGATCGCCCAGTTGCAGGAGGCGACAGTGGCACACTGCAGCGATTAACTCTGTTCCTTCTTCTGCATTAAAACCTGCCAGTGCTCACATTCAACAAGCGGTAAGGACTTAGCCTTTTTTCGGTATTTTGCTCCCTCCGTTCCACCCCAACTAGTCTCACAGCCAACGCATTCAACACCACTGTCGGCCTACTGCTACGTCAGCCCACTACCAAGTACCCCTATTGCTACGTCAGCCCACTACCAAGTACCCCCACTGCTACGTCAACCCACTACCAAGTATCCCTATTGCTACGTCGGCCCAATACCAAGCATTCACATTGCTACGTGAGCCCACTACCAAGTACCCCTATTGCTACGTCAGCCCACTACCAAGTACCCCCACTGCTACGTCAACCCACTACCAAGTATCCCTATTGCTAAGTCGGCCCAATAGATTAGCAATATTTAACAAGATTTGCCATCCAAGCCAAAGGCCCAGATGGCAAGTGGACAAGGAAGCCATTGGCTTATCGAGAGTCCAACAATGTTCATCTACTTATAACCCGCCCTCCTGAGATATGTGTCAACCTTGTTTTTAAACATATTCACGCTGCTAGCAGTTACACAATCTGTAGACAATTTGTTCCATTCATTTATTGTCCTCTGTGAGAACGAGTGCTTCCTGATGTCCAATCTACATTGATCGTTTACTAATTTTACCTCATGTCCTCTAGTTCTGCTATCCTTCTTGAGTGAGAAAAACATATTTCTATCAATATTTTCATACCCATTCAATATCTTAAAAACTTCAATCTGATCTCCTCTTAACCTCCTTGTCTCTAGAGTTGTTAAACCACATTCTTTCAGGCGTTCTTCATAACTAAGGTCTCTAAGTTCTGGAATCATTTTAGTTGCTCTCCTTTGTATGTGTTCAAGCGTATCTATATCCTTCTTACGATATGGTCTCCATGCTTGTATACATTATTCTAAATGAGGTCTAACTATTGCTTTATAAAGAGGTATAATTAACATTTTTCCCTTGTATGTTATGTTTCTTCTAATCAATCCAATAATTTGATTACCCTTTGAAGCTGCAATACCACACTGCTCTGAAACTTTCATATCAGCGCTTATTGTAACTCCTAAGTCCTTTTCTTTTACAGTAGTACCCAGAACAGTGTCTCCCATTTTATAGTTTACATTCAAGTTCCCATGTCCTGTATGTAGGCATTTACATTTCCCAAAATTGAACAGCATCTGCCATTTCTCAGACCATTTCACTAATCTGTCTAGATCGTTTTGTAAATGTTGTTTATCACCATCAGTATTAACCTTTCTAAACAGTTTTGTGTCATCCGCAAATTTCAGTACGTTACTTGTTATACTGTCGTCCAAGTCATTGATATATATTAAGAATAATATAGGTCCTAATACTGATCCTTGAGGTACCCCACTCAAAACCGATTTCCAATTTGAAACTTCTCCATCTACTACAACTCGTTGTCTTCTGTCAGTCAGCCGTTGTTCTATCCAGTCAGTTATGCTATCCCCGATTCCATGGGCTTTTAATTTAAGTAGTAATCTTTGATGTGGCACTTTGTCAAAAGCTTTCTGAAAATCTAAGTAGATAATATCTACTGGCGATCCCACGTCTATCCACTTAGTGATTTCTTCCAAAAAACATAACATATTTGTTAAGCATGACCTCGCTTTAAGGAATCCATGTTGAGATGAATTTAATAATTTATGCTTAACGAGGAAGTCCACCATATGGTCTTTAATTAACCTTTCTAATAATTTACAAATCACTGACGTTAAACTCACTGGTCTGTAATTTTCTGACTTATTTCTCGAACCCTTTTTAAATAATGGTATGATGTTTGCTTCTTTCCATTCAAACGGAACAACTCCCTCTTTTAATGACAAGTTGAATACTCTTGCAAGTGGTATACTGATTTGTTCTACTGTTTCCATTAGTAATTTTGGAGGAATCCCATCCACTCCCGGTGATTTGTTATCCTTCATTGCCTTTATTTTCTTAGCTACCATTTCTGGAGTTACAACTAACGGACCTAAATAGTCAGATTTAGCCTCCTGAAATTTAGCATCAGCAACTGGTAATGAACTAATATCTTCTTTGGTAAACACTGAACTGAAGTAACCATTTAGGTCTTCCGCCATTAAAAACCCCTGTGATACTATATTTCCAGCACTGTCTTCTAGAGGTCCAACCTTGTCTTGTACGTTTTGTTTACTCCTGACATATGCATACAAACTCTTGCTGTCATGTTTTATGTTACATGCTAGTTTTTGCTCATAGCTTCTTTTAGATTGTCTGATTTCAGTTGTAGCTGCATTAAGTGCCTCTTTGTAATTTGCATAGTCTTCTTCCTTTCTGGTACGCCTTTAAACCCTCCACATAGTTTGTTTTAACACTATTTTTCTAATAGCCTCTTTTGACAAGTGTTTCTTTCTACACCGTTTTCCTTGTTTTTGGAAGGGAACAAATTTATCGATGATACTCTCAAGTTCATATTTTAGAATATTCCAACATTCAATTGCGGTCTTATTCATCAGCATGTTATTCCAATCTAGCTTTGCTAAGTATTTTCTCATATCTTTGTAGTTATCTTTGAAGTTTCTCTTGTACGCTTTCTTATGTTTACTTTCTGATTTTACATTGATGGCAAAATGTATTTGATTATGGTCACTGTTACCCAATGGTTCAAATATTTTTACATTGTCCACTAATTCTTTTTGTGATGACAAAACTATATCTAATACATTTTCTCCCCTGGTTGGTTCTAGCTGAGTAAGAAAGCTATCCTGGATTAAAAATATAAATTGTTGGTCCTCAATCCCTGTGCTCTCTAGAGAATTCCATTGTATGTGTCCATGGTTAAAATCTCCCATTATGATACAATCCCCTTTACTAACTTCCTTTATAGCGTTTTTATTTTTGTGTTGTCATCTTCGTTTATGTTTGGACTTCGGTCAACTAATCCAACAGTTAATTTTGAATTTCCTGAAACAATTTTGCACCAAACAGCTTCATCGCAATCTGCTTCCCTTTCTAGTTTTATTTCATAAGCCTGAATAGATTATTTAACATATAAAATAACTCCCCCGCCCCTTCTTCCTATTCGATCTTTCCTAAACATTACGTATCCTGCCAGTCCTAATTCAGCATCTGATATATCTGTGTTGGCCCATGATTCAGTTATACCAATTATGTGTGGGTCAATATCTTCTACCATAATGTTTAACTCGTTTTTCTTATTTACTATGCTCCTTGCATTTAAACATAAGCATCTATAACCTTTATCAGAGATGTTTTTCGGATGATGTAATATTGGTTTATCTGTGCTAGTGGCCTTTGTTCCTCTTGAGACACCTCTAGGTAACCCCCCTGCACTTCTAGTTTAAACAGAAATCTATACCAAATATTCACATTGCTACGTGAGCCCACTACCAAGTATCCCTATTGCTACGTCGGCCCAACACCAAGTATTCACACTGCTACGTGAGCCCACTACCAAATATCCCTATTGCTACGTCGGCCCAATACCAAGTATTCACACTGCTACGTGAGCCCACTACCAAATATCCCTATTGCTACGTCGGCCCAACACCAAGTATTCACACTGCTACGTGAGCCCAGTACCAAATATCCTTATTGCTACGTCGGCCCAATACCAAGTATTCACACTGCTACGTGAGCCCACTACCAAGTATCCCTATTGCTACGTCGGCCCAACACCAAGTATTCACACTGCTACGTGAGCCCACTACCAAATATCCCTATTGCTACGTCGGCCCAACACCAAGTATTCACACTGCTACGTGAGCCCACTACCAAATATCCCTATTGTTACGTCGGCCCAATACCAAGTATTCACACTGCTACGTGAGCCCACTACCAAATATCCCTATTGCTACGTCGGCCCAATACCAAGTATTCACACTGCTACGTGAGCCCACTACCAAATATCCCTATTGCTACGTCGGCCCAACACCAAGTATTCACACTGCTACGTGAGCCCACTACCAAATATCCCTATTGCTACGTCGGCCCAATACCAAGTATTCACACTGCTACGTGAGCCCACTACCAAATATCCCTATTGCTACGTCGGCCCAATACCAAGTATTCACACTGCTACGTGAGTCCACTACCAAATATCCCTATTGCTGCATGACGCAGTGGTGTGTTTTTTTCTCAAGCGACCGACAATAAAAAGTTTAGTACGTGTGCCTTGACCCTCCTCCATTTTAGTTCTCTTTGTACGAATAGGTAAATGTAAACTGACCCGAACGGACCCTTAATTACTCTTGCTCAACATTTAAATCTGTCAACTATCAAACCGTCTATTCAACATCTATATGTATAATTGTTATCTTCGACTGCCGCTAATGTTTAATGTTCTGTTTAATGTTCTGTCGTGTTGTGATTAGTTCCGAAAACTACAGAATCACCCCACGAGTGTCCCCAGAGCGACCGTGGGATTTTGTTTTTCTATAAACACTGATATGTTATAAGTACTACCCTAAGCAATTCACAATCATATGTAATTATTGCACAGACTCGCCGGTGGGCTGTCTTTGTGTGGAACGAATTGGCTTTGGTCCGAAGAGACCGATTACCTCTTTATCTTATCGTATGCTTTTATACTCCAAACATATCCACATGTAGCTTAGCACATACGGTGATCGGTTCATAGATGGAGGCCACCAGCTTTGTGAATCCACCACATGTTACTTATTTATCCCTCTGTGGGTGTTTCACTCCCCCTCCTCTGTGGTTGTTTCACCCCCCCCCCCGGCATAGACACCAGTTCGTTCTTCCTCGCTGCTCCCTTTATAAAGGGAGAGACTATTTCATGTATTGCTCCACCGGCCCAGCTGTTATCATTTTCCACATCTCCCTGTCGGCAACCTTCTCCCTCCACTTGCCACCATCCTCCCCCTTTATTACATCCCTCTTTACGCAGTCCTCCCATCATAGTTGCGGTCTATCCCCTTTACTGCGGCCTTGCTGTTTCATCGCCTCTGCTTACTTAGGTAGCCGGCCACCCCCCATCCGCATTAAATGACTTGCCCACATCACCCGTCTTCATACTATTCTTCCCGTTATCCTGAACTGCATCCCGATCTCTTCCATCACGTCATTCATCCTCCTTTTATCCGCCCTTTTTGCTCCTGTTGCTTTTCGGACTCAATGGTTCTCGCAAACCATATACTCTCACATAACGCACCACCTGATGTCGCATTTACCTTCACTACTTGTCATATATACTGCAGACCTGACTTACCTGGGAATGTATCAGCCCCACACACAGTATTAATTAACTAGTATCCGGATCTGCACAACCCCAAATCAATGTCCTATGCTACCCATATAAATACGCCACTGCACGCTGTACATGTCTAGCGATTTAAATCAGATATGATACGTAATCTTCAAGGACCGGCCAATGAACACGAATGCCTGCTTTGTAAAGCGGTGTTATCTTTATATCTGGTGACGTCGTTGTTACATAACAGAATCGGCTGGGTGGTGTGCAACTGACAGCTGCCAACAATTACTAGTTTGGAGTTAGCTGAACGAAGATTACGATGTGCGTCGTTCTGTGATAAAACATGTAACACATCAGTGAGAGAAGTGGAAACTCCATACTACTCACAGGTCAGTGTATAGTTTGGGCTTCCATGTGTTAGTAATTTTGTATCGGATTTTGTAAGAAATTCACCAACGACTAATTAATACCCAACCTTCCAATGACGTTTGTTGTACGAATATAGCAGGAACAAACTGCATATAAAACTACTGGTGTTTTCATGTATGGCCAGGTTCCTTGCGTGGTCTGTGTGGTACATCAAGTCGATGTCGACGTTATCCGTGAAGTGTCAATTGTACAGCATGAATCTGTCTATATGCATGAACCTGTCGAAAAAAATTGCTCTGCCTCTAGTGTACCACTCTCAGCGAACTGTTACGGTGTTTTCCCGCGATGATCCCCGACTCGTTCTATTCGGCATGGTAATGTGCGTGTGCGTGTGCGTGTGCGCGCGCGTGCGTGTGCGTGTGTGTGTGTGCTTGCGCGTATGTGTATGTGAAAAGCATGTTACCTGCGGCCGCCGCGCTGGCCTGAAACAGGATGTTAGTTAGTGCTCGGCACCTCGTCACGCTCCACTGGATTTACCGCAGTTCCGCTGGGCCTGCGCATGGTTGCAGACCGTCGATCAAACAATCTATGCTATTCAAAGCTATTCTGGAAAACATCTACACTAGCATATCTGAGTTATGCCGTCGTACTCTCCGATTGGCCTCTCAAGTCATGAAGTAGTAGCAAGGCTATGTAGGGGGAAATCCCTAACGCGCACCTGTTTCCTAAAGCGCACCGGCACTGCCTTGGTCCTGACCACGGTAATACCATGTATGAGTTGTGCATTTCATTCTTTAGACGTCACTATGTAAATCACATGAAAAATGGATTACATTCCTGAGACAACCGAGTAGAAAAATTATCTATATATTGTGTGAATGTTAGCAGCGTGAATATATTTTAAAACAAAGTTGTAAACATTGCTCAGAAGGGCGGGTTACACATCAAATGTAAAAGTGTTGGAATCTCAAAAAGCCAGAGGCTTCCTTGTCCAAAGTCCATCTGAGTTTTTTGTCTTGGAGGCAATTTTGTTAAACGTAGTTAGATATAAAGATGAAGATAAGGTACCGCGTCTAATTCGGCGAAGTAGAGGCATCCCGTAGGCCAAGGCGAGACGGTTTCTTTGGTTTAATTTTTTTAATAATTAATCAATGTAGTTAACAGGTACCATATTATGAAAGTTATTGTATTCGACGGGTATATAAGCGAATGCTTTTTTTGCAGACGCAGTAACAACGATATGACGCAGAGCAAAGGTCTTCAGTGGTGCCTCTTAACGGCACTAGCGTTGTCATGTCTCCTGATGATGGAAGGTGAGGGACACTCACACAATATTTATATTTTGGAACAACTTATAACATATTGCCAACTTGTTGATGCCACTTTATAAATATATATGATTTTGTTTTTGGAACACACTTGCCATTGAAATCAGTTAATGAATTGTGTGTGTGAACACGACATATCTTACCAAAAGCATAACATTTAACATTACCATTATGACATACGGCGAAACGGCGAAACACATGGTAGGTTTGTGTCATACACCACGTTAAGTGACGTGACATGTTTCAGTGTTGAAATGTCACGTTAGCACATGAGATTTTTACTATCTAAACAGGGGGCTTTGCCCACAATCCATGTCCATATATATATATATATATATATATATATATATATATATATATATATATATATATATATATATATATATATATATATATATATATATATATATATATATATATATATATATATACCAGGTATATAAGGTATAATAAAAAAAAATGTATGTATCACTAGAAAAACAATAAACGCACGACGACGTTTCGTTTATATACCAGGTATATATATATATATTGGCCCTTGTTCCGAAATCCTAATCGCTATTGTTAAGGTGATGAATGCATGACTGGTTTTTCTAATCCTGCCTTTGACGTCGTCATCTGTTCCTCTTATGTCTGTCACTACACTGTCCATATACGTGCATTAGTTGTCCTTCGGGTATTTCCTTTTATCTGTATATTATATTATATTTTCATTGTTACATATTGTTAACTTTCAGGAATTTTGTGTTCTGTATATTTATTCTCAGGTCTGTCGTCTCTGCTTCCTGTGTCGATCGGCTGGTCTTCTTCTGTATCTATTTTTGCGTATGTGATAGTTGGCAGATGTCATCTGCAAAGTCTAGGTCAGAGATTGCTAGTCGGAGCGTGACCCTATACAGTTCAGAAATGTTGGCTGTGAAAACGACGGACGAAAAAAGTCGGACGCCTGGGTGTGAACCCGGGACTTAAACGTTAACGTTTGCAATTCCGTTTTATTTTGTATATGACGCGTGTCAATATAATTGTCGCTTAAACTAGTTTGAATGCTTTGTATCAACTGAAAAAATTGCATTCTTATTTGATGAGTTAGCTTGAGAGACAATTTCTTTGGGTGCCCAGATTCAGTCAGAATTCATTTTCGTCACAATGAAAGCTCCAGGCTCTCGTATGTACGACAAACAGTGGCGCCACACCACGGAGCATGGATAATAAATGCTATACTCAACATGGCAAACATTTAATCACCCATATTTATTTCGTCTCTACCAAGCAGGACAACAGTTGCCCGTTGAACCTGATTCATAGTCATTAATGTAAACATACCAGAACTGGAATGGGAAACAATTCGTCAAGGGCCGGTTGATGAACAGGTCTTTAGAAGTATTTAGAACGCTTTCATAACGTCCATACTTGTCGTACGAATTATATCAAACTTCGCTAAACTACGTTGTTGATAATCTGCTATTTTACGAGACGGAGTGCCGGTAGATCTTAATAAGCTCTTAATAACCACAAAATAAATATTATTTTGACATTGATTTATGTATTATCCAAATGTTATACTCACAATGTTTATTAAACTGTCTTATAATATGTAAAGCATATTTATTGAAAATGCTCAGTGCATTATGAAATTGTAGACATAGTTTTATCTCGATGTATCATAGACAGTATGACATGTGAACATATTCTTCATTGCCAAAGATGTTTACTTCAGCTTCCTCAATTCCCATTAATGTATTGCAAGTAAAATGTAACAAATGTGGAAACAAATAAATGATCTGATGAAGTGAAGATGATAGTGAGTAACACTTCCGCATAACCCGCCAGAATTCTGAGCTGACGACTTGTTTTAAAAGTCAGCTGATATAGAAACCTGGCTATCAACACTGGGAACTGCTAATGTCGGATAACCACGTTAATATCGTTCCGCCTTGTTAATTGGGGACATAAAAACAACGAGGACATCAGCTTGACAGTGACAACCTTGCTGAAAAGCGAAAACAGTCAATGCAGAATATATTAGTGTGCGCGTCCGTGCGTGTGTGCGTACGTGCGTGCGTGGGTGTGGCATCTGTGCATGTATGATTTTTCCAGCGTTATTATGAAGTAATTTGAAAGCTTGTCATTTTCATATTTTTCCAGTCCTTTGCTCCACAACAGAATCTACTGCAGACATGGTGCCTATCACTGTAGCTGACGAAACGACGCCACAATCCACAAACATGGAGCCTACCACTGTAGCTGAAGAAACGATGCCACACTCCACAAACATGGAGCCTACCACTGTAGCTGACGAAACAATGCCACACTCCACAAACATGGAGCCTACCACTGTAGCTCGATGCCACACTCCACAAACATGGTGCCTACTACTACTACTACGGTAGTTGATACAACCACGCACCCATTAAGCATGACTACAGAAGGTACAACGTAGACCAGCATCTATTCGGGCTGCATATATATATATATATATATATATATATATATATATATATATATATATATATATATATATATATATATATATATATATATATAATATATATATATATATATATATATGTATATATATATATATATATATATATATATATATATATATATATATATATATATATATATATATATATATATATATATATATATATATATATATATATATATATATATGTGTGTGTGTGTGTGTGTGTGTGTGTGTGTGTGTGTGTGTGTGTGTGTGTGTGTGTGTGTGTGTGTGTGTGTGTGTGTGTGTGTGTGTGTGTGTGTGTGTGTGTGTGTGTGTGTGTGTGTGTGTGTGTGTGTGTGTGTGTGTGTGTGTGTGTGTGTGTGTGTGTCGACGGAATAAACACATACAATTGCACGTGCGTGGCAGGATACACCGGCGACAGGTGTGAAACAGGTAAGTGCCACTGTGTTGTCAACAACAGCGTCATATGTACCGTCTCCATCAGCTGTTTGGTCGCACGCAAGGAACGGCCATCGAAGTTATGTAACATGAACGAAGCAGTGCGCAATACAATTATTTTACTCATCGCTGTGTCACAAATGTTCAAGCCTAGAAGACCGTTACGGGTTTCACTTGTTTATTCACGAGTGTGTATGCGTGTCTACGTGTGTACGCGCGTGTGCGTGCATATAATTAGCGTGTGTGCTACGTGTAGTGTCATTTATTGAGTTACTAATCTTTGCATGATTTTATAAACGTTTGTTTTCTCTTCAGACATAGATGAATGTTGGAGCAGCCCGTGTATGTTTGGAGCGACATGTGCTGACTCGGTCAATTCGTACAATTGCATCTGCTCGCCAGGATACACAGGATATGCTTGTGAGACAGGTAAGTGTGTTACAGTTTATTTCAGAGTGTAATTTGATCAAATACGTCCATATTATAATATGGTATTATGATACTAGAGTTTATAATTATTCGTATGGATGTATATTTAAATATACATATCGAGTCGTATTAGATATTGTTGTATAGTTCCAGCTAAATTACCTGCATCTCTGATACAGACGTCAACGAATGTGACACCAGTCAGTGCATGAACGGAGCGACGTGTGTCGACGGAATAAACACGTACAATTGCACGTGCGTGGCAGGATACACCGGCAACAGGTGTGAAACAGGTAAGGTACATTATGTGAGTGTGAATGTGTAAGTGTGAGTATTTGTGTGTGTGTATGTGTGTGTGTGTGTGTGTGTGTGTGTGTGTGTGTGTGTGTGTGTGTGTGTGTGCGCGTGTGTGTGCGCGCGTGCGTGTGTGTGTGCGTGTGTGTGCGCGTGCGTGCGTGCGTGCGTGCGTGCGTCGTGCGTGTGTGTGTATGATCTTAAACAGTGTTTGTAGAATTTGAGACAGGGGTGTAAATATGTAGCTACAACGTTGCCATTTCAAATTTTAACTATGCTTTTAACACTGCAAATTTGATAGGTGTTACTGGTCGGACTACGAACAATTTGTTAAGTGGTCGGCTAAATCCCGCGTGTCCCGCATTGTTTCTAAATTATTTCTTATTTGGGCAGTGGATTTGTCAATTCGCAATCAAACCAAAATTATGTGTAAGAAATACCAACGGAAGCCATCCCTAGTATACATGTTCTGGTCGTATTCACATATCCGTGCTAAATTAACTGCATCCCCCATACAGACGTCAACGAATGTGACACCAGTCAGTGCATGAACGGAGCGACGTGTGTCGACGGAATAAACACATACAGTTGCACGTGCGTGGCAGGATACACCGGCGACAGGTGTGAAACAGGTAAGTGCCATTGTGTTGTCAACAACATCATCATATGTACCGTCTCCATCAGCAGTTTTGTCGCACGCAAAGAATGGTCATCGAAGTTAGGTAACATCAACGCAGCAGTGCGCAATACAATAATTTGTATTATCCAAAGGCCGATTTGTTTAAATGTATCGCGTGTTTGTTGTCTCGATGTCATGGGCGAATTAACGGTGCTTTTACTGCGCTTCTGATCGGCTGATATGGCGTATCGCAATGTTGCTGCTCTCCTCTTTTTCCCTTATTTCCGGGGTGAGGCTGGCACCGATAGCGGTGGTCAGTGTCCGATAGCGGTGGTCAGCTCCGATAGCGGTGGTCAGCTCCGATAGCGGTGGTCAGCTCCGATAGTGGTGGTCAGCTCCGATAGCGGTGGTCAGCTCCGATAGTGGTGGTCAGCTCCGATAGCGGTGGTCAGCTCCTCCAATCTTCGCTTGTCTATTGTGTTCACTCCAGCAATTCTTCTCACCCAGTTATTGCACAAACTTGCAGTTTATCTTTTTGTTTATCCACCATCGTCATGGTCTCTAGGCGGCATAATTAGGTCATGGTCTCTAGCGGCATAATTAGGTTATGGTCTCTAGGCGGCATAATTAGGTCATGGTCTCTAGGCGGCATACTTAGGCTGGTGTTACGCCCGAGCTAAGCACCTTTCATATTAACTTCCGAGATATATGACTATCTTCCCTCACCCATTCCGGGTGCTATATTGACCTTCTCGACGTGGGAGGCTAGTCTGTTCCACCAGGGATTGTGTGTCTGTAGCCCGCCATACACATACCGACTTTTAGTCGCCAACAGTTTATCTGACGAGAAATACTTTGCAACTACTCGTCGGCCGACCGTCGGCAGACCGACTTTTCAGATGTCAGATGTCCACAAGCTTTTTGCTCGCCATACACATACCGATTCTTCAGTTGCGAACATGTTGATGACTACATGTTCAGTTGGCAACTTAAATGTAGTCATTATGTGTATGTTCTCCACTAAGAGTTGACAAATTTTTTTTAGACATCTGGCATCCAAAAAATCGGTCAGCCGACGATCGGCTGATGGGTAGTTTCCAACTATATGTCGCCAGACAAACTGTTGGTGAATAAAAAAGTCGGTGTGTGTATCGCAGACTTAACGTAGGTGTAAACATGTTGCCTATCTTAATGATTATTTTAAAGTTGCTAATAAAGATATAAAAGATGATCTACACGTTCATTTATGTGGTTGTATGGTAATGAAATCCACGTATTTACCCTAACGTTATGACAAAACAGTGAACTTGGTAGAAGTTTTGGTGGACAGGAAGACATGTTTTAATCAGTACTCGGATCGATCTCTAACTTTCTTACTTCACTTAATCGAGGTAGAGCATAAGGCTGAAACGATACTTCTTTAAAGCACTCTATTGTTTGCAATTGTTTTCATTTCTTCCACTTAGACCCATTCTTCTTTATCTCATCGGTTTCTGACCTCCTCCAAATACTGTTTGGTCTGCATGGTTTTCTTTTTCATTGGGGGTTCGAGTCAAAGGGCTGTATCGTGACATTTGTGGTTGATTTTCGGAGGGTTTGCCCTATCCTGGTCAATTTAGTTTTTTGCTGGGAAAGATGGTGTATTCCACTCTGATGATGAATACGTGACTGGTTTGTCCAATTCTGCCTTTGACGTTTTCAGCTGTTCTTCCTTTGTCTCCTGTACATCCTTTTCTTTTATCTGTATATTATTATTATTTATCTGTATATTATATTATATTTTCATTGTTACGCTTTGTTCACTTTCAGGAGTTTTGTCTTCTGTATATTTCTTCTAAGGTCTATCGTCTCTGCTTCCTGCGTCAAACGACTGGTCTTCTTTTGCATCTATTTATGTGTATGGGATAGCAAGCAGGTTTTATCTGGAAAATCTAGGCCCTATGCGGTTGAGAAATGCTGGTTGTGAAAACGACGGAAGAAAACAGTTGGACGCCTGGGTTATCACTATTATTATATTATTATTACTATAACAATATTACTGCGTGTTTCGATGCTTAACTCGATAGGAAAGTCACTTTGTCCTTATACGTTGTCATGTTGTCGAGACAAAATGTAAATTGCGCGTGAAACGATCCAGTGTACTATGACCGCAGCCAGTTTGTTTTCTCTTCAGACATAGATGAATGTTGGAGCAACCCGTGTATGTTTGGAGGGACATGTGCGGACTCGGTCAATTCGTACGGTTGCACCTGTTCACAAGGATACACAGGATATGATTGTGAGACAGGTAGGTGTGTTACCGTTTATTTCAGGGTGTCATTTTATCGAATACATCCATATTATAATATTCTATTATAATATTTTATTTTTTTATTATTCGTATATGCATTTGGATATAAAACATCTACTAGATTTTCTGTCACTTTTAGCGTTCGAAATATGTATTGGCCAAAAACTGCAATGCGAAGTCGTATTAGACATAACAGTAATAATTCCCGCTAAGTGTACATACCGAGTGTTATTTAACTTTGCTGGAATAGTTCCAGCTCAATTAATTGCATCTTTAACACAGACATCAACGAATGTGACACCAGTCAGTGCCTAAACGGAGCGACGTGTGTCGACGGAACAAACGCATACAATTGCACGTGCGTGGCAGGATACACCGGCGACAGGTGTGAAACAGGTAAGTGCCACTGTGTTGTCAGCAACATCGTCATATGTACCGTCTCCATCAGCTGTTTGGTCGCACGAAAGGAATGGCCATCGAAGTTATGTAACATCAACGAAGCAGTGCGCAATACAATTATTTCACTAATCGATGTGTCACACATGTTCAAGCATAGAAAACCTTTACTGGTTTCCCTTGTTTATTCACAAGTGTGTATGCGTGTCTACGTGTGTACGCGCGTGTGCGTGCATATAATTGGCGTGTGTGCTACGTGCGCGTGTGTGTTAATTGTGGGCATTCGGAGGGAAAAGACAGCTTGTTGTAATGCAATTTATTGAGTTACTAATCTTTACATGATTTTATAAACGTTTGTTTTCTCTTCAGACATAGATGAATGTCTGAGCAGCCCGTGTATGTTTGGAGCGACATGTGCTGACTCGGTCAATTCGTACGATTGCACCTGTTCACAAGGATACACAGGATATGATTGTGAGTCAGGTAAGTGTGTCACTGTTTATTTCAGAGTTTCACTTTATCAAATACGTCAATATTATAATATGGTATTATGATACTAGATGTTATAAGTATTCGTATGGATGTATATTTAAATATACATATCGAGTCGTATTAGGTATTGTTGTAATAGTTCCAGCTAAATTACCTGCATCTATAACACAGATATCAACGGATGCGACACTAATCAGTGCATGAACGGAGCGATTAAGGCCAATAATTAATTAATTGATCGATCTTTCGTGGACAGCACTGTACAATTTAAACGCACGACAGTGGAACAACCTGTCTGCGTTACGCGTGCTACAAATAAAATCACTTCACGCATTGTCCCATTAATCATGTTTCATGTATATTACAACATGTGGGAACCTCTCGGAAATTCTAGTTTTTAACCACCCGCCAACGCAATCATTGGCTAGTAGGCCTACAGCCCAGGGCGAGACAGGAAAGAGTTGTGTTTTGTATCAAACTGCTTAAATAACAATCCGTGGGAGCTGCAGCTTGAGATAAACAAGTTAACTTTGATAGAAAGTTTTGTTTATTAATAAACGTCACATACTCTATAGACCTGGTTCAGGTTGGACGGTTGGATGACCTTGATTACGTGTTGAATGTACCAAGTTCTGAAGTGCATTTGATTGTAGACAATTGTCAAACTGTTACACAGGGTTGTACTGTTTAGATGTTTAACTCGATAGGAAAGTAACTTTGTCCTTATACGTCGTCATGTTATCGAGACAAAAATGTAAATTGCGCGTGAAACAATCCTGTGTATTATGACCGCAGCCAGTTTGTTTTCTCTTCAGACATAGATGAATGTCTGAGCAGCCCGTGTATGTTTGTATCGACATGTGCTGACTCGGTCAATTCGTACGATTGCATCTGTTCACAAGGATACACAGGATATGATTGTGAGACAGGCAAGTGTGTTACAGTTTATTTCAGGGTGTCATTTTATCGAATACATCCATATTATAATATTATATTATAATACTTGATTTTTTATTATTCGTATATGCATTTGGATATAAAATATCTACTAGATTTTCTGTCACTTTTAGCGTTCGAAACACGCACGCGAATGTTAGTATTCGTCCAAAATAACACAGATATGAAGCTAACATAGTTTTCTTGGCCAAAAACGGCAATGCGAAGTCGTATTAGACATAACAATAATAATTCCCACTAAGTGTACATATCGGGTCTTATTTAACTTTGCTGGAATAGTTCCAGCTCAATTAACTGCATCTTTAACACAGATATCAACGAATGTGACACCAGTCAGTGCCTGAACGGAGCGACGTGTGTCGACGGAATAAACGCATACAATTGCACGTGCGTGGCAGGATACACCGGCGACAGGTGTGAAACAGGTAAGTGGCACTGTGTTGTCAGCAACATCGTCATATGTACCGTCTCCATCAGCTGTTTGGTCGCACGAAACGAATGGCCATCGAAGTTATGTAACATCAACGAAGCAGGGCGCAATAAAATTATTTTACTCATCGATGTGTCACAAATGTTCAAGCCTAGAAGACCGTTGCGGGTTTCCCTTGTTTATTCACAAGTGTGTATGCGTGTCTACGTGTGTACGCGCGTGTGCGTGCAAATAATTGGCGTGTTTGCTACGTACGCGTGTGTGTTAATTATGGGCATTCGGAGGGAAAAGACAGCTTGTTGTAATGTTAGTTATTGAGTTACTAATCTTTACATGATTTTATAAACGTTTGTTTTCTCTTCAGACATAGATGAATGTTGGAGCAACCCGTGTATATTTGGAGCAACATGTGCGGATTCATTCAATTCGTACGATTGCACCTGTTCGCCAGGATACACAGGATATGCTTGTGAGACAGGTAAGCGTGTTACAGTTTATTTCAGAGTGTAATTTGATCAAATACGTCCATATTATAATATGGTATTATGATACTTGATTTTTTTATTATTCGTATATGCATTTGGATATAAAACATCTACTAGATTTTCTGTCACTTTTTAGCTTTCGAAACACGAATGTTACTATTCCTCCACAATATCACATTTATGAAGCTAGCATAGTTGTCATAGCCATAACTGCAATGCCAAGTCGTATTAGACATTACAGTAATAATTCCCGCTAAGTGTACATATCGAGTCGTATTCCATATTGCTGGAATAGTTCCAGCTAAATTAACTGCATCTCCCATACAGACATCAACGAATGTGACACCAGTCAGTGCCTGAACGGAGCGACGTGTGTCAACGGAATAAATACGTACAATTGCACGTGCGTGGCAGGATACACCGGCGACAGGTGCGAAACGGGTAAGTTCCACAGTGTTGTCAACAACGTAGTCATGTATACCGTCTCCATCAGCTGTTTAGTCGCACAGCAATACTGGCCATCGAAGTTAGGTAACATCAACGAAGCAGTGCGCAATACAATCATTTGTATTATCCAAAGGCCGGGTCGTATTCACATATCCGTGCTAAATTAACTGCATCTCCCATACAGAAGTCAACGAATGTAACACCAGTCAGTGCATGAACGGAGCGACGTGTGTCGACGGAATAAACACATACAGTTGCACGTGCGTGGCAGGATACACCGGCGACAGGTGTGAAACAGGTAAGTGCCATTGTGTTGTCAACAACATCTTCATATGTACCGTCTCCATCAGCAGTTTTGTCGCACGCAAAGACTGGCCATCGAAGTTAGGTAACGTTAACGTAGCAGTGTGCAATACAATCATTTGTATTATCCAAAGGCCGATTTGTTTAAATGTATCGCGTGTTTGTTGTCATGGTCGAATCAACGGTGCGTTTATTGTGCTTCTGATCGGCTGATATGGGGTATCACAATGTTGCTGCTCTCCCCTTTTTCTCTGATTTCCGGGGTGAGGCTGGCACCGATAGTAGCGGTCGTCGATTTTTCTTTTTCATTCTTCTTCTTCACTGATCCTGTTTCACTGCTATCTTCACCAACCGTCTCTACTCCTCCTCATTCTCCACTCCCCCTCCTCTCCCGCGAAATCTTTCTTCACGCAGTTCTCCCATCTCAGTCTCAGTCTTCCTCTTCTCCTTCTACCCTCCACCCTAATCGCATCCGCTCTCTTCTTCAACCGCTCCCCTCCTATATTTTCTGCGTGTCCAACCCATTTTAGCCTCACCAGCTTCCTTGTGAGACTTCCCTCAGCTCCTCCATTCTTCGCTTGTCTATTCTTTTCACTCCTGCAATTCTTCTCACCCAGTTATTCTCGCAAACTTCCAGTTTCTCTCGTTGCTTTTCGGTCATGGTCTCTAGGCGGTATGTTTAGGCTGGTGTTACGCCCGAGCTAAGCACCTTTCATATTAGCTTCCGAGATATATGAGTATCTTCCATCACCCATTCCGGGTGCCATATTGACCTTCTCGACGGGGGAGGCTCGTCTGTTTCACCAGGGGTTGTGTGTCTAAAGTCACATGGCGACTAAAAATTTATCTGCCGAGAAATAGTTTGCAACTACCCGTCGGCCGACCGTCGGCTGACCGATTTTTCAGATGGTAGATGTTAACAAAAAGCTTTTAGCCCGCCATACCCATACCGATTCTTAAGTTGCGAACATGTTGACGACTACTCGTTCATTTGACAACTCAAATGTAGTAATTATGTGTGTGTTCTCCACCAATAGTTTACAACACTTTTTGTTGACATCTGGCATCCGAAAAATCGGTCGGCCGACGATCGGCTGATGGGTAGTTGCCAACATATTTCGCGAGAAAAACTGTTGGCGACGAGAAAATTCGTTTTGTATATGGCGGACTTAACGTAGGTGTAAACATGTTGCCTATCTTAATGATTATTTAAAAGTTGCTAATAAGGCTTTCAAAGATGATCTCCAAGTCCATTTATGTTGGTGTGTGGTAATGAAATGCCAACTGTTTTTATCTTAACGTCATGACAAAACAGTAAACTAGATGTTTTGGTGGACAGGAAGACATGTTTTAGTCAATACTCGGATCGATCTCTAACTTTCTTCTTTACTTAATCGAGGTAGAGCATAAGGCCGAAGCGATACTTCTCCAAAGCACTCTATTGTTTGCAATTTGTTTCATTTATTTCCACGTAGTTCCATGCTTCTTTGTGATAGCAGACATATGTTATCTGGAAAGTCTGCGCCCTATATGGTTAGAAATATTGTGTGTGAAAACGACGGAGGAAAACAGTTGAACGCCTGGATTATCACTATTATTATAATATTATTATTACTATGACACTGTTACTGCGTGTTTCGATGTTTAAGCTCGACAGGAAAGTCATTGTGTCCTAATACGTTGTCATGGTGTCGAGAGACAAAATGTACATTGCGCGTGAAACTATCCAATATACTATGACCGCAGCCAGTTTGTTTTCTCTTCAGACGTAGATGAATGTTGGAGGAACGACCGCTAATTGTACATATCGGGTCGTATTCGACATTGCTGGAATAGTTGCAGCTAAATTAACTGCATCGTTTACACAGATATCAACGAATGTGACACCTATCAGTGCCTGAACGGAGCGACGTGTGTCGACGGAATAAACACATACAATTGCACGTGCGTGGCAGGATACACCGGCAACAGGTGTGAAACAGGTAAGTACCACTGTGTTGTCAACAACGTCGTCGTATATACCGTCTCCATAAGATGTTTAGTCGCACGAAAGGAACGGCCATCGAAGTTAGGTAACATCAAATACATTAATTGAACGCATCGCTTTGTCACAAATGTTCAAACGTGGAAGACCGTTACGGTATTCCTTATGTGTATTGATGAGTGTGCATGCGTGTCTGCATGTGTACGGGCGTGTACGTGCGTGCGCGTCGCGTTGGAGTGCGCGTGTGGGTGCGCGTATTTGGTATGTGTGCGTGCGTGCGTGCGTGCGTGCCTATGCTAATCGCGGGTATTTGGAGGGAAAAGACAGCTTGTGCTAATGTAGGTTATTGAGTTATTGATCTACTTTGTTGTGCTCGTAACATATGCTCGACATTGTCTAATATGCCATTTTCACTTCACTAGTGCAATGGGATGCACAAAAGCAACTCGATTTTGCTGATCACATGCGTTTCCTAGTACGCATTCAAGCAGGAATGTGTGCAGCATATTTCATAAAGTCACTTTACTGGAACATTAGTTATGCGAACCATTATTACTAAGACAAACGCCAGTATGTAATCACTGTATATGTATGCACGTTAGTGCCCTGCACGGGCCTATAATTTGAGCCCAATCTCGGCCCGCAATTAGCAGTTAGAATCCAGTCCCGGCCCAGGCCCACAAAAATTCGTCAAGCCCAGCCCGGCCCAGGCCCGCAAACTAGAATCTAAGCCCAGGCCCTGCCCATACCCGCGGGACAAAGACGGGTAAGCCCAGCAAATAAATAACATAAAAACACATTAATATTAATATTTCAATTTCACTTACTGACACTGACACCCAGTGGCACTTCCAACAGGTTTACAGTCACCAGCCTAAGAGAGATCAGGTTCAGACATGTGTGAATGAATCAGTACTGGGGTAATTGTAGACACTAAGCAGTAGACACTAGTTAACACAATTGGAAAATACCAACTACCAACTGGTGTGGGCACTGGACAGAACATTTTTTATGGCTTGATTGCCTCTGCAAATATGTCTAAAGTAAACGTTTGGGGCTGGCTACTTCCAACCAAGTGAACTTATGGGGCCATTAGATCTATGCAAAGTTCTGTACGTACTATGTAGTAGTAATATGTTTTGTATTAATACTTTTATTAGGTACAGACCCAGCCCAGGCTCGACCCGGCCCGGCCCGCTCACACTAGGCCTAGGGCCCAAGCCCGAGGTGTTTAGAATTTGTTTCAGCCCAGGCCCTCAAAATGTAAGCCCACACCCGGCCCGACCCGAGAAATTTAGTAGAGGCCGGGCCCGTAACACAAATATGAAGCTAACACAGATGTCTTGGGCCATAACTGCATTGCCAAGTCGTATTCGACATTACAGTAATATAATTCCATATATATATATATATATATATATATATATATATATATATATATATATATATATATATATATATATATATATATATATATATATATATATATTCGTTGATGTCTGTGTAAAAGATTCAATAAATTTAGCTGGAACTATTCCAGCAATGTCGACCATATATATATATATATATATATATATATATATATATATATATATATATATATATATATATATATATATATATATATATATATATATATATATATATATATATATATATATATATATATATATATATATTTATATATATATATATATATATATATATATATCGAATCGTATCTGACATTGCTGGAATAGTTCCTGCTAAATTAATCGCATCTTTTACACAGACATCAACGAATGTGACACCAGAGCGACGTGTGTCGACGGAACAAACGCATACAATTGCACGTGCGTGGCAGGATACACCGGCGACAGGTGTGAAACGGGTAAATACCACTGTGTTGTCAGCAACATCGTCATATGTACCGTGTCCATAAGATGTTTGATCGTACGAAAGGAATGGCATCGAAGTTATGTTACATCAACGAGGCAGTGCGCAACACAATTATTTCACCCATTGCTGTGTCATAAATGTTCCAGCATAGAAGACTGTTACGGGTTTCCCATGTTTATTCACAAGTGTGTATGTGTATTCGGAGGGAAAAGACGGCTTGTGCTAATGTAGTTTATTCAGTTACTAATCTTTACATGATTTTATAAACGTTTGTTTTCTCTTCAGACATAGATGAATGTTGGAGCAACCCGTGTATGTTTGGAGCGACATGTGCTGACTCGGTCAATTCGTACGATTGCACCTGTTCGCAAGGATACACAGGACATGATTGTGAGACAAGTAAGTGTGTTACAGTTTATTTCAAAGTGTCACTTTATCAAATACGTCCATATTATAACATGGTATTATGATACTCGATGTTGTAATTATTCGTTTGTGCATTTGGATATAAAAACTACTAAATTTTCGGTCACTTTTTCAGCGCCCGAAACACGTGCAACTCGAATTATATATTCATCCACACTAACTTAAACATTAAACTAACACACTTGTTCTGGGCCGTAGCTGCATTGCCAAGTCGTATTCAACATTACAATAATAGTTCCCGCTAAATGTACATATCGGGTCGTATTCGACATTACTGGAATAGTTTCAGCTAAATTACCTTCATATTTTACACAGACGTCAACGAATGTGTGTCGACGGAATAAACACATACAGTTGCGTGTGCGTGGCAGGATACACTGGCGACAGGTGTGAGACAGGTAAGGTACCTGTGTATTGGCAACAATATGAAAAATGTATTGACTCCGCGATTTCTTTGTTTGTAGAATAAACGAAATGGAGATGGACGATAGGCAATATTGACGTTGTAACATATTTATTGGTCGCTTTATCACAAATGTTCAAACGTGGAAGACTTTAGCGTTATTCCTGATGTGCATGTGAATGCATCTTTGAGCGTGAATGTGTGTGCAGCAATGTATTCGCTTGCGAGCATGCGCGCGTGCGCGTGTGTGTGTGTCAGCGTGTGCGTGTGCGAGAGCGTGTGCTTGTTCGCATTCGCGTGCGCGTGCACTTGTATGTGTGTATGTGATCGTGTGCGTGGGCGTGAGCTTGTGGGTGTGCTTGATCGCGTTCGCGTGCGTGCGCGTGCGTGCGTGCGTGCGCATGCGATGTATATAGGTGCGTGCATGCGGACGTGGGCGTTCGCGTGTGTGTGCATGGGCCCGCGAGTGTAAAACATATATCTATATATGAGCTAAAAGGCTAGATACTAAAATAGTTGCTTATTGCTGTCCCCCTTAGACGTAAGCGAATGCGGCAGTAATCCATGCATGCATGGCTCGACGTGTGCTGACGACATTGACTCGTACAACTGCGCCTGTGAGGACGGATACACCGGAGTCCTCTGTGAGACAAGTATGTTTTTTATGTTATTGTTTTATACAGTCATACGGTTTTTTCTACTCAGGACAATTGGTTACCTGGCAATTTCGCTTGATATCACCGTTGTAGATGTCGTCAGTCGGCTATATCGCATATCAATGTCAAACAAAATTGACGTTTTCCAGGAAAATGATGTATTTACAAATTTGCGAGACATATTTTGATGAATGTGCATGCGTGTCTGCATGTGTACGGGCGCGCACGTGCGTGCGCGGCGCGTTGGCGTGCGCGTGTGGGTGCGCGTATTTGGTGTGCGTGCGTGCGTGCGTGCGTGCGTGCGTGCGTGCGTGCGTGCGTGCTTGCGTGCGTATGTTAATCGCGGGTATTTGGAGGGAAAAGACAGCTTGTGCTAATGTAGGTTATTGAGTTATTGATCTACTTTGTTGTGCTCGTAACATATGCTCGACATTGTCTAATATGCCATTTTCACTTCACTTAGTCAATGGGATGCACAAAAGCAACTCGATTTTGCTGATCACATGCGTTTCCTCGTACGCATTTAAGCAGGAATGTGCGCAGCACATTTTGTTTTATAAGTTTGAAGTCACTTTACTGAAACATTAGTTATGTGAACCATTATTACTAAGATAAATGCCAATATGAAACCTCTATATATGTATGCGCGTTAATGCCCTGCACGGGCCTATAATTTGAGCTCAAGATCGGCCCGCAATTAGCAGTTAGAATGCAGTCCCGGCCCAGGCCCGCAAAAATTCGTCAAGCCCAGCCCGGCTGTATATGTATGTATACATGTATATATGTATGTATATATGTATATATGTATATATGTATATATATATATATATATATATATACATATATATATATATATATATATATATATATATATATATATATATATATATATATATATACATATATATATATATATATATATATATACATATATATATATATATATATATATATATATATATATATATATATATATATATATATATATATATATATATATATATATATATCGAGTCGTATTCGACATTGCTGGAATAGTTCCAGCTAAATCACCTGCATATTTTACACAGACATCAACGAATGTGACACCAGTCAGTGCCTGAACGGAGCGACGTGTGTCGACGGAATAAACACATACAATTGCGCGTGCGTGGCAGGATACACTGGTGACAGATGTGAAACAAGTAAGGTACCTGTGTATTGGCAACAATATAAAAAATGTATTGACTCCGCGATCTCTTTGTTTGTAGAATGAACGAAATGGAGATGGGCTTTAGGCAATATTAACGTTGTGACATATTTATTGGTCGCTTTATCACAAATGTTCAAACGTGGAAGACTTCAGCGTTATTCCTGATGTGCAAGTGAATGCATCTTTGAGCGTGTGGTTGTTCGCATTCGCGTGCGCGTGCACTTGTATGTGTGTATGTGTTCGTGTGCGTGGGCGTGAGCATGTGGGTGTGCTTGATCGCGTTCGCGTGCGTGTGCGTGCGATGTACATAGGTGCGTGCATGCGGGCGTGGGCGTTCGCCTGTGTGTGCATGCGCTCGCGCGTCTAAAACATATATCTATATATGAGTTAAAAGGCTAGATACTAAAACAGTTGCTTATTGCTGTCCCCCTTAGACGTAAGCGAATGCGGCAGTAATCCATGCATGCATGGCTCGGCGTGTGCTGACGACATTGACTCGTACAACTGCGCCTGTGAGGACGGATACACGGGAGTCCTCTGTGAAACAAGTATGTTTTTTATTTTATTGTTTTATACAGTCATACGGTTTTTCCTACTCAGGACGATTGGTTACCTGGCAATCTCGCTTGATATCACCGTTGTAGATGTCGTTAGTGAGATATATCGCATATCAATGTCAAACAAAATTGACGTTTTCCAGGAAAATGATGCATTAACAAGTTTGCGAGATATATTTTGGTATGGAACACTAGTATGGTGACCAGTGCGACACATCGGTGACTGTTTTTGCTAACATACGATATATTTCATTTTATCCGACGACAATGTATGCAACTATTCTTAATAATTACGTAAGTTAACACAAGAACGCGTGATAGTGATATATTTAATTCGCTTTTGTTCACGGGACCATCAGGATTTTCGCACAAGCCTTAGTCAATTAAATGTATAGAGGCCTTCTTGCGAAACGTTTTCGTCGCTCGATAATCGTAAATATTCCACTCAAAACAACTTTTCTAACAATTGGTCTGCACGCAATCGATGCAATAACAATCAATGATGTAGAATATCAATCCCTTGCGGAAAAGTTGTTTTCACATTTTAGTGAAATAATACATATACCGACAACCCCATAAACCCGTATATGCCACTATATGTTTTCTATGGTCTCCTCGTCCTATTTTCCGTGTGAGGTATTATCTAACGTATCTTTTCATTGTTCGGGTGCGCATTTAATTTGATTTTTTGTTCTTTTCAGTAATGTTCCATATTAATAATAATGCTACGTAAAGTTAACTGGTGGCAGTTCTCTTGTATTTCTGCTAACAAAACATGGAAATGTGTTACTGAGTTGTTATTAAACGTCTTAGAAAGTTTACACTAAAATAACTGTAAAGGTATATCTCTTTCACAGACGTCAACGAATGTGACACCAATCAGTGCATGAACGGAGCGACGTGTGTCGACGGAATAAACACGTACAATTGCGCGTGTGTGGCAGGATACACCGGCGACAGGTGTGAAACAGGTATGAATCAATGTGGTGTTGATATCTTATTTTAATGGTAAGGGTGTCATGATATTTGTTGAGTGAAGATACTTTCATCTCACGCCAGAACTGTACGGCACGTTACAAATCCAACGTCTCGTAACGCGTGCGTAAAACAATATTGCGTGAGAGTGATTTATTGAACATTATCTTAAATCATCTTCAAACCTAGTGTATGCTGCAATCGTATTTTTTATGATGCGTGGAAATAAATAACGAATAAACAAATTAAGTCTTTATGTGGATCTTAGCTTAAATTCATTGCATAACATTTTATTTATGGAAGAAAAATCCAGCATTGTTTTTTCCTAACTGTAGACGTAAACGAATGCGGCAGTAATCCATGCATGCATGGTGCGACATGTGTGGACGACATCAATTCGTACAACTGCGCCTGTGAGCAAGGATACACAGGATCTCTTTGCGAAACAGGTAGGTGACGTTTGAGGTTATCGTATCACTAGATCTGCAATGTCAAACATCATAAGACGTGTTAATTTACAATTTTTTTGCGCTGACTAAAACGTTGAAAATAGCTTTCCTGCACAGCTGCAAAATAATGTTAATTAAATTTAATACATTTTGCTCTTTCAACAACGAGTAAACCACCTTAATTCGATTGTTAAACACATACAAAGAACAACTGGTTACATTGTTACCATATCACCTGCATATGAGTCATATTTAAGCACACTGTTAATGTTCTGTTAAAATAATGGTACATCGTCATCGGTATCTGTTGCATACACATACGTCAACGACTGCGAGATCAACTCGTGCATGAACGAAGCAACTTGTGTCGACGGAATAAACACATACACGTGCACGTGTATGGCAGGATACACCGGCGACAGGTGTGAAACAGGTATGAATGAATGTGGTGTTGATATCTAATTTTAATGGTAAGGGTGTCATGATATTTGTTGAGTGAAGATACTTTCACCTCACGCCAGAACTGTACAGCACGTTATAAATCCAATGTCTCGTAACGTGTGCGTGAAACAATATTGCGTGAGAGTGATTTATTGAACAGTATCTTAAATCATCTTCAAATCTAGTGTATGCTCCAATCGTAAAAAAATTATGATGCGTGGACATAAATGACGAATGAATAAATTAAGTTTTTTGGTGGATCTTTGCTTAAATCCATTGCATAACATTTTATTTATGGAATAAAAATCCATTATGTTTTACTATCAATAAACATTGTTTTTTTCCTAACTGTAGACGTAAACGAATGCGGCAGTAATCCATGCATGCATGGTGCGACATGTGTGGACGACATCAATTCGTACAACTGCGCCTGTGAGCAAGGATACACAGGATCTCTTTGCGAAACAGGTAGGTGACGTTTGAGGTGATCGTATCACTAGATCTGCAGTGTCAAACATCATAAGACGTGTTAATTTACAATTTTTTTCGCGCTGCAAAAATGTTGAAAATAGCTTTCCTGCACAGCTGCAAAATAGTGTTAATTAAATTTAATACATTTTGCTCTTTCAACAACGAGTAAACCACCTTAATTCGATTGTTAAACACATACAAAGAACAACTGGTTACATTGTTACCATATCAACTGCATATGAGTCATATTTGAGCACACTGTTAATGTTCTGTTAAAATAATGGTACATCGTCATCGGTATCTGTTGCATACACAGACGTCAACGACTGCGAGATCAACTCGTGCATGAACGAAGCAACTTGTGTCGACGGAATAAACACATACACGTGCACGTGTATGCCAGGTTACACCGGCGACAGGTGTGAAACAGGTGTGCACCAGTGAGGAGGTGATATATGTCTACAACGTAATTGTGGCATCATCAGTGTTCAGCAATAATCGCTACCTGAAATGAAATGGTTTTGATCGCTAGACGGCGCGTGTGTATAAACATTAACGCTTACTGATATTAAACAGAAATCGCAATGCTAGCAACTGAACGCAGCTGGTTTGACGCTTGAATAACATTGAACGCGATTGAGCGTGCGTTGGCATAAACAAGTGATTGTTTCGTTGCACAGCCAAAGATTCGCGCGAATTACTTCCGACGAAAAATTCACGCGATTTCTCCTTTATGTTAGTGTTATTTTATGCCTCAGAGGCGCCACGGGTCATTCCGGGTAGCAGCTATTATCTTAAAATGGAGACATGTGGTGTGTGTGTGTGTGTGTGTGTGTGTGTGTGTGTGTGTGTGTGTGTGTGTATGTGTGTGTGTGTGTGTGTGTGTGTGTGTGTGTGTGTGTGTGTGTGTGTGTGTGTGTGTGTGTGTGTGTGTGTGTGTGTGTGTGTGTGTGTGTGTGTGTGTGTGTGTGTGTGTGTGTGTGTGTGTGTGTGTGTGTGTGTGTGTGTGTGTGTGTGTGTGTGTGTGTGTGTGTGTGTGTGTGTGTGTGTGTGTGTGTGTGTGTGTGTGTGTGTGTGTGTGTGTGTGTGTGTGTGTGTGTGTGTGTGTGTGTGTGTGTGTGTGTGTGTGTGTGTGTGTGTGTGTGTGTGTGCGCGCGCGCGCACACACACACACACACACACATATATAATACACATACATATATAATGTTTCTACTATAACATTATGTGAATTTTAGATCCTCAATTATTGCTGAACTGGAATATCGCAATGGAATATAATATGTTTATGTGCATGTTTTTGGTAAAATATTGCTTAATTTATCGGTCTCTGCTCGATCAGTTTTGTTTTTGTTTTCAGACATAGACGACTGTGGCAGTGACTCTTGCATGCACGGAGCTACTTGCATGGACCGAGTGAACTCATACAGTTGTGAGTGCGCGCAAGGTTACATCGGCTCTAGGTGTGAAACAGGTATGTATCTCTTTCATTTTGTTATATGAAATAGACGGGGTAGAATTAATGATAAACACCATGTGTAGCTGTTTGGAGGCCAAAAATATTGGAACTGGAAGGTTCGCAGTAAATGGATGTCAATATTTAAAAAAATACGTAAGCGGTACAGTTGTATTGTCCTTTGACCTTTGACCAGTACGTAGATAACAGTTCCGATGTGCATTCGTTTACAGAGATAGACGAGTGTCAGCACAACCAGTGTTTGAACGGAGCAACTTGCATCAAGGAAATTAATTCATACAGTTGCTTTTGTAAAGACGGATATACGGGGAACACTTGTGAGACAGGTACGTATCACAACAGTCATGTCAAGAAGAGCTATGCATACTTGAGATGGTATGTGGTTACACACATTTCGAAACTTAATTAAGCAACTGAGACCAAATATTTGGAATCGACCATATTTATATATATATATATATGTATGTATGTATGTATGTATGTATGTATGTATGTATGTATGTATGTATGTATGTATGTATGTATGTATGTATGTATGTATGTATGTATGTATGTATGTATGTATGCATGCATGTGTGTGTATGTATGTTTGTTTGTTTATTTGTTTATTTTTATTTATATATTTATTTACAAATATTTTCTTTTCTCTTTTCAGACATTAACGAGTGTTACAGCAATCCATGTATGAACGCAGCGTTGTGTGTCAATCAAGTAAACGCGTTCAGCTGCACTTGCAAACCTGGATACACTGGCTACAGTTGCGAGACTGGTGCGTTGGAGCAGCGGTCGTACATTGTGCACGTCCTGATAAATTACATTGTACCCGTTCAATTGAATCACATTGTAATGAATTACATTGATTTAACCAGTCGTCCAAGATTGTTTTGCTTGAATATCTTTCATTGAAAACTATTGTGTTCGTAATTTCCGTGTTTTGTAACACTGTTGTGCGCATATACAATCAATCGACACAATAATCGTGTACTGTTTACTACGTACATTTCGATTAGGCCTACAACAAGTGCATACCAACTAGGGTGCAATGTTATTATACACGTTTGAAGTTATATCCTTTTTATATGCAGACGTTTACGAATGCGGCAGTGAACCGTGTATGAATGGAGCGACCTGTAACGATTACACAAATGCCTACAGTTGTTCCTGTGCACCAGGTTACACGGGAGTCAGTTGTGAGACAGGTAAATCTGGCCAATGTTGCATCAATAATTATTGTCATATAGCTACGTCAGATTTTAATAACGTATGCACAATCACGTCAGTTTAGCCACTCTCACGAGTATGTTGGATTAACGTAATTACTTACCCGAATGAAATAATGACTGGTAATCATTTTGCTAGAAATGCATTGCCATTATCATTGAGTTGCCTAATCAATGTATAATCTAAGTATATATCTTTGTCAACTTTAAAACTTATTCCTTCGCTGTTGTTCATCTAGTCCAAACTTTTATCTGCACAAGTATTCTTTCAGATATCAATGAATGTGACAGCAGTCCCTGTATGAATGAAGCCAACTGCACTGATGACGTGAATGCGTTCCGTTGCACCTGCGTGGCAGGTTACACCGGCCACAGGTGTGAGACAGGTATGTTGAGGCAGCGAGAGTAAATATGTCAACGGCATACCAATTGTTGTGATGTTTGTACCGGCACTTGATGCTAGTGGCAGGAAATAAACGTGGAATTAAATGTGGCATTATTTGGGGGAAATTAATTGTTTGTAGTATTATGTGACGAATCATATGTACAATTACATGTGTAATTGTACGTGAAATCATACGTGGATTTGAAGGTATTCGATTACTTCGTTCATACTTGACCAGTTATGTACATTGTTTACCTATTCTATGTTGTTATTTTGTCAGCTGTGGTGATAACTGGTATAACAAAAGAAGAGACGGCGATAATTGCGGAGACGTGTAGATCATTGTAAACGTGTAGATCATTGTAAACTTGTAGATCGTTGTGTTCTCGTGTAATTGCGTGTGTGAAAGTGATGGCTACTTGGTGACTGTGTTGGAGAGGTCACAACAATATCAAGTGGTGATGACGGCGGAATGGTAATTATGATTGTGGAGTGGTTACTATTTTTGCAGTTGTGGATTAATGCATTAATTGTAGGTCATTGCAATGTGAAGAAAAGGAAAAGCGTCTTGTTTGTTCGCATACCTCATTAACATGTCCGCTTAATTTGTTTATAATTTGTGAATTGTGGATATATACGAACATTCCGTAGTTGTTTTCCATATACGTAAGTACATAGGTGTTGATAAATAATAATAATAATACTAATAATACCTAAAACAACAACAACAACAACAACAACAACAACAACAACAACAACAACACCACCACCACCACCAACAACAACAACAACAACACCAACAACAACACCAATGACAACAATAACACCACCACCACCACCAACAACAACAACAACAACAACACCAACAACAATAACACCAACACCAACAACAACGACGACGACGACAAATTAATAACTGTTGTTTCTCTAAGATGCGTAGAAATACTACGACGATATTCATTATCAATACGATAATGCAGTTTGTTAATGTGATCACGGTTCTCTCAAACTGTGTCACACATAATCCCCGGAATGGGTTCTCGTTGGCGTAAACAACTTATTCTGTTGCTTTCACTGAACCATTCAATATTGTTGTAGATATTGACGAGTGTGCTAGCGAACCATGCAACAATGGAGGCACATGTGTTGATCACATTAACGCATTCTTGTGTTACTGTCTGGCGGATCTCTACACTGGAACTACTTGTGAGACAGGTTAGTTTATGTATCAAAACAATTAATGTGCTATTCATATGTTTATGATTACATTTGTATCATCAAATATTTTTTTCAGATTTGCTCAATCAGCCTAAACTTACAATTATGAAGCCATGACGTGTATAATCATTAATCGCATTCTGAATATTTCTGCGGTGTCTCACGGGGCTTCGGGAGTGTCACATGACGCAGGTCATGTGACACACGCTGGAGAAGGACTGGTGGGAGCTCCTAACCAGTTCTCTGACGAACCGAAATATTCGGAATACCAAACACGTTTCGTGTGAGGTAAACAATGTCTAAATTATCAAGATTATGTTGTGTTGTGTTATAAAACATGGTGTAATTGAACATCAGTGAGGATAATATATCACTGGATCAGCCAGTTTAATACAGAGAACAACTGCACATGTGCATTATACATATGGTTAATACTCGGTTTAGAATGGTGTGTCAGTCTGATTCTAGACTAAGACTTTAAAAGAATCAATGCGCTTGCAGCAATAAGGTACAGACATTACCAGTACGGCTCAGTAAGACAGGACGATGTCAGCATCACCGGCGTCAATTGCGACGTGACTGGCAGAAGTTGTGCGTCCGATTTCATACGTATTCCTGCTGTCCAGATATTCAATGGACAGTACAGACGAATGAAGGTGCGTGACCTGTCTCTAAGTCGACCAGAGTATATAAACTATGCAGCATGAAGCGATCGAATGTACATTAAAATAGGATGTGTGGTTTACAAACACAACATTGTTTTGCAGCTTATTTGGGAATGGCAGTTGTATGTAGTCTTATTAGCTGTGGTGGTGGTATTAATGCTAGTGCTGCTGCTGCTAGTGCTGCTTGTGCTACTGCTTGTGCTACTGCTTGTGCTACTGCTGGTGGTACTGCTTGTGCTACTGCTGGTGCTACTGCTTATGCTACTGCTTGTGTTAATGCTGGTGCTACTGCTGGTGCTACTGCTTGTGCTACTGCTTGTGCTACTGCTGGTGCTACTGCTGGTGCTACTGCTGGTGCTACTGCTGGTGCTACTGCTGGTGCTACTGCTGGTGCTACTGCTTGTGCTACTGCTGGTGCTACTGCTGGTGCTACTGCTTGTGCTACTGCTTGTGCTACTGCTTGTGCTACTGCTTGTGCTACTGCTGGTGCTACTGCTTATGCTACTGCTTGTGCTACTGCTGGTGCTACTGCTGGTGCTACTGCTTGTGCTACTGCTGGTGCTACTGCTTGTGCTACTACTTGTGCTACTACTGGTGCTACTGCTTGTGCTATTGCTGGTGCTACTGCTGGTGCTACTGCTGGTGCTACTGCTTGTGCTACTGCTTGTGCTACTGCTGGTGCTACTGCTGGTGCTACTGCTTATGCTACTGCTTGTGTTAATGCTGGTGCTACTGCTTTTGCTACGGCTTGTGCTACTGCTGGTGCTACTGCTCGTGCTACTGCTGGTGCTACTGCTTGTGCTACCTCTGGTGCTACTGCTTGTGCTACTGCTTGTGCTACTGTTTGTGCTACTGCTGGTGCTACTGCTTGTGCTACTACTGCTCATTCGCCGACGCGTTTATTGGTAGTTTCGCTGCTTTCATGTTTACAGATATATACGAACGGCTACGTCACCTTTGGGCTGAACTTCAAAAGCAGGTACCCGGACACAAGCAATATGTTGAGCGACGCCAAACTTAAAATCGCGAACAAGCAAGGCTTTGCCATGCTGGCTCCTCTGTGGACGGACAGCAACGCTCGCTCTGGGACCGTCTACTATCACATCTATGACCTGACCAATCCTGGATCGACCGCCGCCGACCACGCTCGTGTGAAGGTGTGTCATACATTTACGTTTTCTGCTACAATATTTGTTGAATGATACTCACATATCATATTGGTTTATTGCCGCCGCAGCAGCAGCAGCAGCAGCAGCAGCAGCAGCAGCAGCAGCAGCAGCAGCAGCAGCAGCAGCAGCAGCAGCAGCAGCAGCAGCAGCAGCAGCAGCAGCAGCAGCAGCAGCAGCAGCAGCAGCAGCAGCAGCAGCAGCAGCAGCAGCAGCAGCAGCAGCAGCAGCAGCAGCAGCAGCTGCAGCAGCTGCAGCTGCAGCAGCAATATGATCAGTTAGTTTAGTGTAATGCAATACTAACTGCGTGCATTTGCTAAATATAATGCAGTCGGGAAATGCGCTATTTGTACTTTGTAGCATGCCATCGACCATGCCACGGATGACGTCATCAAAAACGGCGGTGTGTCAGAGATTGACGTCACGTGGGTGATGGTGATCACGTGGAGCCAAATGCTCCCGCGCATGTACTACTGGTCGGAATACGACTCGGTGAGTGCAAACATATTGTGATTGCAAACATATTGTGATTGCAAACATATTTTGAAGTAAACATATTGTGAAGTAAACATATTGTGAAGTATAGCATTCTAGAACTTGTCGGAGCTTACTATAGCTGTTCTTTATGTGGTGTATTTTACGCACATTGGCGACTATTTTATCGTTCTGTGTTTAACTTCGAGGTTTTCTTTCGGCAGCCCAATACCTTCCAGTTGGTCATCGCCTACGACCCGTCGCGGTATCTAACCTTCGTCATGTACATCTATAAGGATATGGGATGGGACAACGAGTTCAATATACGACGGAGTGTGATAGGATACTTCTCGTACAAATACAAACACCAGGAAGCCTTGCAGTTGGCGGCGTCGATGAAATCAACGGCTTTCCGCCTGAACACGAAGATCGGCAACACAGGTTTGTGTGTGTATACGTGCGTGCGTGTGTGTATGCATATATATATATTTGTACATATATATATATATATTATATTATATATATATATATTATATATATATATATATATATATATATATATATATATATATATATATATATATATATATATATATATATATATATATATATATATATATATATATATATATATATATATATATATATTCATGTATACACACACACACACACACACACACACACACACACACACGCACGCACACACACACACACACACACACACACACACACACACACGCACGCACGCACACACACACACAGGAGGCACTGCCCACGCTCATTACTCAACATGGTCACAAGCACATACACACATGCATATGCACACATACATATTCCCTAGATTATTCTATTCTTCTATTACTCATAAATCCAGTTCTCTTTTTGGCCTCTGTTGGGAAATTTACAGTACATGCTTAAATGTTCGCCTATGACACGGGTTGCCAGTATAATTATCTCACCGAAAAATGCAATTGATGTGGATGTAGATCACACGTCTATAATCTATAATATGCGTTCACCCAACATGCGGAAATGGTAAGAAATGATGGTAAATGTTATTCACGAACATATTTCTAAATTGTGTTGTCTCACCATCGCACATAGTGCCTGCATGGTCTCCCACACTCCTTAACTCAGCATGTACGCGCCAGATGACAACATACGGTGTACCATTTCTAAGTTACGGAAGTGGCCCATATTACCAGTATGCTCATAATTTTTTTACCGAACCTTCCCCTACAATGAATTGATCCGTTGTTCAAGGTGAACGCGGCCGCTACATGTTCAGAGTAGCGTCAGGAAGACACGAGATCAACTATGACCAGAAGTGCTACAACTGGTTCGCGAACGAGATGAGACGAAAGTGGCTCTTAGATTACTTCAGGAGTTGGACGTTGATCTGTCCATGTGACTTTCGTCTCGCGATGATGGACGGCCGCTGGAAGTCATACAAAACAACATTAGATCGGCAGTGCATCTACGAAAGCATGCCGTGGAGCTTGTCATCACAGGTACTACGAAGTGTCACGCCAATTACATTAGCAGTAGTAGCCGTGTAAGTCGTGTTAGCCGTAATAGCCGTGTTTGTCGCGTCATACGTGTTAGTCGTGTTATCCGTGTTAGTCGTGTTATCCTTGTTACCCGTGTTAGCCGTAATAGTGTTGGCGCCGTGTTGTGCGTATTATTGTTTAAATGTCATTAGTCAACCAATAATTGTCGTCGTTACCGTGTTCCTGCCGTCGACAGGAATGCTGCTACACGCCGTCAGGCTCCCTCATCACCACGGAGGACGGCCGCGGAGGTCAGACCCTCTTGTTCCATCCTCACCATTGGAGATTACACGAGAAGTACGATGTCTTGCCGAAACAGTGGTGCTGTCAATTCACCGACAACTGCGAATATTTCTACCGGGTTAGGCCGATGGATCAATGCAGGGGCTACACACCCTTGTTCCTAGGTCAGTGGCCGAACCTGTTTACTTTTCTTTGCGCCTGAAATAATCTAGTTTGTCATTTATAAGTTTTACGACATTTAGTAGTTGTCAAGTGTATATGGTCAATTATACCGTTTGTTGCATAACAGATAATATGGTACAAATATTATTACCGCAGGTTGGTCATACGGTGACCCACACTTCCACACACTGGACACGTTCCAGTACACCTTCAACGGCCTGGGCGAGTACACACTCATAGAGACGACACACGGCAACTTCACACTGCAGGGCCGCACGGCGAAGGCTCGCGACGCCAACGGAACAGAGACAGACGCTACCATCTTTAGCACCTTTGCTGCTAAGGACGTGGACACTGACACCGTCCACGTAGAGATGTCGTCCACACGAGATGGTAAATATCATATACTGTTACCTTCACGTTGTCCACAGATGGTTGTTTAATCTAACCATGTTATACGTGTACGTTTTGATGGAGGAAGCATTTACATAAAATAACATTGAGTAAAACCAGACCAATCGTATCGCAAAACTGCACAGCTTCTCATTGAAAATATTATATTCAGTTAGCCTAGCATCTGAACGACAATTTTTTCATTTCGATAAAATATGTCATTATAATTATTGCATTTTCAATCTAGACAATAATATAAAACAGGGTAAAAACTATGTAATTCTTAAGACATCAACCGTATACTATGGGTATGATAACAAACAGCGATCTCATCTCTTTTGAATAATACTGTTGCAGGTCTGGCAGTTTTCATTGGAGACATAAATATTACTGATTGGTTCGTTGCTGCGAAAGTGACCGGTGACATCAACGAGACTGGTGTCATTATTACGAAGAAGAACAACACCCAAATAGAAGTAACCTTCAAATCTGGTAAGATCACTTGGCCCATATATATTGTGTTAGCCGTCATTTTGTGTCGTCACATTTATTATTACTACAGTGTTTGGGTAATTGTCATGACCTCCCTTCATCCACCCCTCTTTTTCTCTCCTTTACTCTCCCTGCCTGCCTCATTCCTTCCGTCGTCGCCCCTTTAATCTCTCATTACTTTGCTCAATAATTTATGTTCTTTCCTCGATACCTTCCAGCTCCCTCCCTCTATCCCCAAATCCGTCCATGCACTCTGTGTCTCTCTTTCGTTATGTTTCTTTATCTGTATTTCTTTCCTCCCCTCTCTCTTCCTCCCCTCTCCCTCTTTTATTTTAGTCATACGACCCTGAGATTGAACGTCGTAAAAGATGTTAGCATTCTGTGATGTAAATTCTAGCGCAGAATCAATCTAGCTGTTCTCGTGTTAAAGACATTATGGATGATACAACCGTCACATGATAATGACGCCATTTTCTTCTACGTTTAATAATCAATTCCGATGAGTAAGGTGATAGCGAGGTTCCCGTTCATTAAGTAATTTTGCAGGGTTCACATTGACAATTGGAGTGAGTGCTGAGCAACTCGACATCACAGTCGGAGCCCCAAACAAGTTCAAGAACAACACGAAAGGCCTGATGGGACTGTTCAATGACGATCCCGATGACGACCTGATGCCGCCAGGGGAGAACGCCTTGCCGCTGTCAAACAGCTCGTCGGAGAAGACAATATTCAGCGAATTTGGTGAAAAATGTACGCTAATCATACTTATTATGTTACTGCATAAACCAACATATATTTTACCCATAGTAGTGTCACCAATTAGAGCGCATATGTTGGCATAGGTGCCAGTAAGAACATACCGTGTTTAATTTATTTATCTATGTAGAGAAACATTGGTGTGGTAGGTAAATGCCAATGGCCTTCATTTGCTAACAGTAAATAGTAGTTGTCATGCAGCAAAATGGATATATAGACAACTGAGCAAAAGGTTTCACACGCTTTCTCTATCCAGGGAAAATCCAGAAAATCGACTCACTGTTCTACCATGCTCCGAACAAAGGCTACAAAGCATACACGCTCACCGAATTCAAGCCGTTCTACTTCGAGGATTTGTTTGCCAATATGACAATTGAACAGAAGAATAAAACTCGAATGACTTGCGGTGACAACATTGAATGTCTGTTTGACTTCGCAGTTACAGGTAGGTACAAACGTGGACAAATATATAAATGACTGCAAGATGGTTACACTTGTAAAGACTGAAAAAGCACTGCTTCCTGTCTGCGGTAACATTGTGATATACCGTTGATGCTTTCGCCTTTGCCTGTGAATCGTATCCTGTGATGTGACATATTTATATTCCGTAAACTTATTGGTAGAATGGTGTAACTAATTATCAAATGACTGTAGTTATACGTATATACCTATGTGTAGTTAACATTTACTTTTCTGTGATAAATAGGTTTCTGGCGTTTCAAATATTTTCGTTCGCTCCTTTGCCAATGTCTTTCGGAAGAGACACTAAAAGCCGTTGATCCAGTTTAGCTGGTGTCAGCGCCAGGGAAGTAAAATATCCCACACAGGGGGTAAATGTGTAACCTGCTATGGCCTCTATCTATCTTGAGCCACTGCAGAGGCTGATCAGTAAATTCAGCCAAACCAAGCAAGAGGATACGATTTAATGAATTAAACTTAAATATATCTATATTGAATAACATCAATACTTATATTTTTGTCAGGCAACCAAGTCGCAGCTGCAGCAACTTTGGAAACAAATTCGAAAAACGTAGACAGTGCGGCCACGTTGTGTAAGTGATATTGACATTTCACATCTAAAAAATGCATTGAGAAAGAAATCATACACATGCATTATTACATGCATATATGCATATTTACAAACATACACACGTGCATATATACCTACGTACATATATGTCTTTTAACTTATTTTGTAGTGTATGTTATTAATATTATTTTATATCAGCGTTATTGCTACACCACAAAGAAATAACGTGTTCACGGGATATACTGGTGACATAACTCAATGCAATTCACGTTACATGAAGACAGGAAATAATGAGGTTCACATTGTTCGATTATGAAACCATATTTACCATACTGAACATCTTCCCTTTTTCATGCATGCCTTTGTAGTATCACACTGTAGGGCATACATTTAGTTAGTGAGATACGCTGAGCATACGCAACGTTTCATAGCAGCAGGCTATGCCTAAATGTCGGTGTTGTTTTCCAAAGCGCACAGCACTGGTTGTAATTGCTCAATGGTCCAACGTTCCATTCTGTAGCCAACGCCAGTCCCAACATTACCGTCGACAAGGTGTTCAACGTGACGGTGGGACAAGTAAACGTCCTGACAGTGAACACGTCCGACCCAGATGGCGACACCGTCACCGTTAAGTTAGAGTTAACTGAACCCGAAGGAGCCAGCTTCAAAGACGGAGTTTACACTTGGAAACCAGTCAACATGGAACCAATGAATATATCGTATGTATTGTTGTGTGAGCCTTTTTTCATACATGAAACAAATCGATTGTTCGTTTGCAATTTATGTTAATACCTACATAATATGCCAACCGGAACTGGTAATTGACTTATTTATAAACCTGACGTCAACAATCGTCGATCAGAGCAGCGTCATTCGCGGATTCACCATATTGAACCAACTGCCTCCAAGGCCACGTGATACGCCACCCGTTAATTATGGCTTTGGACTGGTTTTCTGGCTATTCGCTATTCCATGTTACTACACATAAGTTGTGAAAAATAGTAGTACAACTATCGCAATACAATAGCAATTGTAAGACGGTCTCTAATCGATGCAGTAGTTGTAGTATTTACCGTACAGTTGAATGCACTCAGGTTTTCGGCGTCGGACGGCAAGGGAGGTGTTGCTGCTGCCGTTGTCTCCATAAACCTGTGCAATTGTTCCGACCACGGAGAGTGTCTGTTTGACCTGCTCGCTGACGGATCCGAGCTGAAACAGACATTCAGGATCATTCAGTGCAACTGCTCCACCGGATGGGAAGGTGCTGAGCAGAAAATTACATACATATGCTACTGCACTCTATATAATAAACGTCTACGCAACATTGGAAATATTATTATGGGTATACATAACATTATTTAAATGGAGAACTGCGAAGGTTACTTCAAATCATCTGCCAGATCAACTTCCTTTGCTCCTGTTCTACATATGAATATCCCATATACGTATTACTTCCGCGGAGAGTGACGAGAACTAGTGGACGCTAAGTGGATATATCAGTCGACTTCAGGTTGGCCATCCATTTTCAATGTTCTTACTTGCATGGGGAATCACTAAGTCTCAAAACTAATGACATAGTCATTTTTGTATTGACGCCGAAATAAAATCCACAAACACGTGCAGTGATTGGCGGTACTGTCCCTGCATATACAAGTGATTATGTAAAAGTACCTTGGTGTCTTTTCCGTAGGTGATTTCTGCGAGTTGGACTTGGACGGTTGCCAAGACAACCCTTGTACAGAGAGCACAAACTGCACTGACCTCACTCCGGCAGAACAAGTGGCCAGCGGCAAGTCGTACAACTGCAGCGCGTGTCCAGAAGAAACAGAGGACGACGAAGGAATTTGTTTACGTGAGCAGTTTCCCCATCGGCGAAATAATACAGCAATTGTCAGCAGGATAATGTGTGTTGCCGAGATATGAAATTAAAGCGAAGTTGTATTTAGTGTTATGCTCAGTTCTACTGTTTTGGGTTAGAGAATATACATTGGTGGGCGGTTTGTGTTCACTTTTTGCCGCGTCCCTTGTTCGCATAGATGGTTACGATGTGGGAAGTCGGTTGTTTCTGCTGCAATTCTCCATAATTTGACCTCGTCATCAACGAATATCCGCTTAGTCATGGTAGTTATATGTCTGATATCGGTACTTAGCTTGCTACATGACCATATGTAGCAGTTCCGTATCTGCAATGGTGATTCAGATAGCCACACTACCGCATTGAAGAATTTTTGTCGTATGTTGTTGTGAAGCGTAAGTTTAAGAGGGGCATGCACCGACGTCATTGATTCCGCCTTGGAGAAACACTTTATCCAAGATAAATCTCAGCGTACATAGGTAATTGATAAATGTTGATAAGCTTCGAAGTATTCCCACATAGAATTGCAATTGATTATCAAACATGATGCATAAGGTATGAATGTCAATGTTTGTTTCAAATACCTTCGACGGATGATACACCTGAAGGGAAACAAAGTATAGATGGAGTGATATGTTCATCGACGTGGAGGGCGACTCGGTACAAATATTGTTCAAGCCACTTTGAACCGCAACGAAACCTGTTTGTGGATCTTCGTATCATACGCATTCCTTGCGTAATGCAAACAATAAGTAGATGTAATGGAATTTCATAAGCAAAATAATATTATTACATTTTCTGCAGCGATTAACGAGTGTGATCCCGGAAATCCAAGACATGACTGTGAACAGATTTGTGTCGACCAAGAAAAAGGCTTCAAGTGTGCGTGCAAAGATGGGTATCGCCTGCTGAAAGACGACAAGAACTGTACAGGTGGGTATATTGACATCAATTGTAGTGACCACGTGCATTCAACAATTTCGCATACTGCAATCTGTCCACGTAATGAACATGTGAGAACGTTACATTTTAATTAGCGTGTTGTTATATGTGTAACTATATATGGCGGGTGTCGTCTTGTGTTGCAGACATAGACGAGTGTGACGAGGGAACGTCCGGCTGTGAGCAGCAGTGTACGAACGCAAAAGGCAGCTTTGGGTGTTCTTGTTTCGACGGCTACAAACTCAACACGGACAACAAGACGTGCATCATTGGTAAGTCATCAGGTTTTGGTAATATAAATTGATCGGTGGCCCAAAACGTACAGTAGTTGTTGCTCACTGTTTTACATATTAATAAAAAAAAATTTCTGCCAGCCACAATATTTCGTTAAGAGTGTCTTTTGTTTTATCTAGACGCTCATATAAAACAAATTAGTATGGCATGTAAACAAATGAAATCGGTGCATCACTGTAGACTACTCTTAATAATGTCATTATAAGATATAACTTTCTTTGCATTTCAATGTATTTTATGGACATTTTGATGACGTCATATAAGTGATTGGGTAATAGCATTGCCACACCATGCGCTACCATGAAATATAATCCAGTTTTGCATTCGTGGCTTCGACATGAAGAGTGTGTTACACATTGCCATGAAATATTTTGTACAGAGATGAGTTATTACAACTTCAAACATATATCGCTTACATGCGTGTATGTATCCCACAAAACTAAAATAAAATTGAAACTTTCTTTGATCACAGTTGCGGACATGAAAATACAATGCAGCCGACTGAATTGTTCGTATGGCTGTATAGAGAATGGCACAAATAACTATGCGTGTTTTTGTCAATCTGGATACAGCCTCGCTGACGATGCCAAATCATGTGAAGGTATGAAACGTGTTTAGGATGTCATGATTGACTGGTTGTTGTGTTGCTTTGTTGTGGTTGGTGGTAGAATTACTGCTTTTTGCAGCTGCTGCCTCCGGTCATTGTCCCTAGCACTGCCACTGTCCCCAGCACTGCCACTGTCCCTAGCACTGCCACTGTCCTTAGCACTGCCACTGTCCCTAGCACTGCCACTGTCCATATCACTGTTAAAAGCACAAATAACGACCATGCGTTGCAATTATCCAAGGGTTAGTGCTATATTACTAAATTATGATTACAGACATGAATGAGTGCTTAAAGAAGAAAGGCGGTTGTGCCCACACTTGCACGAACTTCGATGGTGACTTCAACTGCAGCTGCAACGACGGCCTCCGACTGATGAATGACAAGAAAGGCTGCGAACGTGGGTGTCGATATTGTTCATAGCCAACTATGCACGCATTTCTGGTAATTCTTTAGAATAGAATGGCTTCATTAAACATTGGTTGGTTTGATGAAATGGTTAGGAATGGCTTATTTATTGTGCAAATAGGCTAATTTAGGTGTTTAATCAATGTTTAACTTGAATAATGGTGCTCAACGGATAAATTATACAATTTATGAAATCGCGGCTTTCCCTAAGTTTCGGCAGTCTGCATATAATATACAAATTAAGGAAAACGGGAAATGTATTACGAATATCCACTAATTAAA
>OY759263.1:12931514-12941514 GCA_963662155.1 Lamellibrachia columna
GAATGGGGTGAAAAACTTGTCTCTGTCGTCTGTCTATCGTCTCACAACCACCTTGCTTACGGATATCTTCAACGCGCATCTTGGTCTAGGTGTACGATCACCTTTGCTAACACTTTTGCATTGTCTACTGCCTGGTCGTAGGATGTAAGAGTACACCGTGTCAGAATGGTGGGATGTGCAACGAAATGGTCGGTGTCTACAGCTGCCGCTGTCCCGTCACACATAACGGACTAAACTGTGAACACGGTGGGAAGGACAGCGACTAGATGTCTTGCTAGATGTCTTTCCATGCATGTTTTGTTGTTAATAAACACATCCATATTGATAATATCTAACATATAGTGAATGGAGCGCGCTAACAAATGACAACCATTGACTACGCGGTAATGCGTTTAAAACAATTTTCACATGTTTTTTTTATTTGTTTTATTTGTTTTTTTATTAAGCAGTACTTGGAATTATCAAATAGGCGTAAGTAATTACATTTTAAGACCAGCCAAAGTTCTGTGTATTAAATTGGCATATGGCGCATAATCTCACATCGTGTTCCAGAGATACAATTATGTGCGAGCAATCCGTGTCGGAACAACGGAAGATGTTCTGAAAACACCGGCAGTTACATGTGTCGGTGTGAGGCTGGATTCACGGGGAGTGACTGCGAAACTGGTACTGATGTTTTCTCTTCTTAATTTCTTGTAATCCAGTGCGACCGTTCTGCATGTGCACAGCACATACAATGTAACTGTATGAGTATAACATGAATGTAAATTGCTTAATTTAATATAACCCACTAACGCAAAACAGTAGTGTTCAACAAAATAGTTGATCAATTCAAATTCATGTTTTTAAATGTAGAAAGGAATATCGGTTAAGCTGTTCGTTAGAAGTTTCTTACAATACTATTGTATATATCAATGGATGTTCGAGCAGTCCTTGCCAAAATGGCGGAAGTTGTTCCATTCCCAAGATAAATATGTTCGCGTGCAAATGCTCTTCGGATACACAGGAACCAACTGTGAAACAGATATAGTGAGCCTTGCTGCACGTTCATATTCTGTATGTGTATAAATGATACTCAGCTAGATTAAGTCATCATATTGACTATATTATTTCGAAATGTAAAAAGCCCTCATATAACAGTGAAGTAATTTATTCTTGAGAACATTATGTAAGCTTAGTTGTTATATGGCACTCAGCAATCATACAAAAATAACACACATTGATTATATAACAATAACTTCTTAAGGACTATGTTAAATACTATTGACATTGTATAGTGAATCCTGTTATATTGTAAATATTGTTGGCCACCCAGAAACCCCTGTCGTATATTAAACCAACAAAAACTTGTATCAAAAAAGTCTTGTCCATTACCATTTCAAATCATTATTAACCCACATGCATAACCACGTTTCACGTTGTTATATTCGTTATGTGCATCCGTAGATATCGACGACTGTAAAAGCAGTCCTTGCCTGAATGGGGGATCTTGTCAGGACGACGTGAATGTATATAAATGTAGCTGCACATCCGGTTACTACGGCACAAGTTGTCAACAAAGTAAGTATGTTGGAAGTTAATGCAATGACATTAAATCACAGCTGCCTAACTAGAATATCGAAATCGGAATCGGAAATGTTTACTGGACCCAAATTTATACAATATAATATTTTTTCAGTTAGCGATAACGAGCAGTGTCATTAGTAGCAATTTATAAATTCATATATATTAAGTAAAATAAGCACTGCAATAATTAATTTATTATATTAAACAATCTTAATACTCGTACAGTCACCATCTGCTAACGGCGGGTTTAAAAAGAAACATGTTTCAATGGGTCAGGGAGACTTCTACAAAAACCATTTGACCAAGTGTATCATGTGTTTGCTACGTGTTATCATTTTTACACATTCGCCGTCATGTTTCTTGGCTTTATTTGTTGTAGTGGAATCTCTTTTGTAATTAATATTTTCCGTTTTGTCTAATTATATGTGCCAATCCTGAGAGGTGAACACCAACAAGACTGATAATATAACTCCCTATGTTCATAAACACCAACAAGACTGATAATATAACTCCCTATGTTCATAAACACCAACAAGACTTATAATATAACTCCCTATGTTCATAAACGAACCCATTTTGTTGTGTACGTCCGCTGGTTTTCCGCGAATGCTTGACATGAGCCCGACTCGCAAACTGGAATATATGCCTTAATACAAAAAAGCCTTGTTCAAAACGTACAAAACTGCAACGGACGTCTTCCATTCCATTCACATTTAAGAAGATGAGTAAGACTTATGAATAAAAGGTAAGAGTTGGCGTCTGTGAATTTTGTAGTTTTGTACCACAGTGTGTGTTACATGTCGCTGGAATAGTGAAACATTTTTATCGCAAGCAGTAATAAAAATTACCGTGGGTCGTAATGCATATGGACTTTTCTTTTAGGAATAGCCGTATCTGACATAGCACGAGTCAATCTGAATGTGAAGTTGGAGACACAAACGTACTCGGAGAATCTGAAAAACAAGAATTCAACTGAGTATCGATCACTGAAGACAAAAGTCGTTGATGCGGTCAGTTTCACTGTTTACTAAAAATTCGGAATATAATGTGGAAAACGTTTATTTTATATCAACATAAATGATGGTCATAATACGTTATACCTATTTTAATCGAAACGAAATGCATTGAAACAACTACGGAAAAATCATATCACATGTTGAATGATGCATTAGCACCAATGCGACATTTTACTTTGATAAACACTGAACTAATTATATTGACATTTAGTGCGTTTCATAACTTCAGCTCGCAGATATCCTTAATGACAAGCTTGGAAAAGGGAAATACAAAATATTGGATGTTGCCTTCAGGTAGGTCATCAGAATATCTTCTCTCTATCCTCTTTTCCCCTGAAGTCCGTGGTGAAGCTGGCATCGGAACACGTGTTCGATTTTTGTGTTTGTTTTCTTATTCCGTCTCCACCACTCGTCACCTCTCCCCCTGTCTCTGAGACACTCGTTGTCGTTTAATTTCGCACACGTTTATTAATAATATTTGACAATCTATTAAGCACTCCATGACTGACCTTCTTTCGCAATTCGAAAAATAATTTATAGCATTCATCTTACCTCGTCACGTATCACTCTCATTCTCTTTCCCTCTCCCTATATCTGTACAACTAGTGTGTTTATCTGTATGTCTGTCTCCCTCTATCGCTCTCTGTCTTTCTATCTCTCTCTCTCTCTCTCTCTCTCTCTCACACACACACACACACACACACACACACACACACACACACACACACACACACACACACACACACACACACACACACATACAGTCACACACACACACACACACACACACACACACACACACACACACACACACACACACACACACACACACACACACACACACACACACACACACACACACACACACACACACACACACACACACACACACACACACACACAGTCGCACAATCATTCACACGCCCGCACGCACGCACGCACGCACGCACGCACGCACGCACGTACGCACGCACGAACACACACACACACACGCACGCACACACACACACACACACACACACACACACACACACACACACACACACACACACACACACACACACACACACCCACACACACACACACACACACACACACACACACACACACACACAGTCGCACAATCATTCACACAATCATTCACACGCCCGCACGCACGCACGCACGCACGCACGTACGCACGCACGCACGAACACACACACACGCACGCACGCACGCACGCACGCACGCACGCACGCACGCACGCACGCACACACACACACACACACACACACACACACACACACACACACACACACACACACACACACACACACACACACACACACACACACACACACACACACACGCTCTATGCTACACATTCTAGTGATGTGATTGTTGTGCACAGCAAGGGCAGCGTTGTAGTCAAGTATATGCTGGAAATGACGAAAGCTGCAGCCACCTCGACGGTGACGAATGTTCGCAATGCTATCGTAAAGAACAGCGGAACATTTGCGGGGTTTTCTGTTGACGTTAACTCTATCAAAGGCTCAGGTATGTGCATTGCTTAGTAAAACTACCAACGAATATATTTATTGGATAATTAGTGCACATGCTGCTGAATTTGGTTCCATCATAAAAACACAACCAAAATAATAAATAGGAATGTAGGATGCACACCGAAAATATAAACGACAAATGTTGTAATCTTTCATGACTAAAATGTGAAAATGAAAGTAACGACGCGACGTGAAAGATGAAACCAAAGCATATAAAGCTAGTAGCAAATTTGTGTATTAAAACCAATTTCTCGGAAACCAACTTAACTGCACGTGAGAAAACAGTAATTATATCTAATAAATATTCTAAAATCATCGATATCAGAACAGCCAATTTCATGCCATCTAATGTTATCCTATATTGGAACAAGTTGCAACGATAATGGTATCTTAAGCTACGATAAAACGTCAATTCATGCACACTTTCGCATATACGACGACGTAGTAAAAAATTAGAGGTTAGTTGAAAATATCAATATCATAAAATGTGCACAATGTAATGTGTATCCACTAAGACACCAGTGTGTATTTTAGCAACACTATGAACCATAAATGTGTAACAGCGTGTCTGAATTATAAAAGTTTTACAACTCCTTCCTGTGGTCGCAGATGAATCCACGAACGCTTGGCGCCCGAGAACGTCTAAGTCTAGGAGGTGTAGAATAACATACATAGGCTAGCTCCATTCTAGTAATACTGTATATCCATAGACACGGGTTTAACCAGAATATACCTGTCATTGCCTTTTTTCTTATGCAATGCCGTGTAACGCGGCTAGTGGTATTACAACAACATAATATTTATAATGGCAGACGGGTAGGCTACAGTTTTTGTTTGCATTTTGTTACAGTGAAGAAGATAGTCAGATACTACGGGCAGTTTCGAGTACCAGATCTTGATTTCGACGAGAAATGGAGCGACATAAATTTACCAGAATATAACATTCTGGCAACAGAAGTCCTAAAGGAGGTGCGCTGAACTGTGGATGTATAGTTTGCTTCCTAAATTTGTAATTTCGTAACGACAAAAAATCAGCAGTTATTTTAGTAACGGAGTTCAATCAGTTATATATCATTAATGCAATTCAATGATTTATTATATTGATGACCAGTGTTCGTTTTTGATAACAAATAAGATTACTAGCATTTATTTGTCGCTTATTAACGGTTAATGGTTCCTTTGTTTATTTCATTGCAAGTTCGAAGTTGTTCTTAACAGTACAATCGCTTTCTTCCAGCTGGAAGTCGCCTATAACCGTGAGACTGGATCAATTCTAGTATATGTAGAAGACATACGATTCACGTGCGTATCTCAGTCCAAATATGCTTGTACTAATTTACTCTGCTTGCAATAAATATTTTATGATTTAGATACAATGTTCTATTAATGTGTAAATTACACAAGTAACCACCCAGTTTGGTGTTTCATTCATATGTATTGTATTCGAATTGTTAGGAAGGGCAGCGTCATCGTAGACTTTTCCCTTGGGGTGGATGACGTCACGAACAACGACTTGCTGAAAAAGATTTTCAGTGGGAAACCGTTCATGATTGTCAACAAGACTGTCGATCCCTACAGCTTCGTGTTTTCGGGTAAGTTCGCATGAATGTCATAATAACGTAAATTAATGTTAAATGCATACATACGTGCATACGTACATGCATGCATGCATGCATACATACATACATACATATATATGTGCGCACGCACGCACGCACGCACGCACGCACGCACGCACGCACGCACGCACGCACCGCAAGCTCTCTCTCACTCACTCACTCACACACACACGCACACACACACACACACACACACACGCACGCACGCACGCACGCACGCACGCACGCACACGCGCACGCGCACGCGCACGCGCACGCGCACGCGCACGCACACGCACACGCACACGCACACGCACACGCACACGCACACGCACACGCACACGCACACGCACACGCACACGCACACGCACACGCACACGCACACGCACACGCACACGCACACGCACACGCACACGCACACGCACACGCACACGCACACGCACACGCACACGCACACGCACACGCACACACACACACACACACACACACACACATCAAATACCAGATTTATGTCTGATAATGTGTATTTTTATTTCTTAACGCGACAAGGACACACATCCTATTTCATTAACGTGTGTTCGTTTCTTTGTTTCAGAAACTGTGTTGGGAGGGTCAGGTAACGTACTTCGTCATTGTTGGTGCAATTAAAACTGAGCAGGTATATTGGTTAACACAAACTTACCAGCACGAATGGTACTCTTTTATACTGACAACTATTTGCTTGTTAAATCTTTAAATATGTAATTACTATTACTAGCCAGTTACCAGAAAGAGTAACCTAATCAGATGTTGGTAGTTATGGTTTATTGGTGCCATTATTGCGGTCATCGTCTTCCTTTGTAGGTGTGTCGTGGTTTCCCGTCGTACTCGGTTCGACGATCAGTCTGTAGTGTTGTTAAACCACACCCTTTTAGACGTTCTTTATTGCTAAGGTCTCTCATTTTACTTGAACACACACTCCATCACAGGAAGAAGTTTTAACGAAAGTGCGATCCAAGGCAAAGGCCCAGATGACAAGTGGAGAAGGAAACCATTGGCTTATCGAGAGTCCAACATTTTGTAATCTATGTGTAATCCTGAGATATATGTCAGCCTTGTTTTTAAACATATCCATGCTGCTAGCATTTATACAATCTGTAGACAATTCCCTCCATTTATTTATTGTCCTCAGTGAGAACGAGTACTTCCTGACATCCAATCTTGATCCTTTACTAATGTTGCCTCATGTCCTCTAGTTCTACTCTCCTTCTTGAGTGAGAAACAAATATTGCTATCAATATTTTCATACCCATTCAATATCTTAATAAAATTCGATTTGATCTAATGTTAACTTCCTGTTCTGTGGTGTTGTTAAACCCTTTTAGACGTTCTTTCTTGCTAAGGTCTCTCAGTTCTGGAACTGTTTTAGTTGCTCTCCTCTGTATTCGTTCAAGCGGATCCATATCCTTCATACGATATGGTCTCCAAGCTTATATGACACACATGCTATTTCAATAACGTGTTTTTTTTTCTTTGTTTCAGAAAATGTGTTGGGAGGATCAGGTAACGTGCTTACGTTACTATCAGTGCAAATAAAAGTGAGCAGGTATAATGGTTAACACAAACTGGCCAGCTAGCATAGAATTCCTTTGCATTATGACATTGACAATAACAAACTATTTGTTTTGCTTGTTAAATCTTTAAATATGTAATTACTATTATTAGCCAGTTACCAGAAACAGTAACCTAATCAGATGTTGGTAGTTATGGTTTATTGGTGCCATTATTGCGGTCATCGTCTTTCTCCGTAGGTTTGTCGTGGTTTCCCGTCGTACTCGGTTCGACGATCAGTCTCGTTCTACTCATTCTCGTTGTCATTCTCGTCGTCTTCGTCGTGATGACGTGCAGACGTAACCGTCGCAGAGCATCGCCGGGGAACCATGTCACCAACTGCATGTACGTCACTTTGTTGTGGTGTTTTACGTTTTATCATAATGACTGTAATATTTAATCTCTTAGTGAGAATGTTTCTTTCATAATCAATGATGTGTATGTAATTGTCTAATGAAGGAAACATACTGACGTAGAATGAAATAACTTCGGAAGGATCTGGTTTGATATGGTTAGCATAATCGCCAAAACAAGAATCATTATTGGATATATCATCAATTTGCATATTAATTATACCTAATTAGATGTATTATGGTCACGCAATGAAGGGCATCTCTAACACTAAATATTGTATGCACGTCATATCTGCAAATGTACGAGACATTAAGAAAACACGTTTAACTGATTGCGTTAATTCCAACGGTGTCAATATGTTGCTCTTTCGTCAGGCCGCATTTATCGAAGCGACAGAACGTGTGGAAGGAGCGCTCTCCGCCGCCGCCGCCGCCGCTCGTTGATCCGACGGTCGCCGCGCGATACGAGCAACAGAGAATGGACGTCCTCAACAAAGCGGTGCAGGGCGTGGGCAACATTGTGAGTTATATTGTGGGGGCCCTATTTTCTCCGCCCGTACACTACATAATACCATAGTCTGAGTTGTGTTACGCTTGTGGGCATCACTTCTTCTTTCCCTTGATCCTTTGCGGGGTGGGCGCCACGTCACTTAATCTGTTTCGCCCCTCGACGAGTCGTCTCCGTCCATCCTGATCTTCTGCTATTCTCTTCAACTCTGGGCTGTTCACTTCTGCTCTTTCGAGATAGCTCTTCACATTAATATCTTAATAAAGTCTTCTTCTTCTACCAACCTCTTCTGTTTTACACGTTCTCAATTGGAATCTCTCCTCGCTCGTTCTTTGTATGCGGCCTGATCATCGCAATCTGTAATACCAGATGTTTTCTGGTTCATGTAGCTTCACCTTTTGTCTCTATGTCAAGTGTTCCCAACTCATATACACACATGCTATAAGTGCTGTTGCTTAACAAGGCACCAGCTAATAAAGCAGTTCTTTGTCCTGTTTGGTTTTACTTTGGGTAAGGGGTAGCGTGTACAACATCGGGTATTATACGCCGCAACCCTTGCAGTTGGTAGGAATTTGTGCAGTTAATGATGAGGTTGTTCGATTTATTTAAATAAAGTATTCATATAACTACCTTCGTCTATCTTTCAGAGTAGCCAGTTACGCATGTGCTATTGCCTCGATATAGGGCGTGTCCGTGTATATAACGTCGACAGCACGTCTTTGAACTCGCTCCAAATCACTTTGCACACCCAGTGTGAGTGAAGCTGACCATGTAGGGCAAGCGTATTCCAGCGTGGGCCGGACCGCTGTCATGCATAACCTTAAATGTCTTGAGTTGGAGCAGTAGAAACAACATCTTGCTTGCTTCTCGTGTGGTTCCACCAACGTGTACGTCCCATGTCAGATTGCTAGTAATAGTGATGCCAAGTACCTTTGACTCAATTACTCTCTGAGTTTCTGTTCGGTTGATACGTATGAATAGTAAATCTTTCCTTGTTTTATAAAAATCAACAATGAATTCTGTTTTCTTACTTTGTTAATTTTCATGTCGTTTTGGGTTTTTCATCTGTACGCCATATCAGCTGCTTCCTTGAAGTTTGGCGCCTGGGTATCTGATCCAGTGCATACGATGAACGTGTTATTAACATATTTGTAAGAATCACACGCTGTTTGTAAAACATTTTTTACAAGGAAGAAAAGCACGGGGCCTAGCTTTGTGCCTTGTGGAACTCCTCCGTGGATATGGTTCTAGCTGGAAGCTGTGATGCACAGCTTCATTAGTTGTGCCCTTTTGGTAAGTAGGGGACCTGGCGATCCATTTCATGAGTATATTACGAAGACCACGACTTGCAAGTAAAATGTTGTGATTGATTAATCCATTATCAGCAGTGACCCGTTCGCTTCGTTGCAGCGCTGGACCTTGGCACGTAGATTTTCACAGCGCTATCTACCTCGCCGAGCCGACGTAATGCAACAGCAGCCACAGGAGTCTCCCGCGAGGAGCCACTATGAAACACATGCGTACCTCGACCTTCAGTGACTAACGCTAAAACTCCACGGTAGGATTCGCATATCTTGATCAGCAACTTGTTTCTAAGGAAATAACATTTGTCAAAGAAATGTAGCAAATGTGACGTATAAGACGCATTAGAATTATGAGTAGGCCTAGGAAGACGTGCTTGAACATGTTGACACTGAAACAATAACAACTCTCAAGGAAAAGTAGTTAGTTAGTCAACCGTGTAACCGCGATATTGTTCTTGCAGCATTCAACTGACACATTGTTTTACAAGAAACGAGGCTTATTCATAGCACAGTCATCGCCATTA
>OY759263.1:12946514-13076514 GCA_963662155.1 Lamellibrachia columna
TCCAACGATGCGAATGAACATAAAAATAGGCGAATATATAGATGGTAGGGCCACGGTCACACAAAAGCGCAATATTGTATTGGGGATCATGCTCACGTTTTGTCTGATTATAATACAATTGGACCTTCAAATATTCTGAAAACAGCTCACAGTAACTGCCATCATCTCATAGCTTACACCGGTCTATGTAGCAAAAGGGGTGAAACCACATTTCATTTCCAAATAGACTGCCGTTATAATGTTTCTTAAGATTACTGCTAAATTTTTACTACGATTTGATTTTCTTCAACATTTCACAGTACATTGATGCTCCATTAACACACATGCTGTGTGTAATTCAAGAAATCACAGAACGTTTATAAACACACATCCAGTGCAGTTACCCCACAATTTCGGCCAAGTCCGGTGAATGATTTAGAAATATAGGTACGTTGTCATCGGCCAAGTCCGGTGAATGATTTAGAAATATAGGTACGTTGTCATCGAATTAAAGATCTAATGAAGTAGTAAAACAGACATTAACTCTACCAACGAATCCGGTGTGAAAGGCAAAAATTCACTCATTAAACATAGGTTTCGTAGTCCTTCTGTGACGTCAAGACATAGCTCATCAACGTCACGTCCGTGGGGACGTGTCGATCGCGTCTGAAGTTTACTCAGTTTTTATTAAATTCGTGTCGTCCGACATGATGAATTGCCGTGGCGACCTGATGAACTCCTTCTAGCGGTGGTCTAGCGGTAAGAGCACCTGACTTATTGATCGAAGAACAGTTGGTCCTTTCTACTCGGTGTCGATGCTATGTGACATTATTCCCGGTATCTGTAGTAGTCGTATTGCTCAAAGTTTACATCGGAATACTGGAACTCCGCATGGTTGTAACTTATTCTGTGCAGTTTCGTGAAAGCGCTCATGATTTTATTCCACAACAGACCCACGTCTAGAGTATCTTTGGTGAATACATTTTATTCCGTATGCATTATATACAAGGTAGATGCAATAGCCATATTTCTGCGTAAACAAAGAGTGCCAACTAAATGAGTTAGGAGATTAACATTCACATCTTTTGTTAGGTTTAAGACAGAATCATCAAGACTGTATAGTTGCACTTCAATAAATCAGTCAGTCAGTTATTCTATTTTCAAGTGAGGAAAACAAACAAAGTAAAGTGCAAACACGATATAAAATAACATAAAGCATGATCAAATGTAAATGGGCGAAAGTTCAAGTACAATACTTTTTCAACACTTCCCTAGCCAGTACAACCGCAGCATGTACACATACATTAGTCATTCGTAGCAAACTTGGAAATATATCATTAATCAACTACATTAATCTAATTAATGTATTTTAAATTACAAGTATTCACATATTCACTGTTATAATTAGCCTTACACGCACGCACCCACAAACACACACACACACACGACCGCGTGCGCGCGCACACGCACACACACACACACACACACACACACACACACACACACACAGACACAAACACACACACACACACACACACACACACACACACACACACACACACACACACACACACACACACACACACACACACACACACACACACACACACACACACACACACACACACACACACACACACACACACACGAATGTCTACAAGTAGAATACGATGATGCCTGTAGAATCGTCACGTTTTGCATCACATAAATGTTATGGTATATATCATGTGTTTAATCATAATTATTTGATGTTCATAATTACATAAAGTTCGTGTGCACTAACATATGAGTAACGATTAACGACTCTCTTTTTGCTCACTAGTAAATCGTCAAGTAGTGATTTAGACATCCTTCTTTAGTTCTTCGAATCTTGTTCCAAATGTTCTTCCTGTTCTCCTACACAGTATGTCTTTCTATTGTCTTCCACTTTGTCCTTTGGATATGCTAGTATTATTCTGATGTTTATATTAGGTCCCGCAGCTCTAGCGATCTCAAGATGAACTTCAACAACTCCATTATGTCATCCACATGTAGGTCTGTCCATAGTTTCAGTTCTGTGTCGTCCTCTAGTCGTTTCGTGATGTTTTCCAGTGTCTCGTTGATAGGGGTGTTGGTGAAGGGAGTCAATACGTCGTTTGATAGCAACACATCATCTTGTTCGATCATGATGGAAGCCAGTTCATTAATTAAGCGAGAGTAAGTAATCTCGATAGCTGTGGTTCGAAGAAAATCGTTACTCATTATGTATTTACCAACTTATTGAACATTCACACGAAAACATTCACATAATTTCGTTTATAACAACACATTATAATAATACAATTCTTCACATAAATATAATGGTGAATCATCTGCTTTATGGTAATTATATGATGGTCATAATTACACAAAGTTCATGTCATGTTAATAAGTAGACAAATACAATTGCATTTACAATGACAGGCTACAACACGTCAATATATGACGTGATGCATAAGTGCAAAGTGGTTCGGAACAGAATATGTGCAGTCACTCGAGGCGGCATAAGCCACGCCAGTTGTCGCCGCCTTTGAAGTGATCAACAGCCTTGTTCGTATGTGTCTTCTCAGTGATGCTGTTTATTTACCTTTTGTGCACAACTGCAAGAAGACAGAAATAAGTCAAAGAAAAAGTAGTATGGCATACCGCGAAAAACAGTTTAAGTAATTAAATACTTTAGGGAGGACAACTGGAATCTTTGCCAAAGAAATTGTTCTAAATCCTCAATTCATGCTTGTCAGACCGTGACGGAAAGCAGCTGTAGTGGTCACGCATATGTACATTTGTCCACTAGTATAATTAAAGTTTGAACGCTCCGTAATCAACCCTAAACGGCGTCATTTTAACAATTTACAGATGGTGAAACATCAACCGATTCCATTGACAACATACACATTAGATATGTTTGCAGTGACTAGTCTACCCTTACAATGTGGAAAATTGCTGTTAGTCTCCAGATATATGTATAAATTTTATCTTTAAAAACATTCACCCTGCTAGCAGTTACACAATCTGTAGATAATTTGCACCTTTCATTCCATTGTCCTATGTGAAAAGGAATACATCCTGATACCCAATTTACATTGATCCTTTTCTAATGTTACATCATGTCCTCTATCTTTCTTGAGTGAGAAAACATATTTCTTTAAATGTTTTCATATCCATTCAATATTGTAAACACTTCAATTTTATTTTCTCTTAACCTCCTTGTCTCCATTGTTGTTAAACCACATTCTTTTAGGCGTTCTACGTAACTAAGGTCTCTCAGTTCTGGAGTCATTTTCTCTCTTCTGTATTATATAGCCTTCTTACAATATGGTCTCCAAGCTTGTATACACTATTCTAAATGAGGCAACTATTGCTATATACACAGGTAAAATTAACTGTTATATTTCTCCTAATCAACCCAAGAATGTGATTACCCTTTGAAGCTGCAATACCACACTGCACTGAAAATTTCACATCAGCACGTATTGTTATTATATACCAGTATCTCCTATTTTGTAGTTTAAATCCAAGTTCCTGTGTGTAGACATTTACTTTTTTTTAAATTGAAAAACATCTTCCATTTTTCTTACTTTTTAAACTAATTTGTTTAGATCGTTTTGTAAATATTGTTTATCACCATCATTGTTACCTGGTCTAAACACTTTGTGTCTTCCGCCAATTTCAGTGCGTTGCGTGTTATATTATCGACCAATAATAAATGTCCTAACTCTGTTCCTTGTGGTACCACAATCAAAACTGATTTCATCTACTACAACACGCTCCTGTAAGTAAGCCATGTTTCTATCCAGTCGACTATGCCATCCCCGATACGATGGGCTTTTAATCGAAGTAGTAATATCTGATGTGGCACTTTGATGAACGCTTTCTGAACATCTAAGTAGATCATATCTACTGGTGATCAATCATCTACCCACTAAGTGATTTCTTAAAAAAACCCAGCATATTTGTTTAACATGACCTCTTTGTTAGGAAACAATGTTAATTTGTTAAGGAAGTCCACCATATGTTATTTAATTAACCTTTCTAATAATTTACAAATTACTGATGTTAAACTCACTGGTCTGTATTTCTCTGATTTATTTCTTGATTCCCTTTTAAATAATGGTATGATGTTTACTTTTTCCATTGAAGAGGAACCACTCCCTCTTTTAATTACAAGTTGAACACACTTTCAAGTGGTATACTAAAACCCAGGTGATATATTATCCCTCATTGCCTTTACTTTCTTGGCTATCATTTCTGGAATTACAATTAACGATAAAACATTCCGATTTAGCCTTCTGAAATTTAGCATATGGAACTGGTAATGAACTAATATCCTCTCTGGTAAACACTTTCCAGCACTGTTTTCTACCGGTCCAACCTTGTCTCTTACGTATTGCTTACCCCTAACATATGAATAAACACTTTTGTGGACGTTTCTTCTGTATTTTGTGTATATTTAATTTCTGATTTTACTTTGATGTCAAAATTTACTTGATTATGATCACTGTTACCCAATGGTTCATGTGTTTTTACATTGTCCACTAATTCATTGTGTGAGGATAAAACTATATCTAATACATTCTCTCCCTTCGTTGGTTCCCGCATGTGTTGAATAAGGAAGCTATCCTGTATTAAAATTATAAATCGATGGTCTTCACCTCCTGTACTCTACATATTTCCATTGCATTTGTCCGTTGTTAAGATCTCCCATTATGATACACTCCCCTTTACTCACTTCCTTTGTAGTGGTTGTTGTATGTTATCCTCTTCGTTTATATCTGGACTTCGATAAACTAATCCAATAGTTAATGTTGAATTTCCTGTAATTATATTGCTCCATACAACTTTATCGCAATCTGCTTCCCTTTGTAATTTTATTTCATAATCCTAAATAGATTGTTTAATATATAAAATAACCACCTCTCGATTTCTTCCTATTCAATCTCTCCTAAACATTACGTATTCTGTCAGTCCTTATTCAGCATCTTTTATGTCTTTGTTGGCCCATGACTCTGTTATATGTTTTACCATGGTCAATATGTTTTACCATGATGTTTAATTCGGTTTTCCTATTTGCTATGCTCCTTTCATGTTAATACACACATTTACAGCCAGCTTAAGAATTTTTTTACAGGTTTATGTGTATTAGTGGCCTCTTGTCATGTTTGAGGCAACTCTAAATAACCCCCTGCGCTTCTTCTTTAAACAAAGTTTGCTACAAAATATTTGTGATGCTACCCATGCCACCTTCGACTGCTGCTGAGAGTTCATCCGCAAACACTGCTGCACCCTTTCCACTTAGATGAAGCCCATCCCTCACGAACACTTCAGCCCTACGTCACATATGCCACATTTCTGTGACAAATGTTATTTTCTTAGAAAAAGGCTGCTGTTCAGGATATGGGAATATTACCGAGAAGTCTTATCGTCAGTTACTCAAGGTCGAGGTACGCATGTCTCTCGTACTGGCTCCTCGCGGTAGACTCCGGCGGCTGCTCTTCTACCAGGTCCGCTCGGCGAGGTACATAGCGCTGTGCAAATCTACGTGCCAAGGTCCAGCGCTGTAACGAAACAAACGGGTAAATTCTTATAAGAAGCAATAATTATGGTACTCGTGCGCACGCTGTAGACCCCGCTTATCAGAATCGCCGATATGAGAATCAACCGTTTAGTAAAATCATACATATTGGCCAGGACGGAAATATTCTTTATTCCTGCTGTATTAAAAATTAATCAGCCCTTAATAGAACCACATTGATCTGGCTACACATATCGTTAACCATATTGCACATTACTTTTGTTATGACATTAATAATAATATTATTAATGTAATAAATTTGAATATTATTCAAATTTATGACTTTGAACTGCATTTCAATGGTATAATTAAATACGCATTTTTAACCATATTGTGGACATGCCCGTAGTATTCGACGGAAATACTATTAATATTATGGACAGATTTGTGTGTGATTTGTGTGAAGATAGAGGAAGTAGCAACGAGGCACAGAGGAGATTTCAAGCAGGAGCAGCAGCAGAGCGTCGAAGGTATTATGTGAGCCAGAAAGTTGAAGAAATATCTAAAGGAAAAATGCTAGAAGCCTGCTTTGTACTATCTTGTGTATATGGGTTGGGAACACGTGCACTGACAAAGGGAGAAGATAAAGGTATCAGACAACAACTGGGATCGCATAATACATATGTAAGGACGATGCGGGAAAGTACAATAATTCATCGGAATGAAGAAACACCTGACCTGAGGAATAATTAATTAATTAATTGATTGATTAAGATAACATGGAAAACAGAAGAGGGTAGAAGAAGGAGAAGACTTAATTAAGATCCAACCATAATGTTCAGAGCTATCTCGAAAGGGCAGACCAACTCAGACTATGGCATTGTGCAGTGTATGGGCGGAGTAAACAGAACCACAACAATGCAACTCACAATGTGCAGTGTATGGGCGGAGTAAACAGAACCACAACAATGCAACTCACAATGTGCAGTGTATGGGCGGAGTAAACAGAACCACAACAATGCAACTCACAATGTGCAGTGTATGGGCGGAGTAAACAGAACCACAACAATGCAACTCACAATGTGCAGTGTATGGGCGGAGTAAACAAAACCACAACAATGCAACTCACAATGTGCAGTGTATGGGCGGAGTAAACAGAACCACAACAATGCAACTCACAATGTGCAGTGTATGGGCGGAGTAAACAGAACCACAACAATGCAACTCACAATGTTGCCCATGCCCTGCATTGCTGTGTTGAGGACTTCCATTCTCTGTTGTTCGTATCGCATGGTAACCGTCGGATCGACGAGCGGCGGCCGCGGCGGAGATCGCTCCTTCCACACGTTCCGTCGCTTCGATAAATGCGGCCTGACGAAAAAGGAACATATTGACACCGTTGGAATTAACAACCATCTTTTGATAGATTTATCTTAATGTCTCGTACATTTGCAGATTTAATACGCATATCATCTTTAGTGTCAGATACATCCTTCGTTAGGTGGCCGTGATACATCTTGTCAGGTATAATTACTGTGCAAATTGATGATACATCCAATAATGATTCTTGTTTTGTCGATTATGTTAACCACATCAAACCAAATCCTTTCGATGTTATTACATGCTACGTCAGTGTGTTTCCTTCATTAGTCAATTATATACACATAATTGATTATAAAAGTAACATTCTCACTAAGAGATGAAATATTACAGTCATTATGATAAAACGTAAAGCACCACAACAAAGTGACGTACATGCAGTTGGTGACATGGTTACCCGGCGATGCTCTGCGACGGTTACGTCTGCACGTTATCACGACGAAGACGACGAGAATGACAACGAGAATGAGTAGAACGAGACTGATCGTCGAACCGAGTACGACGGGAAACCACGACAAACCTACGGAGGAAGAAGATGACCGTAATAATGGCACCAATAAACAATAACTACCAACATCTGATTATATACTCTTTCTGGTAACTGGCTAGTAACAGTAATAACATATTTAAATATTTAACAAGCAAAGCAAATAGTTTGTTATTTTCAATGATAATTCAAAGGAATTCCATGCATGCTGGCCAGTTTGTGTTAAACATTATACCTGCTCACTTTTATTTGCACTGATAGTAACGTAAGCACGTTACCTGATCCTCCCAACACATTTTCTGAAACAAAGAAGAAAACACACGTTATTGAAATAGCATGTGTGTCCTATAAGCTTGGAGACCATATCGTATGAAGGATATGGATCCGCTTGAACGAATACATAGGAGAGCAACTAAAACAGTTCCAGAACTGAGAGACCTTAGCAACAAAGACCTTAGCAACAAAGAACGTCTAAAAGGGTGTGGTTTAACAACACCACAGAAAAGGAAGTTAACATTAGATCAAATTGAATTTTCTTAAGATATTGAATGGGTATGAAAATATTGATAGCAATATTTGCTTCTCACTCAAGAAAGAGAGTAGAACTAGAGGACATGAGGCAACATTAGTAAAGGATCAAGATTGGATGTCAGGAAGTACTCGTTCTCACTGAGGACAATAAATAAATGGAGGGAATTGCCTACAGATTGTGTAAATGCTAGCAGCATGGATATGTTTAAAAACAAGGCTGACATATATCTCAGGATTACACATAGATTACAAAATGTTGGACTCTCGATAAGCCAATGGTTTCCTTCTCCACTTGTCATCTAGGCCTTTGCCTTGGATCGCACTCTTCCTGTGATTGAATGTGTGTTCAAGTAAAATGTTTCTGTTTTTTTTTTTGTATTCAGTTCCAAAGTTCGTTCTGGTAGTGTGTGTTTGCGTGCATGTGTGCGTGCGTGCGTATGCATGTATGTATTTACGCATGCATGCATGCAAATATGTATGCATTTTAAATTTATTTTTAAAAGTTATCATAACATTTAGTGTCATGACATTTAGTGGCAGATTACTACACAAGACTACACTTACCAGAAAACACAAAGCTGTTGGGATCGACAGTCTTGTTGCCAATCTTGAATGGATTCTGACTGAAGATCTTGCTCAGCAATTCGTTGTTCGTGACGTCATCCACCCCAAGAGAAAAGTCTACGATGACGCTGCCCTTCCTAACAATTCGTATACAATAAATATGAATGAAACATCAAACTGGGCGGTTATTTGTGTCATTTACACTTTAATAAAACATATTATCTTAACCATTGAACATTTATGGCAAACACTCTAAAGTAATACATGCATATTTTAACTTAGATACGCACGTGAATCGTATGTCTTCTACATATACTAGACTTGATCCTGTCTCACGGTTATAGGCGATTTCCAGCTGGAAGAAAGCGTCGGTACTGTTAAGCACATACAATGAAGTCAGCAAGGGAACCAGTAAATAAGCAATACATAAATGCTAGTAATCGTTGACTTCGGAAACACATACTTCGGAAACATATATATATATATATATATATATATATATATATATATATATATATATATATATATATATATAATTTATTGAGCTGAAATAACTGCTGCTGTTGTGTCGTTACGAAATTACATCATGTAGGAAGAAAACGGACTAAGCATCAGAGGTTCACCGCACCTTCATTTGGACTTCTCTTGCCAGTATGATATATTCTGGTAAATTGATGTTGCTCCATTTCTTTTCGAAACGAAGATCCGGTACTCGAAACTGTCCGTAGTATCTGACTATCGTCTTCACTGTAAGGCGATACATATTTTGTTGATTTAAGCAGTATTCACGCATAAAAAGCATCATATAAGAAGAGCAAACAAAAACTGTAGGCTAACTGGTCATTCTAAATATTTGATTTTTAGACCAGCCGCGTTTCTATGCATTGCACGGGGAGAAAAGGTAGACATACATATGTTCTAGTTAAAGTCGCGTATATGGATATTTAGAATCTTACTAGAATGGAGATAGCCTAACGTACATGTATGTTATGCTACACCTTCTAGAAATAGGCGTTCTTTATCTCGGGCGCCAAGCATTCATGGTTTCATCTGCGACCACAGGAAAGCATTGTAACACTTTTACAACATTTAATTGAAACACGCTGTTACACATATGTATTGTTAAAATACACACTGGTGACATAGTGGAGAAACATGACTAAATTACTCGATAAACATTACATTGTATACAGTTTATGATAATGATAGTTTTGCTTACGTAGACATGTATGCGTAAATGGAAATCTGAATTGGCTTAGATACCATTACCGCTGCTACTTGCTCCAATGTAGGGTAACATTAGATGATATGAAATTGGCTGTTCTGATATTGGTGATTTTAGACTATTTGTTAGATATAATTACTGTTTTCACATATACAGTTTAGGTCACTTCCAAGAGACTGGTTATAGAGACACACATTTGTTACTAGCTGTATATGCTTTGGATTAATTTTTCACGTTGCGTCGCATTACTTTCACCTTCGCATCTTTAACCATGTAATATTACAACATTTCCTTCAAAAGTGTCGTTTATATTTTGTATATGCGTTCTACATTCTTAAATATTAGATTGGTTGTTGTGGAAACAAATTCAGCAGCATGTGCATTAATTATCCAACAAATAAACTAGCTTAGTTGGTAGTTTTACAAAGAAATGCACATACCTGAGGCTTTGACAGAGTTAACGTCAACAGAAAATCCCGCAAATGTTCCGCTCTTCTTTGCGATGGCATTGCGAATATTCGTCACCGTCGATGTAGCTGCAGCTTTCATCATTTCCAGCATATACTTGACTACAACGCTGCCCTTGCTGTGCACAACAAACATTTCGCTAGAATTTGTAGCAGATACCGTGTGTGTGAGAGAGAGAGAGAGAGAGAGAGAGAGAGAGAGAGAGAGACAGAGAGAGAGAGAGAGAGAGAGAGAGAGAGAGAGAGAGAGAGAGAGAGAGAGAGAGAGAGGAGAGAGAGAAAGAGAGAGAGAGAGGGAGGGAGGGAGAGAGGAGAGAGATAGAGAGTGTGACAGAGAGAGAGAGAGAGAGAGAGAGAGAGAGAGAGAGAGAGAGAGAGAGAGAGAGAGACAGACAAACAGACATACAGACAGACAGAGGCACAGACAGACATACACACAAATACCCAGACTAATTGTACAGATATAAGCAGAGGGATACTTGACGAGGTAAGATTAATGATATTATAAGTAATGTAATATGACAAGGTGAATCATGGACCGCTTAATAGATAGTTAAATGATATTAAATAAATGTTTGCCAAATTAAATGACAACGAGTTTATTAGAGATGGGGAGCGGAGTCTGGTGGTGGAGTCGACGGTAAGGCGGGGCCAGTGGCGGAGTAAGAAAACAAAAAGAAACATCGAAGACCAGTATCGATGCCAGCCCTCACCACGGACTTCAGAGGAAAAGAGGATAGCAACAAGATATTCATATAACCTACCTGAAGGCTACATCCAAGATTTTGTATCTTCCCTTTCCGAGCTTGTCATCAAGTATATTTTCGAGCTGAAATTAAGAAACAAGCTAAATATTAATATAATTAGTTCAGCACTCATTAAAGTAAAATGTCACATTTGTACCAAAGCATCATTCAGCATGTTATATGATTTTTCGTAATTCTTTTAACTGCATTTATTTTTGTGTAAAATAGCATGGACAGTATTATGACCATCATGTATGTTGATATAAAACATTTGTTTTTCACATAAATGCTATATTTATTACTAAAGGCGAAACTGACCGCATCGACGACTTTTGTCTTCAGTAATCGATATTCAATTGAATTCTTGTTCTTCAAATTTTCCGAGTACGATTGAGTCTCCAACTTCACATTGAGATCGACCCTGGCTATGTCAGATACAGCTATTCCTAAAAGAAAAGTCCACATGCAGATCGACTGACGTAATTTTTATTATTTTGTTGCGATATCTAAGTAAAAGTTTTGTTCTCACTATTCCAAGGATATATAACACACATTTCCTTCAGAACAGCAGAACCACACAACAATATTCACATGTGTAAACTATTATTTTTACCCGTAAGTAGGCCTCTTACGGGTTTTCTTAAATGTGACGGGAATGGGAGACATTCGTTGCGGTTTTGTGCGTTTTGAACAAGGCTTTTTGTATTAATGGATACGGCCCACGTTTTCGAATGATACAGGAATAGCATATCATCATTTCAAAACACGTCCGAGAAACAACTCCGTCGAATATTTGAGCTGGGAGCAGTCAGCTGCGCGAAAGTCTCGTCAGATCCAATAAATATATTTAAGTTTGCGCGGCGAGGTCCTTTTAGGAATGCGAGGCAAACCAGCGAATGTACACAACAACACGGGTTGTTTTATGAACTTAGGGGTTTCTGTTGTCAGTCTTATTGGTATTCACCTCTCAGGGTTGTCACCTATGATAAGAAGGAACATATTCATTGCAAAAGAGATCCCATTACAATAAATAAAGCCACAAAACATGACGGCGATTGCGTAAAAATTTTAACACGTAGCAGACACGTGATATATATTTCACACACGTGCTTTTTTGTGCTATTGAGCGTATGGAGGTTACTACGATAGTGATACAATTGGGTCTTTGGAGCAGTCTACCTGACCCATTGAAATATTTTTATTTATAGAACAGCAGTTAGCACAAGGTGAATGTACGAGTATTAAGGTGTTTTAAACAATACATTAACTAGTGCAATGTTTTTTTTTTTTTCGATATATGAATTTAACCATTGTTATAAATAACACTGTTTTGTAATCGCTAACTGTGATATTATTGTTGTATAAACTTGAGTTCAATAAACATTTCCGTTTCCGATTCCGATATTCCTGTTATGCAGCTGTGATTTAATGCTATTGCTTTAACTTCCAACATACTTACTTTGTTGACAACTTGTGCCGTAGTAAAGGGATGTGCAACTACATGTATAGGCATTCACGTAGTCCTGGCAAGATCCTCCATTCTGACAAGGAGTGCTTTGACAGTCATCGATATCTACCGATACACATAACGAGTATAAACACGTGAAGCATGATTATACACATGGGTTAATAGTGGTTCGTACAACGACTTTTTGATGCAAGCTTGATTTAACATACGACAGGGGTTCTTGGGCGCCAATAATACTTATGCTATAGCTGAACACGGTACAATATACAATGGTAATATTATTTAATATAGTCATTAAGAAGTTGTTTCTTTTAGTCGTTGACGTATACTATTATTGCATTGATTTCTAAGCACGCAAGTTTCAATTATTAATGTGTCCATTTGTATAATTATTGTTGAGTGCACCATTAACTAACTATACTTAGATATTCTCACAAGAATAAATTAATACACGTGACCATGTCCACTGTTCTATGAGAGTATTTTACTTTTCGAAATTATATAGTCAGTGTGATGACTTCATCTAGTTTAGTATAATATATATGCACACAGAATATGAACGTGCAGCAAAGCTAACCATATCTGTTTCACAGCTCGTTCCTGTGTAGCAGGGAGAGCATTTGCACGTGAACATATTTATCTTGTGCATAAAACAACTTCGACCATGTTGGCAAGAGCTGCTCGAATATTCATTGATATATACACTCCTATTGTTAGAAACTATAGAAGCGATGTGGTTCTGGAGATGCCAACTGTTTCTTCCCACAGTGGCAAGGTAAGATCGGAAGCATGATAACAAAGGTGGTGTCCGAGGCCAGTCGCACCAAGTTTATGGACTTTTGCAGGACGCGATGAGATGATTGCACCGGATGTGTTCGAATAACCCTGGTGGTGTGAAAGTGTTTGACACTAACGTACTAGTTCAATATAGAATTCATAACTGTTTCACGACAACGGGTGGTGGCATCAGTTTGCACAAACATGAATTTGTTAAATGTTTTACATATTTAATCGTGCGTGCGTTCGTACGTGTTTCCTGCAGGTATTTTAGTAAATATAAATCCAGCCACCTGATGTCGTTCTATAAAACTGGGCACTCCCTTTTTCAAAGTATTTTCCACACATGGGCGCGTCATTTGAAAGATAAAAGTATACTAGTTTAAAGTAAACGCTAAGGTGGTTGTCCGTTTTATTGTACGGAAAACACGATTGAATGCATAAATACCAAGCTTGCACACACGTGAATAGCTGCATAACATGAATGTAATATTCTATATACAGTCATACCTGTTTCACAGTTTTCACCAGTGTAGCCAGCGAGACAGTTACACGTGCGTGTGTTGTTAGTTTCCACGCAGGTACCTCCGTTTTCACATGACTTCGCTGTACAGTTGGATCCTGCAAGAGAGAATATCCAGTGAAAGAAAAATGTAATTCATGCGCAACAAACCAATTAAAGCTGGTTTTGCTGCCGTATTTTAAATAAATAAATATTATGCTTTACATATATAATCGTATTCACCAGTTGCTGTTCACATTGTTGCTCAAATGTTGTGATCAAATGCACAATAATGTAATTACCAACGTTTTTGGTGTCTCAAACATACCCGTTTCACAGTTAGTCCCGCTGTAGCCAGGAACACATTGGCAGGAGAACATATTGAAGTCTGGCGTGGAACAAGTTCCGCCCTTCTTGCACGGATGGCTCGAACATTCATCGTAGTCTACAACATAAGCTGTACTGGTAACCGCTTAGACGTTGTTACTGTTTAGGCTGTAATGCCCACAAACACGCGCGCATGCATTCGTTTGCACGCACGCACGCACCCATAACATTGGCGTTGACACGTAAACAACAATATATATATATATATATACATAAACACACAAAAAAATTGGAGGTACTGACACGAAAAGATCGTCTATAGGCAGTCAAATACAGTTCTGCTACCACTTTTTGTGTGTGTGTGTGTGTGTGTGTGTGTGTGTGTGTGTGTGTGTGTGTGTGTGTGTGTGTGTGTGTGTGTGTGTGTGTGTGTGTGTGTGTGTGTGTGTGTGTGTGTGTGTGTGTGTGTAAATTTATGTACTGTTTCCAGGCGCACATTTTTTCGTAGTTTCCTGCGTTCTGGTTACAGTGGCCACCGTTCTTGCACGGGCTACTCTCGCTTTTATTTATATTATTAATTTATACACACATGCACACGCATGTTAAACTACCAGCAATAATCGTGATAGTGATAAGTGATGACGACGACAAACTGGCTTGTTAATATACGAATGTGTAACCCACCTTCATCGCAGTTCAGACCGGTGTATCCAGGCGTACATTTGCATTGGTACTTTCCTGCGTTCTGGCTACAGTTGCCACCGTTCTTGCACGGGCTACTGTCGCAGATTTCGATCTCTGAAAATATATTGTATTTAAGTGTCCTCGTATTTTTACATTTGAAGCAGCTACACAAGTATATCTTAGTGTCGGATAATAATTCTTCCCCTAATTCACCAAAAAAGTTGCATTCAAATACATTAGATTTAAAACAAGAATTGGTTCTCTGAAAAAAGACAACCTATTGAAAAATATTCTAAATTCTTAGTAACTTGTCAATAATATTTTCAAAAGTTTATGTATTGCAAGAAAGGGTTTGTGGTTTAACTACCGAAGTTGTTCCTTTTGTACATATATACAATCACAGCTTGTCTGCGCACACAACAAGCACTATCAATGGATCGACAGTAATACATAAATTACGTTTAAATGGTTTATCTTATTCTACACATCTCGACAAACAAATGCAAACGAATTCTAACCAAGCAAACAAGTTTAGCTAATATAGTTGGATTTGTGAGGATGATGAACCGTTTGAATGAATACTTTTGAACGGAAGACGTTTGTCGAATGCATGAACCGTTTGAAGGAATACTTTTGAACGGAAGACGCTTGTCGATTGCGCCGACAATATTTCAAGCTAGTTACTAACCTATGCTAAAAAGGAAACAATACGTCATAATAAATATAACAATTCTACAGATACATTAATAAATCAACGCAACCTTTAATGAACTAATAACGATATGTTGCATAGAGCAAATACTTCCTTACCATTCTTGCAAAATTATGTGTTTCTGTCAACGTAGTTTTGCAACATGCCTAACCAATTGATGTAGACCTGTATCTGACTGAATACGATGCGATTGCCTACCAGTCTCGCAGTTTCTGCCAGTGAAGCCGCGTACACAGGAACAGCGGTATCTCTCAACGAGGTCTTTGCAAGTTCCGTTATTTCTGCATGGTGAGCTTGCACATTCGTCGATATCTGAAATTGTGATTTGATTGAAGATGGAACTATACGCTGTTTCAAAACAAATATGTGCAAGCAATTTGTTTATGTTTTACGACCCCAATGGCCGACACGAGGGATCAAAGGTTGAGTGAAAATATAGATATGTACTCGATTGAACGTGACATTGAATTGTATATGTATATTGCTACATTTATATTTACATTGCAATTAATTCAATCAAGTTGTGTAATGCATATTATATATAACATCTTTTACACACCTATCTGGCAGTTGTTCCCACTGTATCCCGGCATGCACGTGCAGTTGTACGCATTGTCTCCGTTGTGACACTCTCCTCCGTTCGCACACGGGTCACTTTCACACTCGTCCAAATCTAGGCGAAACACCACACGTAATCGAAATGTATATGCACTGCACGTTTTGGTGGTTCAAATACAACAAATTAGGCCGATTGTTAGCAATGTGTGCAAGTGACACCGTTTTTTTTTTTAGTATATTGACTTTCGGGGCATTTTCAACATACAAGGTCGGGGCATTGAGCCTATGTTGTTTAACGGCCCCTAATAGCACCCAAGCCACATTCTGCCCCTAAACTGTGCCTTCGAGACGAAGGGACAAGGGAAGAAACGAGTTGACCTCGATGAGATATGTGTCAACTTTGTTTTTAAACATATTCAAGTTACCGTTACACAATCTGTATATATATATATATATATATATATATATATATATATATATATATATATATATATATATATATATATATATATATATATATATATATATATATATATATATATATATATATATATATGTATATGTATGTATATATATGTATATATATATATATATATGTATATACATATATATATATATATATATATATATATATATATATATATATATATATATATATATATATATATATATATATATATATATATAAGGTCGCGGTGGGGTGGTCACATGTTTGTGGGTGACCTTGTGGCGAAATGGCCCCACCTGTTTGTAATTAAATTTGTGTATTGGTGGTGGAATGTCTGTATTCTTTGCATTACATGTTCATGACGACTTCTTGATGTATATATGTTATCGTCATGCCTGTAGGAATGTGGGCTCTGAGAAACTTGCCGGACGGGGCTGTACATGTGTTCAGTTCCTGTCTGGTTTGCTTTGAGGAGCTCACATTCCTGTTAATGTGCTTCCCAAAGTGGCTGCGTGATAAGCAGTCCACTTTGCAATAAAACGTCATTTATTTGGCCCTTTTCAATCTCTACTACATCTGACTTGTGTTGGTTATTGCATAAATGGATTTATGCAACTTACAGCTGCATAACAGATTTTATGAGATAACCAAGGCAAGTCTTGCCCTGGGTGTCCGAGACTACACCGGAACTATTTGGCCAAATAATTTGTATTACTCCACGATATCCAGCCAATCACGGCTTAACGGAAACCAGTTCAAACCAGAGCCAGCAGCTGGAATCTTTCACTCCTGTTCCAGTCTCTGCATCGCGAAGTTGTGTCTAGAAAATTTGTCTCTCGAAATCCGCCCTCCTCCCCACCTTCCTTCCTTATTTTCAACACTTAGTGTAAAATGCGATTGTACATCGTTGATGAAATAGGAAGTTGGAAGATGTCGAAACCGCTTTCCCCACTTTTCGCTTTATACTAGATGAACACAGGGGTTTATCCCCTAGTAGTTGGTGTTCATGGGGTTTTCTGCGCAGACAGGCTTCCTGTTTCTTCATCGGTATTCTTGGCTTATGTTTATATAGGTTAGCGAAATGGCCCCACCTGTTTGTAATTAAATTTGTGTATTGGTGGTGGAATGTCTGTATTCTTTGCATTACATGTTCATGACGACTTCTTGATGTATATATGTTATCGTCATGCCTGTAGGAATGTGGGCTCTGAGAAACTTGCCGGACGGGGCTGTACATGTGTTCAGTTCCTGTCTGGTTTGCTTTGAGGAGCTCACATTCCTGTTAATGTGCTTCCCAAAGTGGCTGCGTGATAAGCAGTCCACTTTGCAATAAAACGTCATTTATTTGGCCCTTTTCAATCTCTACTACATCTGACTTGTGTTGGTTATTGCATAAATATATATATGTATATATATGTATATATATATGTTCCATTCATTCATTTAAACATATTCAAGTTACCGTTACACAATCTGTATATATATATATATATATATATATATATATATATATATATATATATATATATATATATATATATATATATGTATATGTATATGTATGTATATATATGTATATATATATGTATATACATATATATATATATATATATATATATATATATATATATATATATATATATATGTATATATATGTATATATATATATATATGTATATATATATATATATATATATATATATATATATATGTATATATATATATATGTATATATATATATATATGTATATATATATATATATATATATATATATATATATATATATATATATATATATATATGTTCCATTCATTCATTGCCCTATGTGAGAACGAGTACTTCCTGATATTCAATTTACACTGATGCCTCATGTCTTCTAGTTTTAATTACTTTCTTGGATGAGAAAAAGTTGTTCTATCAATATTTTCATACTCACTCAATATCTTAAAAACTTCAATTTGATCTCCACTTAACCGCCCAATACTGATCCTTGTGGTACTCCACTCAAAACTGATTTCCAGGTTGAAACCTCCCCATCTACTATGACAAGCTGTCTTCTGTTATTCAGCCATTGTTCTACCAGTCGATTGTGCCACCCCTGATACCATAGGCCTTTAATTTAAATTGTAATCTTTGATGTGGCAATTTGTCAAAGGCTTTCTGAAAATCTAAATATAATTTTTTTTTATAATATCTACTGGTAATGCCTTATCTGTCACTTATCCACAAAAATAAAACAACGTATTTGATAAGCATGTCCTCGCTTGTAGGAGTTGATATAGATTTAATAATTTAGGCCTAACAAGGAAGTCCACCATATGGTCTTTAATTAATATTTCTAATAATGTACAAATCACTGTTGTTAAACTCACTGATCTGATTTTTCTTATTTACTTCTCGGAACGTTTTTGTAGAATGGTATGATGTTTGCTTCTTTCCATTCAAAAGGAACCACTCCCTCTTTTAATGACAAGTTGAACACTCTTGCAAGTGGTGTACTAATGTGTTCTACTGTTTCCATAAGTAGTTTTTGAGGAATTACATCCACTCCAGTTGATTTTTTTTCCTTCATTGCCTTTATTGTCTTAGCTACCATTTCTGGAGTTACGCTTAACTGCCCTAAATATTCTGATTTAGCCTCCTGAAATTTAGCACGTGGAACTGATAATGAACTAATATCCTCTCTGGTAAACAATGAACTGAGGTATCCATTTAGGTCTTCCGCCATTAAAATACCGTGTGATATTATATTTCCAGCAATGTCTTCTAGTGGTCCAACTTTGCCTCGTACGTTTTGTTTACTCCTGATATATGCATACAAACTCTTGCTGTAAATTATTATGTTACATGGTTTTGTTTTTTCATAGCTTCTTTTAGGTTTTCTAATTTCATTTGTAGCTGCATTAAATGCCTCTTTGTAATGTGCGTAGTCTTCATCCTTTCTGGTACGTCTATACGCCCACCAAATAGTTTGTTTGTGCGCTATTTGTCTATATATGGATGTGTCACCGCGACTCCGGAAACTATCCTGCACGTATAGTGAGTGCTAATTGTATCACCACTACCAAATTCTATCAAATTTAAATTCTTCACCTCCTTTGCACAAATCCTGTTTTGGAGCTCTATTTCTTAAAAAGTGACCCCATTAATGGACCCTTCGTCCATATCTAGTTGTAAATTGAACACAAAGTCAATTTCAATTGTTCTTCAATTATCACCTCTGCAACGATACCTCACTGACGTTACGACGCGGTGAAGTAATAGGTGTGTCATACCTTCACACACAGTTGCGTTGTACTGAGTGAATCCAGCGTGACAGACACACTTGAAAGTTCCGATGGTGTTAATGCAGTTCGCGAGGTCGTCACACGGGTTACTGACGATACACTCGTCGATGTCGTGGTGACAGTCACCGCCTTCGAAACCGTCCGGACAATCAACACAGCCGGTATTCTCGTCGCATACAGTGGCGCTGTTACGGCAACTGCAGTCACGTAGACAGTCCTTGCCCCATGTTCCACTCGGACATGCTGCAATACAATACACAGTATACGGAAATGCAAAGATGCAACACACACACATAATGTTTTACAATATGTATTATATCAAGTTCAAAGGAAAATGAGGAATGTTAATTAACCACCACATAGGCCTACTCAAAATTATAACATTATATTAAAATGACCGAATTTGCTTCGACCTTTTCTCTATTTTATAGACACTCATAGATATAACTCGCAGTTGTTGCACTGTGCTGACTGTTCTATTATGACAGACATTATGTTTTAATATTCGATTGGAAGTTGAGCTAATGTATATTCGTAGTACAATTTTCGCTTTCCTTAACTTATATATTATATGCAGCCCATCGAAACCTTTGCGAAGCCGCGGTTTCATAATTTGTATAATTTATCTGCTGAGCACCATTAATCAAGTTAAGCATTGGATAAGTAGCTAAACTATTCTAAAAAAACTAATCCTAACTGTGACTACCATTTCAGCACATTACATGAACAAGCGTTTGATGTGAGCACGTAGTCAATAACATTGCATAGCGACAAACACACGCACACGCACACGCACACGCACACGCACACGCACACGCACACGCACACGCACACGCACACGCACACGCACACGCACACGCACACGCACCCACCCACCCACCCACCCACCCACCCACCCACCCACCCACACACACACACACACACACACACACACACACACACACACACACACACACACACACACACACACACACACACACACACACACACACACACACACACACACATGCATACATACACGCACACAATTAAGGTATTCACCATATCGATAATAGTGGGTTTTAATGCAAACATTAAAGTGAGAAATATCAACACCCACGTTTGCAGCCTTTCTTTTCGTTCATCAGTTGGAAGCCGTTGTTGCAGCTGCAGGTAAAGCCACCGTTGAAGTTCGTGCAAGTGTGAGCACAGCCTCCGTTTTTCTCTAAGCACTCGTCCATGTCTGTAAGCATAATTTAGCAATATAGCATTAACCCTTTACAATATAGCATTAACCCTTTACAATATAGCATTAACCCTTGTATAATTACAAAGCGTGGCCGTTGTTTACGTTTTTAGCGGCGACGGAGGCAGCCGCCACCACCGCCACCACCACCACCACCACCACCGCCACCACAACCACCATGATTACCACCACCACCACCACCAACAACAACAACAACAACAACAACAACAACAACAACAACAACAATAACTACAACTACACTAACAACTACACCAACGTGGACAACAATAATAAAAACAGCAGTTTCATTAGCAACATCAGCACAATCACTACTACCACCAACACCACCACCACCACCACCACCACCACAACCACCACCACCACCACCACCACCACCACCACCACCACCACCACCACCACCACCACCACCACCACCACCACCACCACCACCACCACCACCAACGAAAACGACAGCGACAGCGACAGCCACAGCGACAACGACAACGACAACGACAACGACAACGACAACGACAACGACAACGACAACGACAACAACAACAACAACAACAACAACAACAACAACAACAGCAGCAGCAACTTCAACAACACCAAAAATATCATCACAACGACAAAGCAGTAGCTGCAACAAGCAGCAGTTGTACTACCAACAACAACAAAACAACAGAACAACAGGAAACACCAGCCAATCATGTCTTCCTAATAATATTGTGTACCTTTACATGCTTTGGCATCGTCAGCAAGACTGTATCCAGATTGACAGAAACACGCATGGGTATTTGAGCCATTCTCTTTACAGCCATACGAACAATTCAGTCGGCGGCATTGTATTTTCATGTCCGCAACTGTGATAAAGTAAAGTTTCAGTTTGATTTTAGTTTTGCTGGATACATACACGCACACATAAGATATGTGTTTGATGTGGTAATAATTCACCTCTATGCCAACTATTTTCCTGTCCTGGCAATATTTAACGCCGTCTTCATGTGGAAGACATGAATGCAAAGCTGGATACTGCATATTATATTTCATTCTAACGCATGGTGTGACAATAATATTACCCAGTCACTTTTTACGACGTCCTCTAAACTTCAATAAAATACATTGGAAAGCAAAGGAAGTGATATCGCATAATAACCCGATTAAGATAAGTTTACAGTCATGCAACGGTTTCATTCGTTCACACGCAACATTAGTTTTTGACAATAGCCATCAAAATAACTCAACTGACACTCTTAACGTCGTTGGCTGAGATAGTTTTGAAATGAATATGTAAGAAAGTGAGCAACAATGACTGGATGTTTTGGGCCACCGATCAATTCATATTTCCAACTCCTGGTGACCTACCAATGGTACACGTCTTGTTGCCCGTGTTGAATTTGTATCCGTTGAAACACGAACACACAAAGCTGCCGTTAGTGTTCTGACACCGTTGTTCACAGCCGGACGTCCTCTCGCCACACTCGTCTACGTCTGCAGCACGGGGCGACAATCACCATATTTACTTAAAAAATAATACTACGTTAATTTAAATAAAACGTTTACACCAATACATTTCATGGACAAATAAAACATTTACACCAATACATTTCATGGACAGATTATAGTATGCGAAATAGTTGAATGGATGCCAATATACCCACCTGTACAGTTCTTTTCGTTTTTCAGCAGTCGATACCCATCCTTGCACGTACACGTGAAGCCTTTTGTTTGGTCAACACAAATATGTTCACAGTCATGTCTTGGATTCCCGGGATCACACTCGTTAATCGCTGCAGAAGTAATAATATTATTTTGCGTACGAAATTCCATTACATGTATTTATTGCATTCTGCAAAGAATACGTATGGTACGAATATCTTCAATCCGGTTTTGTTGGGGCTCCGACTTCAAATTTGGTAGCGGAGTCTCCCAACACATCGATGAACAAATCACTCCATATATAAATTAGCTCCCTTCGGTAAATGATCCGTTAAAGGAATTAACATTCACATGATATTGACATTGATATAAAATGCAGTATGTTTGATAATCAATTGCAATTATGTGTAGGAATACATCAAAGCTATTCGTTATCTACATTAATGATCAATTACCTACGTACGCGTAGATTTATCTTGTATAAAATGTTTCGCCAAGACGGAAAGATAGTCACGTCGGTGCTGGTCCCACTAAAACTTACGCCCGAAACTTACGCTACATATTACAACATTCTTCAATATGGTAGTGTGGCTATCTGAACCATCTCTGTAGATACGGAACGGCTACATGTGGTCACGTAGCAATCTAGGTACCGATAGCAGACATGTAAAACAATCATGACTAAGCGGATATTTTTTTGACGACCAGATCCAATTATGGAGAATTCCAGCAGGAACTAAGCGACTTTCTATATCGTAACCTTCTAGACGAACAAGGGACGCGGGAAAACGTGATCAACGTAACAAAGTGGAAAATAACCGCCCACCACCCCAACCAATATAACTGAACATAACACTTAAAACACAATTTCGCTTTAATTTTACATCTCGGCAAGGCACATAAATGCATGGTCTAACCTGTTCACATTTGCTGTATTATTTCACTACTCACGTAAACAAATTCCTTCGTCGTATTCTGTTCCTTCTGGACACTCGCTGCAGTTGTACGACTTGCCGCAGGCCACTTGTTCTGCCGGAGTGATGTCAGTGCATTTTGTGCTCTCTGTACAAGGGTTGTCTTGACAACCGTCCAAGTCCAACTCGCAGAAATCACCTACGCAGAAGACACAACGTTACTTTCGCACAATCACCTTTACGTGCAGGGACTATACCGCCAATCGTTGCACGTGTACGTGGATTTTATTCATGAGTACGAACTATGGCATCCATGCAAACATGACCATGTCATTCTTACTAACACTTAGTTATTCCACCTGTTAGTGAGAACATTGAAAATAGATGGCCAACCTGAAGTCGAATGATATATCCACTTAGCGTAGTTCTATGAATATTTGGGATGCCCGTATTTAATACAGGAGCGAATGAAGTTGATCTTGCAGATGACATAGAGTAATCTTTGGAGTTTTCCATTTAAATAATTTAATCAATACCCATAATAACATTTCCAATGTTGAGAATTACGTTTATTATAAAGACTGCAGTGGTATATGTATGTCATTATCTTCTCAGCACCTTCCCAGCCGGTGGAGCAGTTGCACTGAATGATTCTGAATATCTGTCTCAGCTCGTAGCCGTCAGCGAGCAGGTCAAACAGACACTCTCCGTGGTCGGAACAGTTGCACAGGTTTATGGAGACATCGGCAGCAGCTACCCCTCCCTTGCCGTCCGAAGCCGAAAACCTGAGTGAAAGTAACTTTACGGTAAATACTACAAATACTGCATCGATTAGAGGTGACTATTCGAGACCGTCTTACAATTGTTATTGTATTGTGATAGCTGTATTACTGTTTGTCATAGCTAGTGAGATATTAATGTGTGGAAACATGGAATAGCGAATAGCCAGAAAAACAGTCCCAACCAATAATGACATATGGCGCCGCCTAGGAGGCAGTTTTTTCAAAATGGTGAATTCGCTAATGACGCAGCTTTGACCGACGATTGTTGATGTCAGATCTATGAATAAGTACAATTACAAATTCTGGTTTCTTGATGCTCATCTTGGAGTTTGACCCACTACTTCCCAAGTTATGAAAACAAACAATCGCAATTGAACTAGTAATCATACCATTTAATTATAATAAATTAAATCATGTTATAAAAATGTATCCTCCAAAAAGTATCAACCGACAAGGCAGTATACTAGAATACACATTATTGGCATATTATGTAGATGTTAACATAAATCGTACACGAATTCGAATTGGTTCATATATGAAGAACACTTTTACACAACATTGCATACGATATATTCATTGGTTCCATGTTGACTGGTTTCCAAGTGTAAAGTCCATCTTTGAAGTTGGCTCCTTCTGGTTTAGTTGACTCTAGCTTAGCGGTGACGGCGTCTCCATCCGGGTCGGACGTGTTCACCTTTAGGACGTTCTCTTGTCCAACCGTCACGTTGAACACCTTGTCGACGGTAATGTTGGGACTGGCGTTGGCTACAAGTGGAACGTTGGACCATTTAGTAATTACAACCGTTGCTCTCCGCATTGCAACACAACGTCGATATTTAGGCATTGCATGTTGCCATGGCACATTGTACGTTGTGTATGTTCAGCAGCGTATCTCACTAGCTAAATGTACAACATTATATTATGAAGGCATGCATGGAAATGGCAATATGTCCAGTATGGTAAATCGTTTTTCATAATCGAACTATATGAACCTGATTATTATATCACGTCTTCATACAACGAGTATTGCATTGAGATATACAATCAATATGTCCCGTGAAGACATTTCTTTGTAATGTAGCAATAACCCTAATATAAAATAATATTAGTAACATACAGTGCAAATTAAGTAAAATAACATGTATGTATGTATGTATGTATGTATGTATGTATGTATGTATGTATGTATGTATGTATGTATATATGTATGTATGTATGTAGATATATATGCATGAGCGCATGTTTGTATTGATGCATATATGCCTGTATTAATCCATGTGTATGACTTCTTTTACAATGCATTTTTAGACGTAAACCGTCAATATCACTTACACAATGTTTCTGCACTGTCTACGTTTTTCGAATTTGTTTCCAAAGTCGCTGCAGCGGCGACTTGGTTTCCTGACAAAAAGAAACGTTTATAATTCACCTAGCGGCATTCAATATAGATATATTTTATTTCATTCATTCAATCGTATCCTCATGCGAAGTAGCTGGCAGAATGGACTGAGCCGCATCTTCAGTGATTCACGAAATATGGAGACCATAGCCATTTACACATTTACCCCTTGTGTCGGATCTTTTATTTCCATGACTAACACACCAGACAGACTAGATCAAAAGCTTTTAGCGTCTCTCTCCCGAAAGACACGGACAAAGGGGTGAACGAAATTGCCCAAGTTTAGAAATGACCACAAGTTTTTCGTAGCCCGGTCCTCTCAACAAACAGTCAGAGGAACTACCACACATGCACCGCCAACAGACATAGTTACTAGAAACGAGCAAACGTTAACAAATAACGGGAAAAGAGGAACAAACTTAAAATTAGATCACGTAAATTACAATATGTCAATCAGTGTGTATCTGAATCAACATATATAACCTATATGTCACAGTAAAGTAAATATTAACTACACATAAGTATGTAAATACATTTACAGTAATAAGGTAATTAGTTACACAAGTCTACCAATAATTTTTATGGAATATAAAGTTACCAACACATCACAATGTACGATTCACAGGCAACGACGAAAGCCTCAACGGTCTGTCACAGTATCTTATTCCGAATTTTATCAAACACCAAATTTTACTGCAGATAGGTAGCGGTGCTTTCCCAGTCTTTGCAATTGTGACCATCTTGCAGATATTTAGATATACGCCCACACTTGTACCAACCTGTAATTGCGAAGTCAAGCAGACACTCAGTGTTTTTCCCGCACGTCTTACTTGCTTTATTCTTCTGTTCAGTTGTCAGATTGTCGAAAACATCCTCGAAGTAGAAAGGCTTGAATTCGGTGAGCGTGTATGCTTTGTAGCCTTTGTTCGGAGCATGGTAGAACAATGAATCGATTTTCTGGATTTTCCCTGGACAGAGAAAGCGAGTAAAACCTTTATTCAATTGATATGATCAACAAATGTCATGATGAAATCGAAACAGTTGTACTTCTTTGTATGATATGTATTTGATACTATGACTTTTTTTGTGATAGAGCTTTGACTATTATATCCACTTTGCTACATGACAACTACTATTTACTGTTAGCAAATGAAGACCGTTGACACTTACGTACCAAATTAATGTTTCTTTATATCGCTACATAAATACAATAAAACACGGTGTGCAGACTCTTACAGACACCTATGCCAACATATGGGCTCGAACAGGTGACACTACTTTGAGCACAACATATGTTGTTTTTTTTGTAGCGAAATCAGTGTATGATTAACGCACATTTTTCACCAAATTCGCTGAATATTGTCTTATCTGACGAATTGTTTGACAGCGGCATGGAACTATCCCCTGGTGGCAGGAGGTCGTCATTGGGGTCGCCATTGAACATTCCCATCAGGCCTTTCGTGTTGTTCTTGAACTTGTCTGAGGCTCCGATCGTAATGTCGAGTTGCCCAGCGTTCACTCCAATTGCCAATGTGAACCCTGCAAAATTGCTTAGTGAACGGGAACTTCTCTATCTCCTTAATCATCAGAATTGATTACTAAACACTACAACAAAATTATAGTATTATCATGTGAAGATTGTATCAATGAATTTGTCTTGAACATGAGAACAGCTAGATTGACTCTACGTTAGAATCTACAGCGGCAGAATGCTAAAAGCTTTCACGATGTTCACTCTCAGGTATGTATGACTAAGTTAAAGGAGGGAGGCAGGGAGGGAGGGAGTGAGGGAGGGAGGGAGGGAAGGAAGTACACAGAAAGAAAGAGACTCACAGAGTGCATGGATGGATTGGTAGATACAGGGAGGGAGAAAGAAGATATCGAGGACAAAACTTAAATTGTAGAGGCAAGCAACGAGGGAGTAAGGGGAGACGGATGGAAGGAGGGAGGGAAGTAGGGTGGGGGAACGGAGAGAAAAAGCTGGGTGGATAAAGGGAGGTTATGATGGTGACCCAAACATTGTAACAATAATAACTGTGACGACACCAAATGACGGCTAACACAAAGTGATCTTACCAGTTTTGAAGGTTACTTCTACTTGGGTGTTGTTCTTTTTCGTAATAATGACACCAGTCTCGTTGATGTCACCGGTCACCTTCGCAGCGACGAACCAATCAGTAATATTCCTGTCTCCAATGAAAACTGCGAGACCTACAATCGCATTATTCAAGAGATTTATCATAATCAGTAGTACACGGATATGGTTGATGTCTTAAGTATTACGTCGTTCTCATATTGTTCTATATTATTGTCTAAGCCGAAGCTACAATCATACAATAACTATGACATATTTAATCGAAATGAAGAAATCGCCATTCTGACGTTAAGTGAACGGAATTTATTGTCCCTAAGAAGCTGTGCTGTTTTGTGACACGTATGTTTTACTCAAAGTTGTTTTATGCAAATGATTCCTCTATCAAAACGTTCACGTGTAATATTATTACATTAAAGAACCATCTGTTAATAAGTGAACGCAACAGTATATTTTATTTACCATCTCGTGTGGTCGACATCTCTACGTCGACAGTGTCCGTGTCCACGTCCTTAGCAGCAAACGCGCTAAAGATGGTAGCGTCTTTTTCTGTTCCGTTGGCGTCGCGAGCCTTCGCCGTGCGGCCCTGCAGTGTGAAGTTGTCGTGGTCCGTCTGTATGAGTGTGTACTCGCCCAGGCCGTTGAAGGTGTACTGGAAGCCGTCCAGTGTGTGGAAGTGTGGGTCCCCGTATGACCAACCTGAGGTAATAATGTGTGTTGAATATTATTTGTTATGCAGCAAACGGTACAATTGACCATGTACCATGTTCATTTTTAACTGTGAGGTTTGTCAGCTGGAAGCTTGACATAGGAAGTAATGCCCTGCTAACTATTAAATGTCTTAGAACTTGCAAACTAGCTTATTTCAGGCGCAAAATAAAGTATGCAGATTCGGCCACTGACCTAAAAACAGGGGTGTGTAGCCCCTGCATTGATCCATCGGTCTAACCCGGTAGAAATATTCGCAGTTGTCAGTGAATTGGCAGCACCACTGTTTCGGCAAGACATCGTATTTCTCGTGTAGTCTCCAATGGCGAGGGTGGAACAAGAGGGTCTGACCTCCGCGGCCGTCCTCCGTGGTGATGAGGGAGCCTGACGGCGTGTAGCAGCATTCCTGTCGACGGCAGGAACACGGTAACGACGACAATTATTGGTTGACTAATGACATTTAAACAATAATACGCACAACACGGCGCCAACACTATTACAGCTAACACGGCTAACACGGCTAACACGGCTAACACGGCTAACACGACTAACACGACTAACACGACTAACACGACTAACACGACTAGCACGACTTACGCGACTAACATGGCTAACTCGGCTAACTCGACTAACACGGATAACACGGATAACACGGATAACACGGATAACACGGTTACGACGACAGTAACTGGCTAACTAATGATATGCATAACAATAATACTCACAGTGTAATTAAGGTTCATTTACACAAATGATGGCAATCGCAATTGATGACATCAATGATGCAGTACATTTTATAACAGCAGAAGCGTCATGTGCGAGGCCACCGCCACTATTAGGGTTAACATGACTAACACGATTAACACGACGACTACTACTAATGTAGTCGATGGTAGTACCTGTGATGACCAGCTCCACGGCATGCTTTCGTAGATGCACTGCCGATCCAATGTTGTTTCGTATGACTTCCAGCGGCCGTCCATCATCGCGAGACGAAAGTCACACGGACAGATCAACGTCGAAGTCCTGAAGTAATCTAAGAGCCACTTTCGTCTCAACTCGTTCGCGAACCAGTTGTAGCACTTCTGGTCATAGTTGATCTCGTGTCTTCCTGATGCTACTCTGAACATGTAGCGGCCGCGTTCACCTTGAACAAGCGGTACAATTAACTGTATATTATCAATAATGTCACAGCAGGGCTTTTCCAGCACACGTTAAACACTATTCGCCATGACCAGCGTGTTCTGGGTAATCTAAATAGCGAAAATCCTGACAACTCGCCTACCTTCTAGTTACGAACTAACATTTGTGCTGTAATGGAGGGCTACATTACAATTACGTTGTTTCAAGGAATGTCAAATCTAGTGATTTAGAAAAAAATATATATATATACATTCGTACATATATGTACACATATATAAATACACGCGCACGCATGCACACACACACACACACATGCACGCACGCACGCACACACACACACACACACACACACACACACACACACACACACACACACACACACACACACACACACACACACACACACACACACACACACACACACACACACACACACACACACACACACACACACACACACCTGTGTTGCCGATCCTCGAGTTCAAGCGGAACGCCGTTGATTTCATTGACGGAGCCAACTGCAAGGCTTCTTCATGGGCGTATTTGTATGAGAAATAGCCTATCATGCTGCTTCGTATCTTGTACTCGTTGTCCCATCCCATATCCTTGTAGATGTACATGATGAAGGTTTGATACCGCGACGGGTCGTAGGCGATGACCAACTGGAAGGTATTGGCCTGACGAAAGAAAACCTCGAAGTTAAATACAAAATGAGAATGTTGTGGCCAATGTGCTATTACCACACTACATAAAGGTAATAGTAATCTACGACAACTTCTACGATGACATTAACAACGTCAAAAATGTTAACATTCACAATATTTTTCCACTCACCGAGTCGTATTTCGACCAGTAGTACATGCGAGGGAGCATTTGGCTCCACGTGATCACCATCACCCACGTGACGTCAATCTCTGACACACCGCCGTTTTTGATGACGTCATCCGTGGCATGGTCGATGGCATGCTACGAAGTACAAATAATGTATTTCACGACTGCATTATATTTAGCAAATACACGCGATTATTATTACGTTACACTAAATTTATCATATTACTGCTGGCGCCAATGCTGCTGCTGCTGCTGCTGCTGCTTAAATGAAGCTTCACATTTCATAGAACAGTGTGATAATACACATTTCCTGAACGCATGCAACGGATTTATGTCAGAGCAATTCAACACACTAGGCCAATGTGATACGTGAGTATCATTAAACATATAATGTAGCAAACAACGTCAATTTATGGCACACCTTCACACGACCCTGGTCGGTGGCTGTCGACCCGGGCTTGGTCAGGTCGTAGATGTGATAGTAGACGGTCCCAGAGCGAGCGTTGCTGTCTGTCCACAGAGGCGCCAGCATAGCAAAGCCTTGCTTGTTCGCGATTTGACGTTTCGTGTCGTTCAACATATCTGCGCGTATGTCCGGGTACCTGCTGTCGAAGTTCAGTCCAAAGGTAACGTAGCCATTCGTATATATCTGTAAACATGAAAGCAGTGTAACAACCATTAAACGCATCGGTGAATGATCGAATACGCATGAGTGCAGCTGTCTGCAATACTATGATATATGTTAAAGTTATGGCGACATAACTTTCCTTGACAACATTTCCAGTAGCTATATATATTTTCATAACTAGTTTTCAGAGACAACCAAACATTTACATTATTATAATTAGTGTTATTAATATGTGTTGCATTATGCAACTAGAAGAGGATCCTTAAGTATTAATTTTATATTATTGCAGCAGCAGCAGCAGCAGCAGCAGCAGAAACAACAACAGCAGCATAAACACCACCACCAGCACTAATACCACCACCACCACCACCACCACTGGTAATAGTACTACGTATTATACTGTCATTGCAAGCTAAGCTGCAAAACAATGTTTTGTTTGTAAACCACACACCGTATTTTAATATACTTTCGATCGCTTCATACTGCATAATTTATATACTCTGATCGACTTAGTAGAGACAGGTCACGTACCTTCATTCGACTGTACTGTCCATTGAAGATCTGGACACCAGGAATGCGTATGAAATCGGACTCACAACTTCTGCCAGTCACGTCGCAATTGACGCCGGTGATGCTGACATCGTCCTGTCTTACTGAGCCGTACTGGTAATGTGTGTACCTTATTGCTGCAAGCGCATTGATTGTTTTAAAGTCTTAGTCTAGAATCAGACTGGCACACCATTCAAAACCGAGAATCAACCATATGTATAATGCACATGTGTAGATTTTTTCTGTATTAAATTGGCTGATTCAATGATATATTTTCCTCACTGACGTTAACTGACAATATTTGTTTAATAATCTTGATAATTTAGGCATTGTTTACCTCACAAGAAACTTGGTTAGTATTCCTAAAACTCGATTCGTCACATGACTGACCATGAGCTCCCACCAGTCCTTCTCTAACTTATGCCAAATGATGCAGGTCACGTGACACTCCCGATGACGAAATCCATGAGTCACGGCAGAACAATTAAGAATGCCAACCAAGTTTCTTCTGAGGTAAACAATCTATTATTTAATAAGCCAAGAAACTAGACTGGAACTAGATTAGACTAAACGGTGAGGTTAGGCTGTTAGAGCAAATCTGATGATTTGATAATGTCAATGTAATCACAAAGATAGGAATAACATATTGATTGTATTGACACATCAACTCACCTGTCTCACAAGTAGTTCCAGTGTAGAGATCCGCAAGACATGAACACAAGAATGCGTTAATGTGATCAACACATGTGCCTCCATTGTTGCATGGTTCGCTAGCACACTCGTCAATATCTGCAACAATATAGAACGGTTCAGTGAAACGAACAGAATAAGTTGTTTACGCCAACGAGAACACATTCCGGGGACTATGTGTGGCAGTGATTTGTGTGCGTATGTATATGTATATGTATATGTATATGTATATATATATATATATATATATATATATATATATATATATATATACATGTATATGTGTATATATATACATATACATGTATATATATATATATATATATATATATATATATATATATATATATAGTGTGCATATATATATATATATAGTGCATATATATATATATATATATATATATATATATATATATATATATATATATATATATATGTGCGTGTGTGTATGTGTGTGTATGTGAGCGTGCGTGTTTTTATTTAGCTAACATTCTTTGTATTTCATACATGTTATTTTCGTAGGTACATCCTTAGACGACCTATGCGTACTCACATACCATTTCACGCATTCATAGCTGTTTTGGCATGACTTTTGTGATACGTACCTGTCTCACAAATGTTCCCCGTGTATCCGTCTTTACAAAAGCAACTGTATGAATTAAATTCCTTGATGCAAGTTGCTCCGTTCATACACTGGTTGTACTCACACTCGTCTATCTCTGGAAACGAACATACATCGGAACTGTTGTCAAAGGATAATACAACTGTAACGCTTACGTCCTTTTAGCGTTGTTGCATAATTTACTGTGAACATTCCTGTTCTAAAATTGTTGGCTTCGAAATATTTTAAAAGAGAGCGGTATTCTACCCACGTTCCTTCTTTTGAAAATAACATATCAAAATTCCCATTATCGAGTGAGTGTGGTAAGAGCGTCACTGACGCACTCGTACGTATAAGAACATAGAATATGTATGGCTTCTCAACAAAAAACTCCACATGGTGTCTACCTTTAATTCTACCTGTCAGCTTCATACAACAAAATGAAAGTGAAACATACCTGTTTCACACCTTGAGCCGATGTAACCTTGCGTGCATTCGCAGGTGTATGAGTTCACTCTGTCCGTACAAGTCGCTCCATTCATGCAAAGGTCAGGGCCACAGTCATATATGTCTGAGCAGAGACCGACAAATGAAGTAATATTTCACCAAAACATGCATATAAACATACCTTCTGTTGCCTCCTATGTCAGTTACGTGCTTGTTGAAGTTCAGTAATAATAGAGGATCTAAAGTACAACCAATGCTACATTAGAACACATTATCAATAGAGGAGTCTGCAAATTGAAGACAATAGATGCTACCCGGAATAACCGGTGGCGCCTCTGGTGCATAATATTACACTAATATAAAGGTGATATTGCTTGAATTTTTCGACGGAAGAACAACACGCAATTGGCGTGAATTTGTTGCTGTGCGATGAAACAATCGCGTATTTATGCCAACGTATGCTGATTGCGTTCGAAGTTACTCAAACGTCAGATCAGCCGATCATCGTCAATGTTGGTATTCTGATCAGCATTAATGTTGGTACACTATATTCTTTGTTGACACGCATTCTTTCAGACTCTCTAATATGTACTTCCGACGACAGTATATCCTGCGATGCATTGCGTTTAAACACATGCGCCGTCTAGCGATCAAAACCATGATATTTAGGGTACCGACTACTGCTGAATTTTGATGATGTCACAATTATGTTGAACACATATATCAACATCGCACTGGCGCATGCCTGTCTCCCACATTTCCCACATTTGAGTACAAGCGTAAACTTAAGGACCATTTCACTTCCAACAACACCAGAACTGTATGGCAAGGCCTGCAGCAGATCACGCAGTACAAGCAAAGCGCTGCGGCTATTGATAACAGTGAGCCCTCGTTTCTCGACCAGTGGAACGACTTTTACAGTACATTTAATAAGCTGAACACTTCGTTTGAGCGGCGTCCACTTCCAGCAGGCACTGCTCTGTCTCCGCCCATTACAGTCCAGGAAGCTGAGGTGAGGAGACTATACGGGAGACAGAGCACGCGGAAGGCCTCGGGTCCAGACAACGTCTCCACGTCCACCCCGAGGAAATGCACTGAGCAACTTTCTACGGTCTTCACATACATCTACAACTCCTCTCTCCAGTAGTGTTGATTTCCTAGTCTGCTTCTAAACGTCTAGCCTACTTCTGTCTCTTTTGTAATATTTCTGATTTACATGCAAATTTTTACATAGGCGAAAGTGGATGGTGTGTTTCGATGTATGCAATTGGATGGCTGCTTCTGGGGTGAGTGGGTGAGTTCTTACGCCAAAACGCCACAAATTCCTGCATGTATTGGATTTAAGCAAAGAACCATACGAAGACAGCTTATATGCATTCGTCATTTATTTCCACGCATTATAAACATACCTTTGGATTGGAACATATATCAGGCTTGAATATAATTTAAGATAATGTCTGATCAATCACTCTCACGCAGCATTGTATCACACGCACACGTTTTCAGACACATTTCCGTTTCCATCTCGAAAGAAACCGAAGCAGACTTCAAACAGTTGCAAAATGTGTACACATGACTTTGGCTCAGACTCAATGATGTCCTTGACACAGGCACGATAGAAAGCCTCTGTCTGAAGATAGCAACATGAAGCAAACGTTTTGACTGCTTTCTATGTTGAGACAAATATAGCAACACAAATAGTGCAGCTATAATTCGCATGTGTTATTGCTATAAGCACTTTTTTATTTGTATTATACGGGAGTTATTGATAAAATATCCGTCTGTACTAAATCGCATTTGCAAAAACCATTAAATCTACACAAATTTAAAACATAGCTGTTACCACCAAACTACCAAATTGATAGAAAATGTTAATAAAGCAAACACTCCAGACAGGCGTCTGATTTGAGTTTTGCCTTTTGCTTAAGTATAATTTTGATTATTTGACAACGATTGGCAAGCTGATTAAATGAATTGTGCCAAGTGCACACATCAATATTTTACTACATGACAACTGTTTGCTTAATTTATCTGCTGAATTCAACCTCGAATTATATAGAGTGGAAACTCACAACGATACGAAAGCTTCAGCATCTGCATATAATTTCACGTGAACGGAATTTCCAATCTCTAGAATTAAGCGAGGATTTGTGTATCAAGAAGTCCAAATCATCATTTTCTTCAAACTCAAACACTTAGCCCATCCTTGCCAACTGTCTGTTACGGCCATATGCTCGTACATATGAGTAGTTGTGGCGCTGCCAACTGGATAGTTTTAAATTTTACTAACATAAAACTATAAACAACATAGTGATTAATTCACAGTAATATAAGTCAAATATTAATATTAATCAGTTTCATTTCCGTATTTTAGTAACTGGCATTATACGATTACTTAACAATATACAATCTAGTGTCACAACTAATAAATGTTGTTTGAATTTTACGTATCTTGCATATCGTATGTGGCAGATCCGTTTTATATAAGGTATCATTACAAAACAAAACGTTATTCTTAAAACGAATTCATTCGACGGTGTAGTCCAAGGAATGTGCGCATGTTACGTCCTCATAAAATATAAACGTATTTGTTATTCAGATGAGCCGCATCAACGCGGTTAATGCCCCAACAAGACAGATTCAACTTAATAAGAATTATGTGAAATTACCCTTTGTAATAGAAGTGATATCCTGATATAAATACTTTTTTGAATGCCTGCTTTCGTACGTCATTATATGATTAATTTGAAGTTTCAGTCTATGTACACGAACTGAAAACTTGGGATATATAATTACAAAATCACCGTGTACCAACCTGTTTCGCAGTTGTCACCTGTGTAGCCATCGACACAGGTGCAATTGTATTGGTTCACCATATCGGTGCAAATACCACCATTCTGACATTGGTAGTTGGAACAATCGTCAATATCTACAACATATTGAGAAGTTGTTAGTATGTATACTTTTCCGAATAATATTCCATATTGCCATACGTAACATCATTGTCTAACCAGGATGACATCATTCATCTCACACATGTGTTGAGCATGCAATCATATGGCCATATATAACATTGATACAAATTGTTATGTGCATTTAATTGTAACGTCCATAATAAAAACATCATACAATCTATTCTATATTATATTTTAGCTAGCAACTTTTTGTCGTGTCTACAACCGTAATACATCTTCTTATGACTTAGTTGTCATCAATTATTAGTTTTCGATGGCCGCTTTGAGATGATCGAGCAATCCTTTGTAAAGCAACACATTGTACTGTCTTTCCAAATTTGCAGGCTCTCGAAGAATTGTGATTGTGCCCGATTGATTCATTGCAATCTAGCTTCTTAACAAATATATCTTCTTTGATTTTCACCTATCTTTCCAGACATGTTGCAGATCCGATGGATGTAAGGTGACATTACAAAGCAATACATTGTACACCAAGATGAGTTTAATAGACACTGTTGTCTAAGGAATATGCGCAAGAAATTTGTTTAAATAATGCTACCGATATAACCACATATCGCATCATATTACGCGTTACGTCCTCATCCAGATATAAATATATTTGATTTTCAGGTGAGCCACATCAACGTAGTTGGTGAACCAACAAGTCAGTTTCAACTTAAGCTGAATTAACTGCAGTTATTAAGGTGATAGTCTAAAACAAAAATATTTGTGGCTTGACTTTTCACGTCATCACACGAAGAATTAGTTCATGTATATGATTTGAACATTAGTGTCGCACAATAAAACAAACATGTATGCCAACCTGTTTCGCAGTTGTCACCACTGTAACCATCAACACAGGTGCACTTGTATTGGTTCACCATATCGGTGCAAGTACCGTCATTCTGACATGGGTTGTTGGCACAATCGTAAATATCTACAACGTATTGAGACGATTTGGATTACATATATTTTTTAGAATAATGTTACACATTGCAATACGTAGCAACATTGATTAACAACTATAATATCATTCTTCTCACACATGTGACGATCAGGCAGTCATATGGCCGTTTATTAATAACATTGAAACAATTTCATATATGGAATGGTTTTGTGACGTCTACTATAACATGCATCAAACAAACTATTCTATCAGCCATATATATTTGAAACAAATTATGTTTTCAAGGTTTGATGGTTTGGCCGCAACATCTCAGATTTAGTTCAGTCACATTAAGCCGCAATTATCCTTAATAATTTCGTTGATATAATGATGTTAAGAAAGATTTCGAGGCCTGATTTTTATATAACCTCATGATACATTTCAAGGATTTGTTTATGTGTATGGTTTCAAATTTGCGGCGCACAATAAAAAAAACACATTCCAACCTGTTTCGCAGTTGTCACCGCTGTAGCCATCGACACAGGTGCAGTTGTATTGGTTCACCATATCGGTGCAAGTAGCACCATTCTGACATGGGTTGTTGGCACAATCGTCAATGTCTACAATATTTTGAAAATATTTTGATTATATTTCGGAGTAATGTTACACATTGCCACAAGTAACATCATTGAGTAACAACGATGTCTTCATTCTTGTCACAAATGTGACGATCTTGCTTCATATGAGCGCATATCAACAACATTGATAACATGTTATATATGGCATGTAATTGTAACATCCATATTAAAATAAATCGTACAAATTATTATATCAGCAACTTCATCAAATGACTGCACGAACTTCACATGTGTGACAAAAATGAAATTATCGAGGTTAGGAAATAAGCCTCACCAATGTGGTTTTGTCGTTAAATTTCAGTCTCCATTTTGTTAAGATTTAGCAGCATTTAACAATTATTTTTGTGGTGATATGCTGTCATAGGGAAAGATTATGAGGTCTGAATTTTTACTTCATCACCTGACGAATTTAGCGGATGAGATTGTGTTTAGTATTTGAATATTTGACGCGCACACTAATAAAACACCTATGCAAACCTGTTTCGCAGTTGTCACCACTGTAGCCATCGACACAGGTGCAGTTGTATTGGTTCACCATATCGGTGCAAGTACCGCCATTCTGACATGGGTTGTTGGCACAATCGTCAATATCTACAACGTATTGAGACGATTTTTATTATATATATATTTTAGAGTAATGTTACACATTGAAACACGTAGCATCATAGATTAACAACTATAACATCTTTCTTCTCACAAATGTGAAGATCATGCAGCCATATGGCCGCTTATCAATAACATTTACACAATTTCACATATGGAATGGTAGTGTAATGTCTACTATAAAACATACCACACAGACTATTCTATCAGCCACATCATAATTCGACTACATGGTCTTCCTATATTTGAAACAAATGATGTTATCAAGGTTTGACATTGAGCCACATCAACATGGTTTGATCCCAACATCTCAGATTCAGTTCAGTCAGATTGAGCCGTACTATCCTTAATGTTTGAGTTGATATTCTGATGTAAAAAAAAATTTGGAGGCATCATTTTTATTTCATCTCTTGATAAATTTGAAGGATTTGTTGATGTGTATGGTTTGAAAATTTGCGGCGCACAATAAAAAAACACGTTCCAACCTGTTTCGCAGTTGTCACCGCTGTAGCCATCGATACAAGTGCAGTTGTATTGGTTCACCATATCAGTGCAAGTAGCACCATTCTGACATGGGTTGTTGGCACAATCGTCAATGTCTACAATGTTTTGAAAATATTTTGATTAGATTTCGGAGTAATATTACACATTGCCACAAGTAACATCACTGAGTAACAACGATGTCTTCACTGTTGTCACACACGTGACGATCGTTCTTCATATGAGCGCATATCAAAAACATTGATACAATTTTATATATGGCATGTAATTGTAACATCCATATTAAAATAAATCATATAAAATTATTATATCAGCAACATCATCAAATGACTGCAAGAACTTCACATGTGTGACAAAAATGATATTATCGAGGTTAGGTAATAAGTCACATCAAAGTGGTTTTGTCTTAAATTTCAGACTCCATTTTTTCAGATTTAGCTGGAGTTAGCAATTGTGTTTATCGTGATATGCTGTCATAGGGATAGATTATGAGGCCTGAATTTTTACGACATCACCTGTCCAATTTTTCGGATTAGTTTGTGTATATGATTTGAAAATTTGACGTGCATATGTAATAAAACGCCTATGCAAACCTGTTTCGCAGTTGTCACCACTGTAGCCATCGACACAGGTGCAGTTGTATTGGTTCACCATATCGGTGCAAGTACCGCCATTCTGACATGGGTTGTTGGCACACTCGTCAATATCTACAACGTATTGAGACGATTTTGATTAGATATAATTTTCAGAGTAATTTTACACATTGAAACACGTAGAATCATTGATTAACAACTATGACATAATTATTCTCACACATGTGAAGATCATTCCGTCATATGGCCGCTTATCAATAATATTGAAATAATTTCACATATAGAATGGTATTGTAACGTTTACTATAAAATACATCACAAAACCTATTATATCAGCCACATCATAATACGACTACATGGTCTTCGTATATTTGAAAACATTTAGTTTTCAAGGTATGACATTGAGCCACATCAACATGGTTTGGTCGGAACATCTCAGATTCAATTAAGTCAGATTGAGCCGCTATTATCTTTAATATTTGAGTTGATGTACTGATTTCATAAAAGATTTTAAAGCGTGATTTTTATATCATTTCATGATACATTTGAAGGATTTGTTGATGTGTATGGTTTGAAAATGTGCGGCACACAAGAAAAAAAACACATTCCAACCTGTTTCGCAGTTGTCACCGCTGTAGCCATCGACACAGGTGCAGTTGTATTGGTTCACCATATCGGTGCAAGTAGCACCATTCTGACATGGGTTGTTGGCACAATCGTCAATGTCTACAATATTTTGAAAATATTTTGATTAGATTTCGGAGTAATATTACACATTGCCACAAGTAACATCATTGAGTAACAACGATGTCATCATTCTTGTCACAAATGTGACGATCTTGCTTCATATGAGCGCATATCAACTACATTGATAACATGTTATATATGGCATGTAATTGTAACATCCGTATTAAAATAAATCGTACAAATTATTATATCAGCAACTTCATCAAATGACTGCACGAACTTCACATGTGTGACATAAATGAAATTATCGAGGTTAGGAAATAAGCCTCACCAACGTGGTTTTGTCGTTAAATTTCAGTCTCCATTTTGTTCAGATTTAGCAGCATTTAACAATTATTTTTGTGGTGATAAGCTGTAATAGGGAAAGATTATGAGGTCTGAATTTTCATTTCATCACCTGACGAATTTAGCGGATGAGATTGTGTTTATTATTTGAATATTTGACGCGCACACTAATAAAACACCTATGCAAACCTGTTTCGCAGTTGTCACCACTGTAGCCATCGACACAGGTGCAGTTGTATTGGTTCACCATATCGGTGCAAGTACCGCCATTCTGACATGGGTTGTTGGCACAATCGTCAATATCTACAACGTATTGAGACGATTTTTATTATATATATTTTTTAGAGTAATGTTACACATTGAAACACGTAGCATCATAGATTAACAACTATAACATCTTTCTTCTCACAAATGTGAAGATCATGCAGCCATATGGCCGCTTATCAATAACATTTACACAATTTCACATATGGAATGGTATTGTAATGTCTACTATAAAACATACCACACGGACTATTCTATCAGCCACATCATAATTCGACTACATGGTCGTCCTATATTTGAAACAAATGATGTTATCAAGGTTTGACATTGAGCCACACCAACATGGTTTGATCCCAACATCTCAGACTCAGTTCAGTCAGATTGAGCCTGTACTATCTTTAATGTTTGAGTTGATATTCTGATGTAAAAAAAAATTGGAGGCATCATTTTTATTTCATCTCTTGATAAATTTGAAGGATTTGTTGATGTGTATGGTTTGAAAATTTGCGGCGCACAATAAAAAAAAAAATCCAACCTGTTTCGCAGTTGTCACCGCTGTAGCCATCGATACAAGTGCAGTTGTATTGGTTCACCATATCAGTGCAAGTAGCACCATTCTGACATGGGTTGTTGGCACAATCGTCAATGTCTACAATGTTTTGAAAATATTTTGATTAGATTTCGGAGTAATATTACACATTGCCACAAGTAACATCATTGAGTAAAAACGATGTCTTCACTGTTGTCACACACGTGACGATCGTTCTTCATATGAGCGCATATCAAAAACATTGATACAATTTTATATATGGCGTGTAATTGTAACATCCATATTAAAATAAATCATATAAAATTATTATATCAGCAACATCATCAAATGACTGCAAGAACTTCACATGTGTGACAAAAATGATATTATCGAGGTTAGGTAATAAGTCACATCAACGTGGTTTTGTCGTTAAATTTCAGACTCCATTTTTTCAGATTTAGCTGGAGTTAGCAATTGTGTTTATGGTGATATACTGTCATAGGGATAGATTATGAGGTCTGAATTTTTACGACATCACCTGTCCAATTTTTCGGATTAGTTTGTGTATATAATTTGAAAATTTGAGGTGCATATGTAATAAAACGCCTATGCAAACCTGTTTCGCAGTTGTCACCACTGTAGCCATCGACACAGGAGCAGTTGTATTGGTTCACCATATCGGTGCAAGTACCGCCATTCTGACATGGGTTGTTGGCACAATCGTCAATATCTACAACGTATTGAGACGATTTTGATTAGATATAATTTTCAGAGTAATTTTACACATTGAAACACGTAGCATCATTGATTAACAACTATGACATAATTATTCTCACACATGTGAAGATCATTCCGTCATATGGCCGCTTATCAATAATATTGAAATAATTTCACATATAGAATGGTATTGTAACGTTTACTATAAAATACATCACAAAACCTATTATATCAGCCACATCATAATACGACTACATGGTCTTCGTATATTTGAAAACATTTAGTTTTCAAGGTATGACATTGAGCCACATCAACATGGTTTGGTCGGAACATCTCAGATTCAATTAAGTCAGATTGAGCCGCTATTATCTTTAATATTTGAGTTGATGTACTGATTTCATAAAAGATTTTAAAGCGTGATTTTTATATCATTTCATGATACATTTGAAGGATTTGTTGATGTGTATGGTTTGAAAATGTGCGGCACACAAGACAAAAAACACATTCCAACCTGTTTCGCAGTTGTCACCGCTGTAGCCATCGACACAGGGGCAGTTGTATTGGTTCACCATATCGGTGCAAGTAGCACCATTCTGACATGGGTTGTTGGCACAATCGTCAATGTCTACAATATTTTGAAAATATTTTGATTAGATTTCGGAGTAATATTACACATTGCCACAAGTAACATCATTGAGTAACAACGATGTCATCATTCTTGTCACAAATGTGACGATCTTGCTTCATATGAGCGCATATCAACTTCATTGATAACATGTTATATATGGCATGTAATTGTAACATCCATATTAAAATAAATCGTACAAATTATTATATCAGCAACTTCATCAAATGACTGCACGAACTTCACATGTGTGACATAAATGAAATTATCGAGGTTAGGAAATAAGCCTCACCAACGTGGTTTTGTAGTTAAATTTCAGTCTCCATTTTGTTCAGATTTAGCAGCATTTAACAATTATATTTGTGGTGATAAGCTGTCATAAAGAAAGATTATGAGGTCTGAATTTTCATTTCATCACCTGACGAATTTAACGGATGAGATTGTGTTTATTATTTGAATATTTGACGCGCACACTAATAAAACATTTATGCAAACCTGTTTCGCAGTTGTCATCACTGTAGCCATCGACACACGTGCAGTTGTATTGGTTCACCATATCGGTGCAAGTACCGCCATTCTGACATGGGTTGTTGACACAATCGTCAATATCTACAACGTATTGAGACGATTTTTATTATATATATTTTTAGAGTAATGTTACACATTGAAATACGTTGCATCATAGATTAACAACTATAACATCATTCTTCTCACAAATGTGAAGATCATGCAGCCATATGGCCGCTTATCAATAACATTTACACAATTTCACCTATGGAATGGTATTGTAATGTCTACTATAAAACACATCACACATACTATTATATCAGCCACATCATAATTCGACTACATGGTCTTCCTATATTTGAAACAAATGATGTTATCAAGGTTTGACATTGAGCCACATCAAAATGGTTTGATCCCAACATCTCAGACTCAGTTCAGTCAGATTGAGCCGGTACTATCCTTAATGTTTGAGTTGATATTCTGATGTCCAACAAAATTTGGAGGTATCATTTTTATATCATCTCTTGATAAATTTGTAGGATTTTTTGATGTGTATGGTTTGAAAATTTGCGGCGCACAATAAAAAAACACATTCCAACCTGTTTCGCAGTTGTCACCGCTGTAGCCATCGACACAAGTGCAGTTGTATTGGTTCACCATATCAGTGCAAGTAGCACCATTCTGACAAGGGTTGTTGGCACAATCGTCAATGTCTACAATGTTTGGAAAATATTTTGATTAGATTTCGGAGTAATATTACACATTGCCACAAGTAACATCATTGAGTAACAACGATGTCTTCACTGTTGTCACACACGTGACGATCGTTCTTCATATCAGCGCATATCAAAAACATTGATACAATTTTATATATGGCATGTAATTGTAACATCCATATTAAAATAAATCATACAAATTATTACATCAGCAACATCATCAAATGACTGCAACAACTTCACATGTGTGACAAAAATGATATTATCGAGGTTAGGTAATAAGTCACATCAACGTGGTTTTTTGTCGTTAAATTTCAGACTCCATTTTTTCAGATTTAGCTGCAGTTAGCAATTGTGTTTATGGTGATATGCTGTTACAGGGATAGATTATGAGGCATGAATTTTTACGTCATCACCTGTCCAATTTTACGGATTAGTTTGTGTATATGATTTGAACATTTGACCCGCATATGTAATAAAACACCTATGCAAACCTGTTTCGCAGTTGTCACCACTGTAGCCATCGACACAGGTGCAGTTGTATTGGTTCACCATATCGGTGCAAGTACCACCATTCTGACATGGGTTGTTGGCACACTCGTCAATATCTACAACGTATTGAGACGATTTTGATTAGATATAATTTTCAGAGTAATTTTACACATTGAAACACGTAGCATCATTGATTAACAACTATAACATAATTCTTCTCACACATGTGAATATCATTCCGTCATATGGCCGCTTATCAATAATATTGAAATAATTTCACATATAGAATGGTATTGTAACGTTTACTATAAAATACATCACCAAACTTATTACATCAGCCACATCATAATACGACTACATGGTCTTCGTATATTTGAAAAAATTAAGTTTTCAAGGTATGACATTGAGCCACATCAACATGGTTTGGTCGGAACATCTCAGATTCAAATAAGTCAGATTGAGCCGCTATTATCTTTAATATTTGAGTTGATGTACTGATTTCAAAAAAGATTTTGAAGCGTGATTTTTATATCATTTCATGATACATTTGAAGGATTTGTTGATGTGTATGGTTTGAAAATGTGCGGCACACAAGAAAAAACACACATTCCAACCTGTTTCGCAGTTGTCACCGCTGTAGCCATCGACACAGGTGCAGTTGTATTGGTTCATCATATCGGTGCAAGTAGCACCATTCTGACATGGGTTGTTGGCACAATCGTCAATGTCTACAATATTTTGAAAATATTTTGATTAGATTTCGGGGTAATATTACAAATTGCCACAAGTAACATCATTGAGTAACAACGATGTCATAATTCTTGTCACAAATGTGACGATCTTGCTTCATATGAGCGCATATCAACAACATTGATAAAATGTTATATATGGCATGTAATTGTAACATCCATATTAAAATAAATCGTACAAATTATTATATCAGCAACTTCATCAAATGACTGCACGAACTTCACATGTGTGACAAAAATGAAATTATCGAGGTTAGGAAATAAGCCTCACCAACGTGGTTTTGTCGTTAAATTTCAGTCTCCATTTTGTTCAGATTTAGCAGCATTTAACAATTATTTTGTGGTGATATGCTGTCATAGGGAAAGATTATGAGGTCTGAATTTTTACTTCATCACCTGACGAATTTAGCGGATGAGACTGTGTTTATTATTTGAATATTTGACGCGCACACTAATAAAACACCTATGCAAACCTGTTTCGCAGTTGTCACCACTGTAGCCATCGACACAGGTGCAGTTGTATTGGTTCACCATATCGGTGCAAGTACCTTCATTCTGACATGGGTTGTTGGCACAATCGTCAATATCTACAACGTATTGAGACGATTTTTATTATATATATTTTTTAGAGTAATGTTACACATTGAAACACGTTGCTTCATAGATTAACAACTATAACATCATTCTTCTCACAAATGTGAAGATCATGCAGCCATATGGCCGCTTATCAATAACATTTACACAATTTCACATATGGAATGGTATTGTAATGTATACTATAAAACACATCACACAGACTATTCTATCAGCCACGTCATAATTCGACTACATGGTCTTCCTATATTTGAAACAAATGATGTTATCAAGGTTTGACATTGAGCCACATCAACATGGTTTGATCCCAACATCTCAGACTCAGTTCAGTCAGATTGAGCCGGTACTATCCTTAATGTTTGAGTTGATATTCTGATGTCCAAAAAAATTTGGAGGCATCATTTTTATATCATCTCTTGATAAATTTATAGGATTTTTTGATGTGTATGGTTTGAAAATTTGCGGCGCACAATAAAAAAACACATTCCAACCTGTTTCGCAGTTGTCACCGCTGTAGCCATCGACACAAGTGCAGTTGTATTGGTTCACCATATCAGTGCAAGTAGCACCATTCTGACATGGGTTGTTGGCACAATCGTCAATGTCTACAATGTTTTGAAAATATTTTGATTAGATTTCGGAGTAATATTACACATTGCCACAAGTATAATCATTGAGTAACAACGATGTCTTCACTGTTGTCACACACGTGACGATCGTTCTTCATATAAGCGCATATCAAAAACATTGATACAATTTTATATATGGCATGTAATTGTAACATCCATATTAAAATAAATCATACAAATTATCATATCAGCAACATCATCAAATGACTGCAAGAACTTCACATGTGCGACAAAAATGATATTATCGAGGTTAGGTAATAAGTCACATCAACGTGGTTTTGTCATTAAATTTCAGACTCCATTTTTTCAGATTTAGCTGCAGTTAGCAATTGTGTTTATGGTGATATGCTGTTATAGGGATAGATTATGAAGACTGAATTTTTACGTCATCACCTGTCCAATTTTACGGATTAGTTTGTGTATATGATTTGAACATTTGACGCGCATATGTAATAAAACACCTATGCAAACCTGTTTCGCAGTTGTCACCACTGTAACCATCGACACAGGTGCAGTTGTATTGGTTCACCATATCGGTGCAAGTACCGCCATTCTGACATGGGTTGTTGGCACACTCGTCAATATCTACAACGTATTGAGACGATTTTGATTAGATATAATTTTCAGAGTAATTTTACACATTGAAACACGTAGCATCATTGATTAACAACTATAACATAATTCTTCTCACACATGTGAATATAATTCCGTCATATAGTCGCTTATCAATAATATTGAAATAATTTCACATATAGAATGGTATTGTAACGTTTACTATAAAATACATCACCAAACCTATTACATCAGCCACATCATAATACGACTACATGGTCTTCGTATATTTGAAAAAATTAAGTTTTCAAGGTATGACATTGAGCCACATCAACATGGTTTGGTCGGAACATCTCAGATTCAATTAAGTCAGATTGAGCCGCTATTATCTTTAATATTTGAGTTGATGTACTGATTTCAAAAAAGATTTTGAAGCGTGATTTTTATATCATTTCATGATACATTTGAAGGATTTGTTGATGTGTATGGTTTGAAAATGTGTGGCACACAAGAAAAAAAACACATTCCAACCTGTTTCGCAGTTGTCACCGCTGTAGCCATCGACACAGGTGCAGTTGTATTGGTTCACCATATCGGTGCAAGTAGCACCATTCTGACATGGGTTGTTGGCACATCCGTCAATGTCTACAATATTTTGAAAATATTTTGATTAGATTTCGGAGTAATATTACACATTGCCACAAGTAACATCATTGAGTAACAACGATGTCATCATTCTTGTCACAAATGTGACGATCTTGCTTCATATGAGCGCATATCAACAACATTGATAAAATGTTATATATGGCATGTAATTGTAACATCCATATTAAAATAAATCGTACAAATTATTATATCAGCAACTTCATCAAATGACTGCACGAACTTCACATGTGTGACAAAAATGAAATTATCGAGGTTAGGAAATAAGCCTCACCAACGTGGTTTTGTCGTTAAATTTCAGTCTCCATTTTGTTCAGATTTAGCAGCATTTAACAATTATTTTGTGGTGATATGCTGTCATAGGGAAAGATTATGAGGTCTGAATTTTTATTTCATCACCTGACGAATTTAGCGGATGAGACTGTGTTTATTATTTGAATATTTGACGCGCACACTAATAAAACACCTATGCAAACCTGTTTCGCAGTTGTCACCACTGTAGCCATCGACACAGGTGCAGTTGTATTGGTTCACCATATCGGTGCAAGTACCTTCATTCTGACATGGGTTGTTGGCACAATCGTCAATATCTACAACGTATTGAGACGATTTTTATTATATATATTTTTTAGAGTAATGTTACACATTGAAACACGTTGCTTCATAGATTAACAACTATAACATCATTCTTCTCACAAATGTGAAGATCATGCAGCCATATGGCCGCTTATCAATAACATTTACACAATTTCACATATGGAATGGTATTGTAATGTATACTATAAAACACATCACACAAACTATTCTATCAGCCACGTCATAATTCGACTACATGGTCTTCCTATATTTGAAACAAATGATGTTATCAAGGTTTGACATTGAGCCACATCAACATGGTTTGATCCCAACATCTCAGACTCAGTTCAGTCAGATTGAGCCGGTACTATCCTTAATGTTTGAGTTGATATTCTGATGTCCAAACAAATTTGGAGGCATCATTTTTATATCATCTCTTGATAAATTTGTAGGATTTTTTGATGTGTATGGTTTGAAAATTTGCGGCGCACAATAAAAAAACACATTCCAACCTGTTTCGCAGTTGTCACCGCTGTAGCCATCGACACAAGTGCAGTTGTATTGGTTCACCATATCAGTGCAAGTAGCACCATTCTGACATGGGTTGTTGGCACAATCGTCAATGTCTACAATGTTTTGAAAATATTTTGATTAGATTTCGGAGTAATATTACACATTGCCACAAGTATCATCATTGAGTAACAACGATGTCTTCACTGTTGTCACACACGTGACGATCGTTCTTCATATAAGCGCATATCAAAAACATTGATACAATTTTATATATGGCATGTAATTGTAACATCCATATTAAAATAAATCATACAAATTATCATATCAGCAACATCATCAAATGACTGCAAGAACTTCACATGTGCGACAAAAATGATATTATCGAGGTTAGGTAATAAGTCACATCAACGTGGTTTTGTCGTTAAATTTCAGACTCCATTTTTTCAGATTTAGCTGCAGTTAGCAATTGTGTTTATGGTGATATGCTGTTATAGGGATAGATTATGAAGACTGAATTTTTACGTCATCACCTGTCCAATTTTACGGATTAGTTTGTGTATATGATTTGAACATTTGACGCGCATATGTAATAAAACACCTATGCAAACCTGTTTCGCAGTTGTCACCACTGTAACCATCGACACAGGTGCAGTTGTATTGGTTCACCATATCGGTGCAAGTACCGCCATTCTGACATGGGTTGTTGGCACACTCGTCAATATCTACAACGTATTGAGACGATTTTGATTAGATATAATTTTCAGAGTAATTTTACACATTGAAACACGTAGCATCTTTGATTAACAACTATAACATAATTCTTCTCACACATGTGAATATAATTCCGTCATATAGCCGCTTATCAATAATATTGAAATAATTTCACATATAGAATGGTATTGTAACGTTTACTATAAAATACATCACCAAACCTATTACATCAGCCACATCATAATACGACTACATGGTCTTCGTATATTTGAAAAAATTAAGTTTTCAAGGTATGACATTGAGCCACATCAACATGGTTTGGTCGGAACATCTCAGATTCAATTAAGTCAGATTGAGCCGCTATTATCTTTAATATTTGAGTTGATGTACTGATTTCAAAAAAGATTTTGAAGCGTGATTTTTATATCATTTCATGATACATTTGAAGGATTTGTTGATGTGTATGGTTTGAAAATGTGCGGCACACAAGAAAAAAAACACATTCCAACCTGTTTCGCAGTTGTCACCGCTGTAGCCTTCGACACAGGTGCAGTTGTATTGGTTCACCATATCGGTGCAAGTAGCACCATTCTGACATGGGTTGTTGGCACAATCGTCAATGTCTACAATATTTTGAAAATATTTTGATTAGATTTCGGAGTAATATTACACATTGCCACAAGTAACATCATTGAGTAACAACGATGTCATCATTCTTGTCACAAATGTGACGATCTTGCTTCATATGAGCGCATATCAACAACATTGATAACATGTTATATATGGCATGTAATTGTAACATCCATATTAAAATAAATCGTACAAATTATTATATCAGCAACTTCATCAAATGACTGCACGAACTTCACATGGGTGACAAAAATGAAATTATCGAGGTTAGGAAATAAGCCTCACCAACGTGGTTTTGTCGTTAAATTTCAGTCTCCATTTTGTTCAGATTTAGCAGCATTTAACAATTATTTTGTGGTGATATGCTGTCATAGGGAAAGATTATGAGGTCTGAATTTTTACTTCATCACCTGACGAATTTAGCGGATGAGATTGTGTTTATTATTTGAATATTTGACGCGCACACTAATAAAACACCTATGCAAACCTGTTTCGCAGTTGTCACCACTGTAGCCATCGACACAGGTGCAGTTGTATTGGTTCACCATATCGGTGCAAGTACCGCCATTCTGACATGGGTTGTTGGCACACTCGTCAATATCTACAACGTATTGAGACGATTTTGATTAGATATAATTTTCAGAGTAATTTTACACATTGAAACACGTAGCATCATTGATTAACAACTATAACATAGTTCTTCTCACACATGTGAATATCATTCCGTCATATGGCCGCTTATCAATAATATTGAAATAATTTCACATATAGAATGGTATTGTAACGTTTACTATAAAATACATCACAAAACCTATTACATCAGCCACATCATAATACGACTACATGGTCTTCGTATATTTGAAAAAAATAAGTTTTCAAGGTATGACATTGAGCCACATCAACATGGTTTGGTCGGAACATCTCAGATTCAATTAAGTCAGATTGAGCCGCTATTATCTTTAATATTTGAGTTGATGTACTGATTTCAAAAAAGATTTTGAAGCGTGATTTTTATATCATTTCATGATACATTTGAAGGATTTGTTGATGTGTATGGTTTGAAAATGTGCGGCACACAAGAAAAAAAACACATTCCAACCTGTTTCGCAGTTGTCACCGCTGTAGCCGTCGACACAGGTGCAGTTGTATTGGTTCACCATATCGGTGCAAGTAGCACCATTCTGACATGGGTTGTTGGCACAATCGTCAATGTCTACAATATTTTGAAAATATTTTGATTAGATTTCGGAGTAATATTACACATTGCCACAAGTAACATCATTGAGTAACAACGATGTCATCATTCTTGTCACAAATGTGACGATCTTGCTTCATATGAGCGCATATCAACAACATTGATAAAATGTTATATATGGCATGTAATTGGAACATCCATTTTAAAATAAATCGTACAAATTATTATATCAGCAACTTCATCAAATGACTGCACGAACTTCACATGTGTGACAAAAATGAAATTACCGAGGTTAGGAAATAAGCCTCACCAACGTGGTTTTGTCGTTAAATTTCAGTCTCCATTTTGTTCAGATTTAGCAGCATTTAACAATTATTTTGTGGTGATATGCTGTCATAGGGAAAGATTATGAGGTCTGAATTTTTACTTCATCACCTGACGAATTTAGCGGATGAGACTGTGTTTATTATTTGAATATTTGACGCGCACACTAATAAAACACCTATGCAAACCTGTTTCGCAGTTGTCACCACTGTAGCCATCGACACAGGTGCAGTTGTATTGGTTCACCATATCGGTGCAAGTACCTTCATTCTGACATGGGTTGTTGGCACAATCGTCAATATCTACAACGTATTGAGACGATTTTTATTATATATATTTTTTAGAGTAATGTTACACATTGAAACACGTTGCATCATAGATTAACAACTATAACATCATTCTTCTCACAAATGTGAAGATCATGCAGCCATATGGCCGCTTATCAATAACATTTACACAATTTCACATATGGAATGGTATTGTAATGTATACTATAAAACACATCACACAGACTATTCTATCAGCCACGTCATAATTCGACTACATGGTCTTCCTATATTTGAAACAAATGATGTTATCAAGGTTTGACATTGAGCCACATCAACATGGTTTGATCCCAACATCTCAGACTCAGTTCAGTCAGATTGAGCCGGTACTATCCTTAATGTTTGAGTTGATATTCTGATGTCCAAAAAAATTTGGAGGCATCATTTTTATATCATCTCTTGATAAATTTGTAGGATTTTTTGATGTGTATGGTTTGAAAATTTGCGGCGCACAATAAAAAAACACATTCCAACCTGTTTCGCAGTTGTCACCGCTGTAGCCATCGACACAAGTGCAGTTGTATTGGTTCACCATATCAGTGCAAGTAGCACCATTCTGACATGGGTTGTTGGCACAATCGTCAATGTCTACAATGTTTTGAAAATATTTTGATTAGATTTCGGAGTAATATTACACATTGCCACAAGTAACATCATTGAGTAACAACGATGTCTTCACTGTTGTCACACACGTGACGATCGTTCTTCATATAAGCGCATATCAAAAACATTGATACAATTTTATATATGGCATGTCATTGTAACATCCATATTAAAATAAATCATACAAATTATTATATCAGCAACATCATCAAATGACTGCAAGAACTTCACATGTGCGACAAAAATGATATTATCGAGGTTAGGTAATAAGTCACATCAACGTGGTTTTGTCGTTAAATTTCAGACTCCATTTTTTCAGATTTAGCTGCAGTTAGCAATTGTGTTTATGGTGATATGCTGTTATAGGGATAGATTATGAAGACTGAATTTTTACGTCATCACCTGTCCAATTTTACGGATTAGTTTGTGTATATGATTTGAACATTTGACGCGCATATGTAATAAAACACCTATGCAAACCTGTTTCGCAGTTGTCACCACTGTAACCATCGACACAGGTGCAGTTGTATTGGTTCAACATATCGGTGCAAGTACCGCCATTCTGACATGGGTTGTTGGCACACTCGTCAATATCTACAACGTATTGAGACGATTTTGATTAGATATAATTTTCAGAGCAATTTTACACATTCAAACACGTAGCATCATTGATTAACAACTATAACATAATTCTTCTCACACATGTGAAGACCATTCCGTCATATGGCCGCTTATCAATAACATTTACACAATTTCACATATGGAATGGTATTGTAATGTCTACTCTAAAACACATCACACAGACTATTCTATCAGCCACATCATAATTCGACTACATGGTCTTCCTATATTTGAAACAAATGATGTTATCAAGGTTTGACATTGAGCCACATCAACATGGTTTGATCCCAACATCTCAGACTTAGTTCAGTCAGATTGAGCCGGTACTATCCTTAATGTTTGAGTTGATATTCTGATGTCCAAAAAAATTTGGAGGCATCATTTTTATATCATCTCTTGATAAATTTGTAGGATTTTTTGATGTGTATGGTTTGAAAATTTGCGGCGCACAATAAAAAAACACATTCCAACCTGTTTCGCAGTTGTCACCGCTGTAGCCATCGACACAAGTGCAGTTGTATTGGTTCACCATATCAGTGCAAGTAGCACCATTCTGACATGGGTTGTTGGCACAATCGTCAATGTCTACAATGTTTTGAAAATATTTTGATTAGATTTCGGAGTAATATTACACATTGCCACAAGTAACATCATTGAGTAACAACGATGTCTTCACTGTTGTCACACACGTGACGATCGTTCTTCATATGAGCGCATATCAAAAACATTGATACAATTTTATATATGGCATGTAATTGTAACATCCATATTAAAATAAATCATACAAATTATTATATCAGCAACATCATCAAATGACTGCAACAATTTCACATGTGTGACAAAAATGATATTATCGAGGTTAGGTAATAAGTCACATCAACGTGGTTTTTTGTCGTTAAATTTCAGACTCCATTTTTTCGGATTTAGCTGCAGTTAGCAATTGTGTTTATGGTGATATGCTGTTACAGGGATAGATTATGAGGCCTGAATTTTTACGTCATCACCTGTCCAATTTTACGGATTAGTTTGTGTATATGATTTGAACATTTGACCCGCATATGTAATAAAACACCTATGCAAACCTGTTTCGCAGTTGTCACCACTGTAGCCATCGACACAGGTGCAGTTGTATTGGTTCACCATATCGGTGCAAGTACCGCCATTCTGACATGGGTTGTTGGCACACTCGTCAATATCTACAACGTATTGAGACGATTTTGATTAGATATAATTTTCAGAGTAATTTTACACATTGAAACACGTAGCATCATTGATTAACAACTATAACATAATTCTTCTCACACATGTGAATATCATTCCGTCATATGGCCGCTTATCAATAATATTGAAATAATTTCACATATAGAATGGTATTGTAACGTTTACTATAAAATACATCACCAAACCTATTACATCAGCCACATCATAATACGACTACATGGTCTTCGTATATTTGAAAAAATTAAGTTTTCAAGGTATGACATTGAGCCACATCAACATGGTTTGGTCGGAACATCTCAGATTCAAATAAGTCAGATTGAGCCGCTATTATCTTTAATATTTGAGTTGAAGTACTGATTTCAAAAAGATTTTGAAGCGTGATTTTTATATCATTTCATGATACATTTGAAGGATTTGTTGATGTGTATGGTTTGAAAATGTGCGGCACACAAGAAAAAACACACATTCCAACCTGTTTCGCAGTTGTCACCGCTGTAGCCATCGACACAGGTGCAGTTGTATTGGTTCACCATATCGGTGCAAGTAGCACCATTCTGACATGGGTTGTTGGCACAATCGTCAATGTCTACAATATTTTGAAAATATTTTGATTAGATTTCGGAGTAATATTACAAATTGCCACAAGTAACATCATTGAGTAACAACGATGTCATAATTCTTGTCACAAATGTGAAGATCTTGCTTCATATGAGCGCATATCAACAACATTGATAAAATGTTATATATGGCATGTAATTGTAACATCCATATTAAAATAAATCGTACAAATTATTATATCAGCAACTTCATCAAATGACTGCACGAACTTCACATGTGTGACAAAAATGAAATTATCGAGGTTAGGAAATAAGCCTCACCAACGTGGTTTTGTCGTTAAATTTCAGTCTCCATTTTGTTCAGATTTAGCAGCATTTAACAATTATTTTGTGGTGATATGCTGTCATAGGGAAAGATTATGAGGTCTGAATTTTTACTTCATCACCTGACGAATTTAGCGGATGAGACTGTGTTTATTATTTGAATATTTGACGCGCACACTAATAAAACACCTATGCAAACCTGTTTCGCAGTTGTCACCACTGTAGCCATCGACACAGGTGCAGTTGTATTGGTTCACCATATCGGTGCAAGTACCTTCATTCTGACATGGGTTGTTGGCACAATCGTCAATATCTACAACGTATTGAGACGATTTTTATTATATATATTTTTTAGAGTAATGTTACACATTGAAACACGTTGCATCATAGATTAACAACTATAACATCATTCTTCTCACAAATGTGAAGATCATGCAGCCATATGGCCGCTTATCAATAACATTTACACAATTTCACATATGGAATGGTATTGTAATGTCTACTATAAAACACATCACACAGACTATTCTATCAGCCACGTCATAATTCGACTACATGGTCTTCCTATATTTGAAACAAATGATGTTATCAAGGTTTGACATTGAGCCACATCAACATGGTTTGATCCCAACATCTCAGACTCAGTTCAGTCAGATTGAGCCGGTACTATCCTTAATGTTTGAGTTGATATTCTGATGTCCAAACAAATTTGGAGGCATCATTTTTATATCATCTCTTGATAAATTTGTAGGATTTTTTGATGTGTATGGTTTGAAAATTTGCGGCGCACAATAAAAAAACACATTCCAACCTGTTTCGCAGTTGTCACCGCTGTAGCCATCGACACAAGTGCAGTTGTATTGGTTCACCATATCAGTGCAAGTAGCACCATTCTGACATGGGTTGTTGGCACAATCGTCAATGTCTACAATGTTTTGAAAATATTTTGATTAGATTTCGGAGTAATATTACACATTGCCACAAGTATCATCATTGAGTAACAACGATGTCTTCACTGTTGTCACACACGTGACGATCGTTCTTCATATAAGCGCATATCAAAAACATTGATACAATTTTATATATGGCATGTAATTGTAACATCCATATTAAAATAAATCATACAAATTATCATATCAGCAACATCATCAAATGACTGCAAGAACTTCACATGTGCGACAAAAATGATATTATCGAGGTTAGGTAATAAGTCACATCAACGTGGTTTTGTCGTTAAATTTCAGACTCCATTTTTTCAGATTTAGCTGCAGTTAGCAATTGTGTTTATGGTGATATGCTGTTATAGGGATAGATTATGAAGACTGAATTTTTACGTCATCACCTGTCCAATTTTACGGATTAGTTTGTGTATATGATTTGAACATTTGACGCGCATATGTAATAAAACACCTATGCAAACCTGTTTCGCAGTTGTCACCACTGTAACCATCGACACAGGTGCAGTTGTATTGGTTCACCATATCGGTGCAAGTACCGCCATTCTGACATGGGTTGTTGGCACACTCGTCAATATCTACAACGTATTGAGACGATTTTGATTAGATATAATTTTCAGAGTAATTTTACACATTGAAACACGTAGCATCTTTGATTAACAACTATAACATAATTCTTCTCACACATGTGAATATAATTCCGTCATATAGCCGCTTATCAATAATATTGAAATAATTTCACATATAGAATGGTATTGTAACGTTTACTATAAAATACATCACCAAACCTATTACATCAGCCACATCATAATACGACTACATGGTCTTCGTATATTTGAAAAAATTAAGTTTTCAAGGTATGACATTGAGCCACATCAACATGGTTTGGTCGGAACATCTCAGATTCAATTAAGTCAGATTGAGCCGCTATTATCTTTAATATTTGAGTTGATGTACTGATTTCAAAAAAGATTTTGAAGCGTGATTTTTATATCATTTCATGATACATTTGAAGGATTTGTTGATGTGTATGGTTTGAAAATGTGCGGCACACAAGAAAAAAAACACATTCCAACCTGTTTCGCAGTTGTCACCGCTGTAGCCTTCGACACAGGTGCAGTTGTATTGGTTCACCATATCGGTGCAAGTAGCACCATTCTGACATGGGTTGTTGGCACAATCGTCAATGTCTACAATATTTTGAAAATATTTTGATTAGATTTCGGAGTAATATTACACATTGCCACAAGTAACATCATTGAGTAACAACGATGTCATCATTCTTGTCACAAATGTGACGATCTTGCTTCATATGAGCGCATATCAACAACATTGATAACATGTTATATATGGCATGTAATTGTAACATCCATATTAAAATAAATCGTACAAATTATTATATCAGCAACTTCATCAAATGACTGCACGAACTTCATATGTGTGACAAAAATGAAATTATCGAGGTTAGGAAATAAGCCTCACCAACGTGGTTTTGTCATTAAATTTCAGTCTCCATTTTGTTCAGATTTAGCAGCATTTAACAATTATTTTGTGGTGATATGCTGTCATAGGGAAAGATTATGAGGTCTGAATTTTTACTTCATCACCTGACGAATTTAGCGGATGAGATTGTGTTTATTATTTGAATATTTGACGCGCACACTAATAAAACACCTATGCAAACCTGTTTCGCAGTTGTCACCACTGTAGCCATCGACACAGGTGCAGTTGTATTGGTTCACCATATCGGTGCAAGTACCGCCATTCTGACATGGGTTGTTGGCACACTCGTCAATATCTACAACGTATTGAGACGATTTTGATTAGATATAATTTTCAGAGTAATTTTACACATTGAAACACGTAGCATCATTGATTAACAACTATAACATAGTTCTTCTCACACATGTGAATATCATTCCGTCATATGGCCGCTTATCAATAATATTGAAATAATTTCACATATAGAATGGTATTGTAACGTTTACTATAAAATACATCACAAAACCTATTACATCAGCCACATCATAATACGACTACATGGTCTTCGTATATTTGAAAAAAATAAGTTTTCAAGGTATGACATTGAGCCACATCAACATGGTTTGGTCGGAACATCTCAGATTCAATTAAGTCAGATTGAGCCGCTATTATCTTTAATATTTGAGTTGATGTACTGATTTCAAAAAAGATTTTGAAGCGTGATTTTTATATCATTTCATGATACATTTGAAGGATTTGTTGATGTGTATGGTTTGAAAATGTGCGGCACACAAGAAAAAAAACACATTCCAACCTGTTTCGCAGTTGTCACCGCTGTAGCCATCGACACAGGTGCAGTTGTATTGGTTCACCATATCGGTGCAAGTAGCACCATTCTGACATGGGTTGTTGGCACAATCGTCAATGTCTACAATATTTTGAAAATATTTTAATTAGATTTCGGAGTAATATTACACATTGCAACAAGTAACATCATTGAATAACAACGATGTCATCATTCTTGTCACAAATGTGACGATCTTGCTTCATATGAGCGCATATGAACAACATTGATAAAATGTTATATATGGCATGTAATTGTAACATCCATATTAAAATAAATCGTACAAATTATTATATCAGCAACTTCATCAAATGACTGCACGAACTTCACTTGTATGACAAAAATGAAATTATCGAGGTTAGGAAATAAGCCTCACCAACGTGGTTTTGTCGTTAAATTTCAGTCTCCATTTTGTTCAGATTTAGCAGCATTTAACAATTATTTTGTGGTGATATGCTGTCATAGGGAAAGATTATGAGGTCTGAATTTTTACTTCAACACCTGACAAATTTAGCGGATGAGACTGTGTTTATTATATGAATATTTGGCGCGCACACTAATGAAACACCTATGCAAACCTGTTTCGCAGTTGTCACCACTGTAGCCATCGACACAGGTGCAGTTGTATTGGTTCACCATATCGGTGCAAGTACCGCCATTCTGACATGGGTTGTTGGCACAATCGTCAATATCTACAACGTATTGAGACGATTTTTATTATATATATTTTTTAGAGTAATGTTACACATTGAAACACGTAGCATCTTAGATTAACAACTATAACATCATTCTTCTCACAAATGTGAAGATCATGCAGCCATATGGCCGCTTATCAATAACATTTACACAAATTCACATATGGAATGGTATTGTAATGTATACTATAAAACACATCACACAGACTATTCTATCAGCCACGTCATAATTCGACTACATGGTCTTCCTATATTTGAAACAAATGATGTTATCAAGGTTTGACATTGAGCCACATCAACATGGTTTGATCCCAACATCTCAGACTCAGTTCAGTAAGATTGAGCCGGTACCATCCTTAATGTTTGAGTTGATATTCTGATGTCCAAAAAAATTTGGAGGCATCATTTTTATATCATCTCTTGATAAATTTGTAGGATTTTTGGTGTGTATGGTTTGAAAATTTGCGGCGCACAATAAAAAAACACATTCCAACCTGTTTCGCAGTTGTCACCGCTGTAGCCATCGACACAAGTGCAGTTGTATTGGTTAACCATATCAGTGCAAGTAGCACCATTCTGACATGGGTTGTTGGCACAATCGTCAATGTCTACAATGTTTTGAAAATATTTTGATTAGATTTCGGAGTAATATTACACATTGCCACAAGTAACATCATTGAGTAACAACGATGTCTTCACTGTTGTCACACACGTGACGATCGTTCTTCATATGAGCGCATATCAAAAACGTTGATACAATTTTATATATGGCATGTAATTGTAACATCCATATTAAAATAAATCATACAAATTATTATATCAGCAACATCATCAAATGACTGCAACAACTTCACATGTGTGACAAAAATGATATTATCGAGGTTAGGTAATAAGTCACATCAACGTTGTTTTTTGTCTTTAAATTTCAGACTCCATTTTTTCAGATTTAGCTGCAGTTAGCAATTGTGGTTATGGTGATATGTTGTTATAGGGATAGATTATGAAGACTGAATTTTTACGTCATCACCTGTCCAATTTTACGGATTAGTTTGTGTATATGATTTGAACATTTGACGCGCATATGTAATAAAACACCTATGCAAACCTGTTTCGCAGTTGTCACCACTGTAGCCATCGACACAGGTGCAGTTGTATTGGTTCACCATATCGGTGCAAGTACCGCCATTCTGACATGGGTTGTTGGCACACTCGTCAATATCTACAACGTATTGAGACGATTTTGATTAGATATAATTTTTAGAGTAATTTTACACATTGAAACACGTAGCATCATTGATTAACAACTATAACATAATTCTTCTCACACATGTTAATATCATTCCGTCATATGGCCGCTTATCAATAATATTGAAATAATTTCACATATAGAATGGTATTGTAACGTTTACTATAAAATACATCACCAAACCTATTACATCAGCCACATCATAATACGACTACATGGTCTTCGTATATTTGAAAAAATTAAGTTTTCAAGGTATGACATTGAGCCACATCAACATGGTTTGGTCGGAACATCTCAGATTCAAATAAGTCAGATTGAGCCGCTATTATCTTTAATATTTGAGTTGATGTACTGATTTCAAAAAAGATTTTGAAGCGTGATTTTTATATCATTTCATGATACATTTGAAGGATTTGTTGATGTGTATGGTTTGAAAATGTGCGGCACACAAGAAAAAAAACACATTCCAACCTGTTTCGCAGTTGTCACCGCTGTAGCCGTCGACACAGGTGCAGTTGTATTGGTTCACCATATCGGTGCAAGTAGCACCATTCTGACATGGGTTGTTGGCACAATCGTCAATGTCTACAATATTTTGAAAATATTTTGATTAGATTTCGGAGTAATATTACACATTGCCACAAGTAACATCATTGAGTAACAACGATGTCATCATTCTTGTCACAAATGTGACGATCTTGCTTCATATGAGCGCATATCAACAACATTGATAAAATGTTATATATGGCATGTAATTGGAACATCCATTTTAAAATAAATCGTACAAATTATTATATCAGCAACTTCATCAAATGACTGCACGAACTTCACATGTGTGACAAAAATGAAATTACCGAGGTTAGGAAATAAGCCTCACCAACGTGGTTTTGTCGTTAAATTTCAGTCTCCATTTTGTTCAGATTTAGCAGCATTTAACAATTATTTTGTGGTGATATGCTGTCATAGGGAAAGATCATGAGGTCTGAATTTTTAATTCATCACCTGACGAATTTAGCGGATGAGACTGTGTTTATTATTTGAATATTTGACGCGCACACTAATAAAACACCTATGCAAACCTGTTTCGCAGTTGTCACCACTGTAGCCATCGACACAGGTGCAGTTGTATTGGTTCACCATATCGGTGCAAGTACCTTCATTCTGACATGGGTTGTTGGCACAATCGTCAATATCTACAACGTATTGAGACGATTTTTATTATATATATTTTTTAGAGTAATGTTACACATTGAAACACGTTGCATCATAGATTAACAACTATAACATCATTCTTCTCACAAATGTGAAGATCATGCAGCCATATGGCCGCTTATCAATAACATTTACACAATTTCACATATGGAATGGTATTGTAATGTATACTATAAAACACATCACACAGACTATTCTATCAGCCACGTCATAATTCGACTACATGGTCTTCCTATATTTGAAACAAATGATGTTATCAAGGTTTGACATTGAGCCACATCAACATGGTTTGATCCCAACATCTCAGACTCAGTTCAGTCAGATTGAGCCGGTACTATCCTTAATGTTTGAGTTGATATTCTGATGTCCAAAAAAATTTGGAGGCATCATTTTTATATCAACTCTTGATAAATTTGTAGGATTTTTTGATGTGTATGGTTTGAAAATTTGCGGCGCACAATAAAAAAACACATTCCAACCTGTTTCGCAGTTGTCACCGCTGTAGCCATCGACACAAGTGCAGTTGTATTGGTTCACCATATCAGTGCAAGTAGCACCATTCTGACATGGGTTGTTGGCACAATCGTCAATGTCTACAATGTTTTGAAAATATTTTGATTAGATTTCGGAGTAATATTACACATTGCCACAAGTAACATCATTGAGTAACAACGATGTCTTCACTGTTGTCACACACGTGACGATCGTTCTTCATATAAGCGCATATCAAAAACATTGATACAATTTTATATATGGCATGTCATTGTAACATCCATATTAAAATAAATCATACAAATTATTATATCAGCAACATCATCAAATGACTGCAAGAACTTCACATGTGCGACAAAAATGATATTATCGAGGTTAGGTAATAAGTCACATCAACGTGGTTTTGTCGTTAAATTTCAGACTCCATTTTTTCAGATTTAGCTGCAGTTAGCAATTGTGTTTATGGTGATATGCTGTTATAGGGATAGATTATGAAGACTGAATTTTTACGTCATCACCTGTCCAATTTTACGGATTAGTTTGTGTATATGATTTGAACATTTGACGCGCATATGTAATAAAACACCTATGCAAACCTGTTTCGCAGTTGTCACCACTGTAACCATCGACACAGGTGCAGTTGTATTGGTTCACCATATCGGTGCAAGTACCGCCATTCTGACATGGGTTGTTGGCACACTCGTCAATATCTACAACGTATTGAGACGATTTTTATTAGATATAATTTTCAGAGCAATTTTACACATTCAAACACGTAGCATCATTGATTAACAACTATAACATAATTCTTCTCACACATGTGAAGACCATTCCGTCATATGGCCGCTTATCAATAACATTTACACAATTTCACATATGGAATGGTATTGTAATGTCTACTCTAAAACACATCACACAGACTATTCTATCAGCCACATCATAATTCGACTACATGGTCTTCCTATATTTGAAACAAATGATGTTATCAAGGTTTGACATTGAGCCACATCAACATGGTTTGATCCCAACATCTCAGACTCAGTTCAGTCAGATTGAGCCGGTACTATCCTTAATGTTTGAGTTGATATTCTGATGTCCAAAAAAATTTGGAGGCATCATTTTTATATCATCTCTTGATAAATTTGTAGGATTTTTTTATGTGTATGGTTTGAAAATTTGCGGCGCACAATAAAAAAACACATTCCAACCTGTTTCGCAGTTGTCACCGCTGTAGCCATCGACACAAGTGCAGTTGTATTGGTTCACCATATCAGTGCAAGTAGCACCATTCTGACATGGGTTGTTGGCACAATCGTCAATGTCTACAATATCTTGAAAATATTTTGATTAGATTTCGGAGTAATATTACACATTGCCACAAGTAACATCATTGAGTAACAACGATGTCTTCACTGTTGTCACAAACGTGACGATCGTTCTTCATATCAGCGCATATCAAAAACATTGATACAATTTTATATATGGCATGTAATTGTAACATCCATATTAAAATAAATCATACAAATTATTATACCATCAACATCATCAAATGACTGCAACAACTTCACATGTGTGACAAAAATGATATTATCGAGGTTAGGTAATAAGTCACATCAACGTGGTTTTTTGTCGTTAAATTTCAGACTCCATTTTTTCAGATTTAGCTGCAGTTAGCAATTGTGGTTATGGTGATATGTTGTTATAGGGATAGATTATGAAGACTGAATTTTTACGTCATCACCTGTCCAATTTTACGGATTAGTTTGTGTATATGATTTGAACATTTGACGCGCATATGTAATAAAACACCTATGCAAACCTGTTTCGCAGTTGTCACCACTGTAGCCATCGACACAGGTGCAGTTGTATTGGTTCACCATATCGGTGCAAGTACCGCCATTCTGACATGTGTTGTTGGCACACTCGTCAATATCTACAACGTATTGAGACGATTTTGATTAGATATAATTTTTAGAGTAATTTTACACATTGAAACACGTAGCATCATTGATTAACAACTATAACATAATTCTTCTCACACATGTGAATATCATTCCGTCATATGGCCGCTTATCAATAATATTGAAATAATTTCACATATAGAATGGTATTGTAACGTTTACTATAAAATACATCACCAAACCTATTACATCAGCCACATCATAATACGACTACATGGTCTTCGTATATTTGAAAAAATTAAGTTTTCAAGGTATGACATTGAGCCACATCAACATGGTTTGGTCGGAACATCTCAGATTCAAATAAGTCAGATTGAGCCGCTATTATCTTTAATATTTGAGTTGATGTACTGATTTCAAAAAAGATTTTGAAGCATGATTTTTATATCATTTCATGATACATTTGAAGGATTTGTTGATGTGTATGGTTTGAAAATGTGCGGCACACAAGAAAAAAACACATTCCAACCTGTTTCGCAGTTGTCACCGCTGTAGCCATCGACACAGGTGCAGTTGTATTGGTTCACCATATCGGTGCAAGTAGCACCATTCTGACATGGGTTGTTGGCACAATCGTCAATGTCTACAATATTTTGAAAATATTTTGATTAGATTTCGGAGTAATATTACACATTGCCACAAGTAACATCATTGAGTAACAACGATGTCATCATTCTTTTCACAAATGTGACGATCTTGCTTCATATGAGCGCATATCAACAACATTGATAAAATGTTATATATGGCATGTAATTGTAACATCCATATTAAAATAAATCGTACAAATTATTATATCAGCAACTTCATCAAATGACTGCACGAACTTCACATGTGTGACAAAAATGAAATTACAGATGTTAGGAAATAAGCCTCACCAACGTGGTTTTGTCGTTAAATTTCAGTCTCCATTTTGTTCAGATTTAGCAGCATTTAACAATTATTTTGTGGTGATATGCTGTCATAGGGAAAGATTATGAGGTCTGAATTTTTACTTCATCAACTGACGAATTTAGCGGATGAGACTGTGTTTATTATTTGAATATTTGACGCGCACACTAATAAAACACCTATGCAAACCTGTTTCGCAGTTGTCACCACTGTAGCCATCGACACAGGTGCAGTTGTATTGGTTCACCATATCGGTGCAAGTACCTTCATTCTGACATGGGTTGTTGGCACAATCGTCAATATCTACAACGTATTGAGACGATTTTTATTATATATATTTTTTAGAGTAATGTTACACATTGAAACACGTTGCATCATAGATTAACAACTATAACATCATTCTTCTCACAAATGTGAAGATCATGCAGCCATATGGCCGCTTATCTATAACATTTACACAAATTCACATATGGAATGTTATTGTAATGTATACTATAAAACACATCACACAGACTATTCTATCAGCCACGTCATAATTCGACTACATGATCTTCCTATATTTGAAACAAATGATGTTATCAAGGTTTGACATTGAGCCACATCAACATGGTTTGATCCCAACATCTCAGACTCAGTTCAGTAAGATTGAGCCGGTACTATCCTTAATGTTTGAGTTGAAATTCTGATGTCCAAAAAAATTTGGAGGCATCATTTTTATATCATCTCTTGATAAATTTGTAGGATTTTTGGTGTGTATGGTTTGAAAATTTGCGGCGCACAATAAAAAAACACATTCCAACCTGTTTCGCAGTTGTCACCGCTGTAGCCATCGACACAAGTGCAGTTGTATTGGTTCACCATATCAGTGCAAGTAGCACCATTCTGACATGGGTTGTTGGCACAATCGTCAATGTCTACAATGTTTTGAAAATATTTTGATTAGATTTCGGAGTAATATTACACATTGCCACAAGTAACATCATTGAGAAACAACGATGTCTTCACTGTTGTCACACACGTGAAGATCGTTCTTCATATGAGCGCATATCAAAAACATTGATACAATTTTATATATGGCATGTAATTGTAACATCCATATTAAAATAAATCATACAAATTATTATATCAGCAACATCATCAAATGACTGCAACAACTTCACATGTGTGACAAAAATGATATTATCGAGGTTAGGTAATAAGTCACATCAACGTGGTTTTTTGTCTTTAAATTTCAGACTCCATTTTTTCAGATTTAGCTGCAGTTAGCAATTGTGGTTATGGTGATATGTTGTTATAGGGATAGATTATGAAGACTGAATTTTTACGTCATCACCTGTCCAATTTTACGGATTAGTTTGTGTATATGATTTGAACATTTGACGCGCATATGTAATAAAACACCTATGCAAACCTGTTTCGCAGTTGTCACCACTGTAGCCATCGACACAGGTGCAGTTGTATTGGTTCACCATATCGGTGCAAGTACCGCCATTCTGACATGGGTTGTTGGCACACTCGTCAATATCTACAACGTATTGAGACGATTTTGATTAGATATAATTTTTAGAGTAATTTTACACATTGGAACACGTAGCATCATTGATTAACAACTATAACATAATTCTTCTCACACATGTTAATATCATTCCGTCATATGGCCGCTTATCAATAATATTGAAATAATTTCACATATAGAATGGTATTGTAACGTTTACTATAAAATACATCACCAAACCTATTACATCAGCCACATCATAATACGACTACATGGTCTTCGTATATTTGAAAAAATTAAGTTTTCAAGGTATGACATTGAGCCACATCAACATGGTTTGGTCGGAACATCTCAGATTCAAATAAGTCAGATTGAGCCGGTATTATCTTTAATATTTGAGTTGATGTACTGATTTCAAAAAAGATTTTGAAGCGTGATTTTTATATCATTTCATGATACATTTGAAGGATTTGTTGATGTGTATGGTTTGAAAATGTGCGGCACACAAGAAAAAAAACACATTCCAACCTGTTTCGCAGTTGTCACCGCTGTAGCCGTCGACACAGGTGCAGTTGTATTGGTTCACCATATCGGTGCAAGTAGCACCATTCTGACATGGGTTGTTGGCACAATCGTCAATGTCTACAATATTTTGAAAATATTTTGATTAGATTTCGGAGTAATATTACACATTGCCACAAGTAACATCATTGAGTAACAACGATGTCATCATTCTTTTCACAAATGTGACGATCTTGCTTCATATGAGCGCATATCAACAACATTGATAAAATGTTATATATGGCATGTAATTGTAACATCCATATTAAAATAAATCGTACAAATTATTATATCAGCAACTTCATCAAATGACTGCACGAACTTCACATGTGTGACAAAAATGAAATTACAGATGTTAGGAAATAAGCCTCACCAACGTGGTTTTGTCGTTAAATTTCAGTCTCCATTTTGTTCAGATTTAGCAGCATTTAACAATTATTTTGTGGTGATATGCTGTCATAGGGAAAGATTATGAGGTCTGAATTTTTACTTCATCAACTGACGAATTTAGCGGATGAGACTGTGTTTATTATTTGAATATTTGACGCGCACACTAATAAAACACCTATGCAAACCTGTTTCGCAGTTGTCACCACTGTAGCCATCGACACAGGTGCAGTTGTATTGGTTCACCATATCGGTGCAAGTACCTTCATTCTGACATGGGTTGTTGGCACAATCGTCAATATCTACAACGTATTGAGACGATTTTTATTATATATATTTTTTAGAGTAATGTTACACATTGAAACACGTTGCATCATAGATTAACAACTATAACATCATTCTTCTCACAAATGTGAAGATCATGCAGCCATATGGCCGCTTATCTATAACATTTACACAAATTCACATATGGAATGTTATTGTAATGTATACTATAAAACACATCACACAGACTATTCTATCAGCCACGTCATAATTCGACTACATGATCTTCCTATATTTGAAACAAATGATGTTATCAAGGTTTGACATTGAGCCACATCAACATGGTTTGATCCCAACATCTCAGACTCAGTTCAGTAAGATTGAGCCGGTACTATCCTTAATGTTTGAGTTGAAATTCTGATGTCCAAAAAAATTTGGAGGCATCATTTTTATATCATCTCTTGATAAATTTGTAGGATTTTTGGTGTGTATGGTTTGAAAATTTGCGGCGCACAATAAAAAAACACATTCCAACCTGTTTCGCAGTTGTCACCGCTGTAGCCATCGACACAAGTGCAGTTGTATTGGTTCACCATATCAGTGCAAGTAGCACCATTCTGACATGGGTTGTTGGCACAATCGTCAATGTCTACAATGTTTTGAAAATATTTTGATTAGATTTCGGAGTAATATTACACATTGCCACAAGTAACATCATTGAGAAACAACGATGTCTTCACTGTTGTCACACACGTGAAGATCGTTCTTCATATGAGCGCATATCAAAAACATTGATACAATTTTATATATGGCATGTAATTGTAACATCCATATTAAAATAAATCATACAAATTATTATATCAGCAACATCATCAAATGACTGCAACAACTTCACATGTGTGACAAAAATGATATTATCGAGGTTAGGTAATAAGTCACATCAACGTGGTTTTTTGTCTTTAAATTTCAGACTCCATTTTTTCAGATTTAGCTGCAGTTAGCAATTGTGGTTATGGTGATATGTTGTTATAGGGATAGATTATGAAGACTGAATTTTTACGTCATCACCTGTCCAATTTTACGGATTAGTTTGTGTATATGATTTGAACATTTGACGCGCATATGTAATAAAACACCTATGCAAACCTGTTTCGCAGTTGTCACCACTGTAGCCATCGACACAGGTGCAGTTGTATTGGTTCACCATATCGGTGCAAGTACCGCCATTCTGACATGGGTTGTTGGCACACTCGTCAATATCTACAACGTATTGAGACGATTTTGATTAGATATAATTTTTAGAGTAATTTTACACATTGGAACACGTAGCATCATTGATTAACAACTATAACATAATTCTTCTCACACATGTTAATATCATTCCGTCATATGGCCGCTTATCAATAATATTGAAATAATTTCACATATAGAATGGTATTGTAACGTTTACTATAAAATACATCACCAAACCTATTACATCAGCCACATCATAATACGACTACATGGTCTTCGTATATTTGAAAAAATTAAGTTTTCAAGGTATGACATTGAGCCACATCAACATGGTTTGGTCGGAACATCTCAGATTCAAATAAGTCAGATTGAGCCGGTATTATCTTTAATATTTGAGTTGATGTACTGATTTCAAAAAAGATTTTGAAGCGTGATTTTTATATCATTTCATGATACATTTGAAGGATTTGTTGATGTGTATGGTTTGAAAATGTGCGGCACACAAGAAAAAAAACACATTCCAACCTGTTTCGCAGTTGTCACCGCTGTAGCCGTCGACACAGGTGCAGTTGTATTGGTTCACCATATCGGTGCAAGTAGCACCATTCTGACATGGGTTGTTGGCACAATCGTCAATGTCTACAATATTTTGAAAATATTTTGATTAGATTTCGGAGTAATATTACACATTGCCACAAGTAACATCATTGAGTAACAACGATGTCATCATTCTTGTCACAAATGTGACGATCTTGCTTCATATGAGCGCATATCAACAACATTGATCAAATGTTATATATGGCATGTAATTGGAACATCCATTTTAAAATAAATCGTACAAATTATTATATCATCAACTTCATCAAATGACTGCACGAACTTCACATGTGTGACAAAAATGAAATTATCGAGGTTAAGAAATAAGCCTCACCAACGTGGTTTTGTCGTTAAATTTCAGTCTCCATTTTGTTCAGATTTAGCAGCATTTAACAATTATTTTGTGGTGATATGCTGTCATAGGGAAAGATTATGAGGTCTGAATTTTTACTTTATCACCTGACGAATTTAGCGGATGAGACTGTGTTTATTATTTGAATATTTGACGCGCACACTAATAAAACACCTATGCAAACCTGTTTCGCAGTTGTCACCACTGTAGCCATCGACACAGGTGCAGTTGTATTGGTTCACCATATCGGTGCAAGTACCTTCATTCTGACATGGGTTGTTGGCACAATCGTCAATATCTACAACGTATTGAGACGATTTTTATTATATATATTTTTTAGAGTAATGTTACACATTGAAACACGTTGCATCATAGATTAACAATTATAACATCATTCTTCTCACAAATGTGAAGATCATGCAGCCATATGGCCGCTTATCAATAACATTTACACAATTTCACATATGGAATGGTATTGTAATGTCTACTCTAAAACACATCACACAGACTATTCTATCAGCCACATCATAATTCGACTACATGGTCTTCCTATATTTGAAACAAATGATGTTATCAAGGTTTGACATTGAGCCACATCAACATGGTTTGATCCCAACATCTCAGACTCAGTTCAGTCAGATTGAGCCGGTACTATCCTTAATGTTTGAGTTGATATTCTGATGTCCAAAAAAATTTGGAGGCATCATTTTTATATCATCTCTTGATAAATGTGTAGGATTTTTTGATGTGTATGGTTTGAAAATTTGCGGCGCACAATAAAAAAACACATTCCAACCTGTTTCGCAGTTGTCACCGCTGTAGCCATCGACACAAGTGCAGTTGTATTGGTTCACCATATCAGTGCAAGTAGCACCATTCTGACATGGGTTGTTGGCACAATCGTCAATGTCTACAATGTTTTGAAAATATTTTGATTAGATTTCGGAGTAATATTACACATTGCCACAAGTAACATCATTGAGTAACAACGATGTCTTCACTGTTGTCACACACGTGACGATCGTTCTTCATATGAGCGCATATCAAAAACATTGATACAATTTTATATATGGCATGTAATTGTAACATCCATATTAAAATAAATCATACAAATTATTATATCAGCAACATCATCAAATGACTGCAAGAACTTCACATGTGCGACAAAAATGATATTATCGAGGTTAGGTAATAAGTCACATCAACGTGGTTTTGTCGTTAAATTTCAGACTCCATTTTTTCAGATTTAGCTGCAGTTAGCAATTGAGTTTATGGTGATATGCTGTTATAGGGATAGATTATGAAGACTGAATTTTTACGTCATCACCTGTCCAATTTTACGGATTAGTTTGTGTATATGATTTGAACATTTGACGCGCATATGTAATAAAACACCTATGCAAACCTGTTTCGCAGTTGTCACCACTGTAACCATCGACACAGGTGCAGTTGTATTGGTTCACCATATCGGTGCAAGTACCGCCATTCTGACATGGGTTGTTGGCACACTCGTCAATATCTACAACGTATTGAGACGATTTTGATTAGATATAATTTTCAGAGTAATTTTACACATTGAAACACGTAGCATCATTGATTAACAACTATAACATAATTCTTCTCACACATGTGAATATCATTCCGTCATATGGCCGCTTATCAATAATATTGAAATAATTTCACATATAGAATGGTATTGTGACGTTTACTATAAAATACATCACCAAACCTATTACATCAGCCACATCATAATACGACTACATGGTCTTCGTGTATTTGAAAAAATTAAGTTTTCAAGGTTTGACATTGAGCCACATCAACATGGTTTGGTCGGAACATCTCAGATTCAAATAAGTCAGATTGAGCCGCTATTATCTTTAATATTTGAGTTGATGTACTGATTTCAAAAAAGATTTTGAAGCGTGATTTTTATATCATTTCATGATACATTTGAAGGATTTGTTGATGTGTATGGTTTGAAAATGTGCGGCACACAAGAAAAAAACACATTCCAACCTGTTTCGCAGTTGTCACCGCTGTAGCCATCGACACAGGTGCAGTTGTATTGGTTCACCATATCGGTGCAAGTAGCACCATTCTGACATGGGTTGTTTGCACAATCGTCAATGTCTACAATATTTTGAAAATATTTTGATTAGATTTCGGAGTAATATTACACATTGCCACAAGTAACATCATTGAGTAACAACGATGTCATCATTCTTGTCACAAATGTGACGATCTTGCTTCATATGAGCGCATATCAACAACATTGATAACATGTTATATATGGCATGTAATTGTAACATCCATATTAAAATAAATCGTACAAATTATTATATCAGCAACTTCATCAAATGACTGCACGAACTTCACATGTGTGACAAAAATGAAATTATCGAGGTTAGGAAATAAGCCTCACCAACGTGGTTTTGTCGTTAAATTTCAGTCTCCATTTTGTTCAGATTTAGCAGCATTTAACAATTATTTTTGTGGTGATATGCTGTCATAGGGAAAGATTATGAGGTCTGAATTTTTACTTCATCACCTGACGAATTTAGCGGATGAGATTGTGTTTATTATTTGAATATTTGACGCGTACACTAATAAAACACCTATGCAAACCTGTTTCGCAGTTGTCACCACTGTAACCATCGACACAGGTGCAGTTGTATTGGTTCACCATATCGGTGTAAGTACCGCCATTCTGACATGGGTTGTTGGCACACTCGTCAATATCTACAACGTATTGAGACGATTTTGATTAGATATAATTTTCAGAGTAATTTTACACATTGAAACACGTAGCATCATTGATTAACAACTATAACATAATTCTTCTCACACATGTGAATATCATTCCGTCATATGGCCGCTTATCAATAATATTGAAATAATTTCACATATAGAATGGTATTGTAACGTTTACTATAAAATACATCACAAAACCTATTACACCATCCACATCATAATACGACTACATGGTCTTCGTATATTTGAAAAAATTAAGTTTTCAAGGTATGACATTGAGCCACATCAACATGGTTTGGTCGGAACATCTGAGATTTAATTAAATCAGATTGAGCCGCTATTATCTTTAATATTTGAGTTGATGTACTGATTTCAAAAATATTTTGAAGCGTGATTTTTATATCATTTCATGATACATTTGAAGGATTTGTTGATGTGTATGGTTTGAAAATGTGCGGCACACAAGAAAAAAAACACATTCCAACCTGTTTCGCAGTTGTCACCGCTGTAGCCATCGACACAGGTGCAGTTGTATTGGTTCACCATATCGGTGCAAGTAGCACCATTCTGACATGGGTTGTTGGCACAATCGTCAATGTCTACAATATTTTGAAAATATTTTGATTATATTTCGGGGTAATATTACACATTGCCACAAGTAACACCATTGAGTAACAACGATATCATTATTCTTGTCACAAATGCGACGATCTTGCTTCATATGAGCGCATATCAACAACATTGATAAAATGTTATATATGGCATGTAATTGTAACATCCATATTAAAATAAATCGTACAAATTATTATATCAGCAACTTTATCAAATGACTGCACGAACTTAACATGTGTGACAAAAATGAAATTATCGAGGTTAGGAAATATGCCTCACCAACGTGGTTTTGTCGTTAAATTTCAGTCTCCATTTTGTTCAGATTTAGCAGCATTTAACAATTATTTTTGTGGTGATATGCTGTCATAGGGAAAGATTATGAGGTCTGAATTTTTACTTCATCACCTGACGAATTTAGCGGATGAGATTGTGTTTATTATTTGAATATTTGACGCGCACACTAATAAAACACCTATGCAAACCTGTTTCGCAGTTGTCACCACTGTAGCCATCGACACAGGTGCAGTTGTATTGGTTCACCATATCGGTGCAAGTACCGCCATTCTGACATGGGTTGTTGGCACAATCGTCAATATCTACAACGTATTGAGACGATTTTTATTATATATATTTTTTAGAGTAATGTTACACATTGAAACAAGTAGCATCGTAGATTAACAACTATAACATCATTCTTCTCACAAATGTGAAGATCATGCAGCCATATGGCCGCTTATCAATAACATTTACACAATTTCACATATGGAATGGTATTGTAATGTCTACTATAAAACACATCACACAGACTATTCTATCAGCCACATCATAATTCGACTACATGGTCTTCCTATATTTGAAACAAATGATTTTATCAAGGTTTGACATTGAGCCACATCAACATGGTTTGATCCCAACATCTCAGACTCAGTTCAGTCAGATTGAGCCGGTACTATCCTTAATGTTTGAGTTGATATTCTGATGTCCAAAAAAATTTGGAGGCATCATTTTTATATCATCTCTTGATAAATTTGTAGGATTTTTTGATGTGTATGGTTTGAAAATTTGCGGCGCACAATAAAAAAACACATTCCAACCTGTTTCGCAGTTGTCACCGCTGTAGCCATCGACACAAGTGCAGTTGTATTGGTTCACCATATCAGTGCAAGTAGCACCATTCTGACATGGGTTGTTGGCACAATCGTCAATGTCTACAATGTTTTGAAAATATTTTGATTAGATTTCGGAGTAATATTACACATTGCCACAAGTAACATCATTGAGTAACAACGATGTCTTCACTGTTGTCACAAACGTGACGATCGTTCTTCATATGAGCGCATATCAAAAACATTGATACAATTTTATATATGGCATGTAATTGTAACATCCATATTAAAATAAATCATACAAATTATTATATCAGCAACATCATCAAATGACTGCAAGAACTTCACATGTGTGACAAAAATTATATTATCGAGGTTAGGTAATAAGTCACATCAACGTGGTTTTGTCGTTAAATTTCAGACTCCATTTTTTCAGATTTAGCTGCAGTTAGCAATTGTGTTTATGGTGAAATGCTGTTATAGGGATAGATTATGAGGCCTGAAGTTTTACGTCATCACCTGTCCAATTTTACGGATTAGTTTGTGTATATGATTTGAACATTTGACGCGCATATGTAATAAAACAAATATGCAAACCTGTTTCGCAGTTGTCACCACTGTAGCCATCGACACAGGTGCAGTTGTATTGGTTCACCATATCGGTGCAAGTACCGCCATTCTGACATGGGTCGTTGGCACAATCGTCAATATCTACAACGTATTGAGACGATTTTGATTAGATATAATTTTCAGAGAAATTGTACATATTGAAACACGTAGTATCATTGATTAACAACTATAACATAATTCTTCTCACACATGTGAAGATCATTCCGTCGTATGGCCGCTTATCAATAATATTGAAATAATTTCACATATAGAATGGTATTGTAACGTTTACTATAAAATACATCACAAAACCTGTTACATCAGCCACATCATAATACGACTACATGGTCTTCGTATATTTAAAAAAAATAAGTTTTCAAGGTATGACATTGAGCCACATCAACATGGTTTGGTCGGAACATCTGAGATTCAATTAAATCAGATTGAGCCGCTATTATCTTTAATATTTGAGTTGATGTACTGATTTCAAAAAGATTTTGAAGCGTGATTTTTATATCATTTCATGATACATTTGAAGGATTTGTTGATGTGTATGTTTTGAAAATGTGCGGCACACAAGAAAAAAAACACATTCCAACCTGTTTCGCAGTTGTCACCGCTGTAGCCATCGACACAGGTGCAGTTGTATTGGTTCACCATATCGGTGCAAGTAGCACCATTCTGACATGGGTTGTTGGCACAATCGTCAATGTCTACAATATTTTGAAAATATTTTGATTATATTTCGGGGTAATATTACACATTGCCACAAGTAACATCATTGAGTAACAACGACGTCATTATTCTTGTCACACATGCGACGATCTTGCTTCATATGAGCGCATATCAACAACATTGATAAAATGTTATATATGGCATGTAATTGTAACATCCATATTAAAATAAATCGTACAAATTATTATATCAGCAACTTTATCAAATGACTGCACGAACTTAACATGTGTGACAAAAATGAAATTATCGAGGTTAGGAAATAAGCCTCACCAACGTGGTTTTGTCGTTAAATTTCAGTCTCCATTTTGTTCAGATTTAGCAGCATTTAACAATTATTTTTGTGGTGATATGCTGTCATAGGGAAAGATTATGAGGTCTGAATTTTTACTTCATCAACTGACGAATTTAGCGGATGAGATTGTGTTTATTATTTGAATATTTGACGCGCACACTAATAAAACACCTATGCAAACCTGTTTCGCAGTTGTCACCACTGTAGCCATCGACACAGGTGCAGTTGTATTGGTTCACCATATCGGTGCAAGTACCGCCATTCTGACATGGGTTGTTGGCACAATCGTCAATATCTACAACGTATTGAGACGATTTTGATTAGATATAATTTTCAGAGTAATTTTACACATTGAAACACGTAGCATCATTGATTAACAACTATAACATAATTCTTCTCACACATGTGAAGATCATTCCGTCATTTGACCGCTGATCAATAATATTGAAATAATTTCGTCAATCGTCAATCGTCAATATCTACAACGTATTGAGACGATTTTGATTAGATATAATTTTCAGAGTAATTTTACACATTGAAACACGTAGCATCATTGATTAACAACTATAACATAATTCTTCTCACACATGTGAATATCATTCCGTCAAATGGCCGCTTATCAATAATATTGAAATAATTTCACATATAGAATGGTACTGTAACGTTTACTATAAAATACATCACAAAACCTATTACATCAGCCACATCATAATACGACTACATGGTCTTCGTATATTTGAAAAAATAAGTTTTCAAGGTATGACATTGAGCCACATCAACATGGTTTGGTCGGAACATCTCAGATTCAATTAAATCAGATTGAGCCGCTATTATTTTTAATATTTGAGTTGATGTACTGATTTCAAAAAAGATTTTGAAGCGTGATTTTTATATAATTTCATGATACATTTGAAGGATTTGTTGATGTGTATGGTTTGAAAATGTGCGGGACAAAAGAAAAAAAACACATTCCAACCTGTTTCGCAGTTGTCACCGCTGTAGCCATCGACACAGGTGCAGTTGTATTGGTTCACCATATCGGTGCAAGTAGCACCATTCTGACATGGGTTGTTGGCACAATCGTCAATGTCTACAATATTTTGTTTAGATTTCGGAGTAATATTACACATTGCCACAAGTAACATCATTGAGTAACAACGATGTCAACATTCTTGTCACAAATGTGACGATCTTGCTTCATATGAGCGCATATCAACAACATTGATAAAATTTTATATATGGCATGTAATTGTAACATCCATATTAAAATAAATCGTACAAATTATTATATCAGCAACTTCATCAAATGACTGCACGAACTTCACACGTGTGACAAAAATGAAATTATCGAGGTTAGGAAATAAGCCTCACCAACGTGGTTTTGTCGTTAAATTTCAGTCTCAATTTTTTTTAAAGATTTAGCAGCATTTAACAATTATTTATGTGGTGGTATGCTGTCATAGGGACAGATTATGAGGTCTGAATTTTTACTTCATCACCTGACGAATTTAGCGGATGAGATTTTGTTTATTATTTGAATATTTGACGCGCACACTAATAAAACACCTATGCAAACCTGTTTCGCAGTTGTCACCACTGTAGCCATCGACACAGGTGCAGTTGTATTGGTTCACCATATCGGTGCAAGTACCGCCATTCTGACATGGGTTGTTGGCACAATCGTCAATATCTACAACGTATTGAGACGATTTTTATTATATATATTTTTTAGAGTAATTTTACACATTGAAACACGTAGCATCATAGATTAACAACTATAACATCATTCTTCTCACAAATGTGAAGATCATGCAGTCATATGGCCGCTTATCAATAACATTTACACAATTTCACATATGAAATGGTATTGTAATGTCTACTATAAAACACATCACACAGACTATTCTATCAGCCACATCATAATTCGACTACATGGTCTTCCTATATTTGAAACAAATGATGTTATCAAGGTTAGACTTTGAGCCACATCAACATGGTTTGATCCCAACATCTCAGACTCAGTTCAGTCAGATTGAGCCGGTACTATCCTTAATGTTTGAGTTGATATTCTGATGTCAAAACAAATTTGAAGGCATCATTTTTATATCATCTCTTGATAAATTTGTAGGATTTTTTGATGTGTATGGTTTGAAAATTTGCGGCGCACAATAAAAAAACACATTCCAACCTGTTTCGCAGTTGTCACCGCTGTAGCCATCGACACAAGTGCAGTTGTATTGGTTCACCATATCAGTGCAAGTAGCACCATTCTGACATGGGTTGTTGGCACAATCGTCAATGTCTACAATGTTTTGAAAATATTTTGATTAGATTTCGGAGTAATATTACACATTGCCACAAGTAACATCATTGAGTAACAACGATGTCTTCACTGTTGTCACAAACGTGACGATCGTTCTTCATATGAGCGCATATCAAAAACATTGATACAATTTTATATATGGCATGTAATTGTAACATCCATATTAAAATAGATCATACAAGTTATTATATCAGCAACATCACCAAATTACTGCAAGAACTTCACATGTGTGACAAAAATGATATTATCGAGGTTAGGTAATAAATCACATCAACGTGGTTTTGTCGTTAAATTTCAGACTCCATTTTTTCAGATTTAGCTGCAGTTAGCAATTGTGTTTATGGTGATATGCTGTCATAGGGATAGATTATGAGGCCTGAATTTTTACGTCATCACCTGTCCAATTTTACGGATTAGTTTGTGTATATGATTTGAACATTTGACGCGCATATGTAATAAAACACCTATGCAAACCTGTTTCGCAGTTGTCACCACTGTAGCCATCGACACAGGTGCAGTTGTATTGGTTCACCATATCGATGCAAGTACCGCCATTCTGACATGGGTTGTTGGCACACTCGTCAATATCTACAACGTATTGAGAAGATTTTGATAAGATATAATTTTCAGAGTAATTTTACACATTGAAACACGTAGCATCATTGATTAACAACTATAACATAATTCTTCTCACACATGTGAATATCGTTCCGTCATATGGCCGCTTATCAATAATATTGAAATAATTTCACATATAGAATGGTATTGTAACGTTTACTATAAAATACATCACAAAACCTATTACATCAGCCACATCATAATACGACTACATGGTCTTCGTATATTTGAAAAAATTAAGTTTTCAAGGTATGACATTGAGCCACATCAACATGGTTTGGTCGGAACATCTCAGATTCAATTAAGTCAGATTGAGCCGCTATTATCTTTAATATTTGAGTTGATGTACTGATTTCAAAAAAGATTTTGAAGCGTGATTTTTATATCATTTCATGATACATTTGAAGGATTTGTTGATGTGTATGGTTTGAAAATGTGCGGCACACAAGAAAAAAAACACATTCCAACCTGTTTCGCAGTTGTCACCGCTGTAGCCATCGACACAGGTGCAGTTGTATTGGTTCACCATATCGGTGCAAGTAGCACCATTCTGACATGGGTTGTTGGCACAATCGTCAATGTCTACAATATTTTGATTATATTTCGGATTAATATTGCACATTGCCACAAGTAACATCATTGAGTAACAACGATGTCATCATTCTTGTCACAAATGTGACGATCTTGCTTCATATAAGCGCATATCAATAACATTGATAAAATGTTATATATGGCATGTAATTGTAACATCCATATTAAAATAAATCGTACAAATTATTATATCAGCAACTTCATCAAATGACTGCACGAACTTCACACGTGTGACAAAAATGAAATTATCGAGGTTAGGAAATAAGCCTCACCAACGTGGTTTTGTCGTTAAATTTCAGTCTCAATTTTGTTAAGATTTAGCAGCATTTAACAATTATTTATGTGGTGATATGCTGTCATAGGGACAGATTATGAGGTCTGAATTTTTACTTCATCACCTGACGAATTTAGCGGATGAGATTGTGTTTATTATTTGAATATTTGACGCGCACACTAATAAAACACCTATGCAAACCTGTTTCGCAGTTGTCACCACTGTAGCCATCGACACAGGTGCAGTTGTATTGGTTCACCATATCGGTGCAAGTACCGCCATTCTGACATGGGTTGTTGGCACAATCGTCAATATCTACAACGTATTGAGACGATTTTTATTATATATATTTTTTAGAGTAATGTTACACATTGAAACACGTAGCATCATAGATTAACAACTATAACATCATTCTTCTCACAAATGTGAAGATCATGCAGCCATATGGCCGCTTATCAATAACATTTACACAATTTCACATATGAAATGGTATTGTAATGTCTACTATAAAACACATCACACAGACTATTCTATCAGCCACATCATAATTCGACTACATGGTCTTCCTATATTTGAAACAAATGATGTTATCAAGGTTTGACTTTGAGCCACATCAACATGGTTTGATCCCAACATCTCAGACTCAGTTCAGTCAGATTGAGCCGGTACTATCCTTAATGTTTGAGTTGATATTCTGATGTAAAAAAAAATTTGGAGGCATCATTTTTAAATCATCTCTTGATAAATTTGAAAGATTTGTTGATGTGTATGGTTTGAAAATTTGCGGCGCACAATAAAAAAACACGTTCCAACCTGTTTCGCAGTTTTCACCGCTGTAGCCATGGACACAAGTGCAGTTGTATTGGTTCACCATATCAGTGCAAGTAGCACCATTCTGACATGGGTTGTTGGCACAATCGTCAATGTCTACAATATTTTGAAAATATTTTGATTAGATTTCGGAGTAATATTACACATTGCCACAAGTAACATCAGTGAGTAACAACGATGTCTTCACTGTTGTCACAAACGTGACGATCGTTCTTCATATGAGCGCATATCAAAAACATTGATACAATTTTATATATGGCATGTAATTGTAACATCCATATTAAAATAAAACAAACAAATTATTATATCAGCAAAATCATGAAATGACTGCAAGAACTTCACATGTGTGACAAAAATGGTATTATCGAGGTTAGGTAATAAGTCACATCAACGTGGTTTTGTCGTTAAATTTCAGACTCCATTTTTTCAGATTTAGCTGCAGTTAGCAATTTTGTTTATGGTGATATGCTGTCATAGGGATAGATTATGAGGCCTGAATTTTTACGTCATCACCTGTCCAATTTTACGGATTAGTTTGTGTATATGATTTGAACATTTGACGCGCATATGTAATAAAACACCTATGCAAACCTGTTTCGCAGTTGTCACCACTGTAGCCATCGACACAGGTGCAGTTGTATTGGTTCACCATATCGGTGCAAGTACCGCCATTCTGACATGGGTTGTTGGCACAATCGTCAATATCTACAACGTATTGAGACGATTTTGATTAGATATAATTTTCAGAGTAATTTTACACATTGAAACACGTAGCATCATTGATTAACAACTATAACATAATTCTTCTCACACATGTGAAGATCATTCCGTCATTTGGCCGCTGATCAATAATATTGAAATAATTTCGTCAATCGTCAATCGTAAATATCTACAACGTATTGAGACGATTTTGATTAGATATAATTTTCAGAGTAATTTTACACATTGAAACACGTAGCATCATTGATTAACAACTATAACATAATTCTTCTCACACATGTGAAGATCATTCCGTCATTTGGCCGCTTATCAATAATATTGAAATAATTTCACATATAGAATGGTATTGTAACGTTTACTATAAAATACATCACAAAACCTATTATATCAGCCTTATCATAATACGACTACATGGTCTTCGTATATTTGAAAAAATTAAGTTTTCAAGGTATGACATTGAGCCACATCAACATGGTTTGGTCGGAACATCTCAGATTCAATTAAGTCAGATTGAGCCGCTATTATCTTTAATATTTGAGTTGATGTACTGATTTCAAAAAAGATTTTGAAGCGTGATTTTTATATCATTTCATGATACATTTGAAGGATTTGTTGATGTGTATGGTTTGAAAATGTGCGGCACACAAGAAATAAAACACATTCCAACCTATTTCGCAGGTGTCACCGCTGTAGCCATCGACACAGGTGCAGTTGTATTGGTTCACCATATCGGTGCAAGTAGCACCATTCTGACATGGTTTGTTGGCACAATCGTCAATGTCTACAATATTTTGATTATATTTCGGAGTAATATTACACATTGCCTCATGTAACATCATTGAGTAACAACGATGTCATCATTTTTGTCACAAATGTGACGATCTTGCTTGATATGAGCGCATATCAACAACATTGATAAAATGTTATATATGGCATGTAATTGTAACATCCATATTAAAATAAATCGTACAAATTATTATATCAGCAACTTCATCAAATGACTGCACGAATTTCACATGTGTGACAAAAATGAAATTATCGAGGTTAGGAAACAAGCCTCACCAACGTGGTGTTGTCGTTAAATTTCAGTCTACATTTTGTTCAGATTTAGCAGCATTTAACAATTATTTTTGTGGTGATATGCTGTCATAGGGAAAGATTATGAGGTCTGAATTTTTACTTCATCAACTGACGAATTTAGCGGATGAGATGTTTGTTTATTATTTGAATATTTGACGCGCACACTAATAAAACACCTAAGCAAACCTGTTTCGCAGTAGTCACCACAGTAGCCATCGACACAGGTGCAGTTGTATTGGTTCACCATATCGGTGCAAGTACCGCCATTCTGACATGGGTTGTGGCAACAATCGTCAATATCTACAACGTATTGAGACGATTTTTATTATATATATTTTTTAGAGTAATGTTACACATTGAAACGCGTAGCATCATAGATTAACAACTATAACATAATTCTTCTCACAAATGTGAAGATCATGCAGCCATATGGCCGCTTATCAATAACATTTACACAATTTCACATATGGAATGATATTGTAATATCTATTATAAAACACATCACACAGACTATTCTATCAGCCACATCGTAATTCGACTACATGGTCTTCATATATTTGAAACAAATGATGTTATCAAGGTTTGACATTGAGCCACATCAACATGGTTTGATCACAAAATCTCGGACTCAGTTCAGTCAGATTGAGCCGGTACTATCCTTAATGTTTGAGTTGATATTCATCTACCTGAATGAGATTAACAACTATAACATCACTCTTCTCACAAGTGTGACGATCACGCCGTAATATGGCTGCTTATCAATAACGTTGACACTATTTGATATATGTAATGAAATTGTAACGTTTTCTATAAATTACATCACACACACTATTATATCAGCTATATCATAATACGACTATATGGTCTTCCTATATTTTAAACAAATTATGTCTTATTATAAAAACCGCAAGTGATCTGCAACCTTTTGTTTGCTCTTTGCATCCAATTGCACTAGTGAAATTTAAAATGGCTTACTGGACCAGGTCAAGCATGTGTTACGAGCACAACGAATGAGACTGAACATCCATGTTGTGTTTATCCAAATGAGCTACATATGTACCACATAATATTATGGACGCATTTAGTAAAGTGAAACCCTGAAATAAACTGTTACACTCTTACCTGTCTCACATTCATATCCAGTGTATCCGTGCGAACATACGCAATCGTACGAATTGACCGAGTCAGCACATGTCGCCGCAAACATACAGGGGCTGCTCCAACATTCATCTACGTCTGAAGAGAAAATAAAAAGGCGATGACAGAATAACACGTTATGCGCCCGGTACATTTTGTTATATGTCTACGAAAACATATAACGATTAGTAGCAAAATTACTGGATAAGAAATATAAAAAAAAACTGTATTTTCTCCGAATATCTAAGATAAAAATAGGGAAGCACGATCATTTAAATAATTTACAGATACCCACACCCGCACGGATACGGTCACTCACGCACACACAGTCACGCGCATACACCCATGTGTACACACCTACGTATGGCATACCGTTTCGATCTGCCATGTTACAATATTTGCGATGAGTAAAAGTGTATCGCGCATTGCTTCGTTGATTTTACCTAACTTCGATGATACTCGGTTCGTAAGAGCAAACAGGTTATAATGTCGGTACAGTTTTCATTGTTGTTGATAACACACTGGTACTGACCTGTTTCACACCTGTCGCCAGTGTATCCTGCCACACACGTGCAGTTGTATGTGTTTATTCCAAGGACACACGTCGCTCCGTTCAGGCACTGACTGGTGTCACATTCGTTGACGTCTGTATGGGACAAGCAGTTAATTATAGCAGGGATATGTCAGGCTGAATACAACTCGAACAATGTTTTCCTGGTCAGAACAGGTATATCAGGAATGGATTCGATTGATATTTCTTATATAACGTTTTTCTTTGATTTCAAATTCACCAACCCACCGCCCAAATAAGAACTAATGTAGAAACGATGCAGGACAGCAGGGATTTTAATGGCCTCTTAGCAAACTGTTCGTATTCCGACCAGTAGCACCTATCAAATTCGCAATGTTAAATCATGGTTAAAATTTGAAATTGCAACGTTGTGGCTATACATTTACACCCCTACCTCACATTCCACACACGTTGTTTAAGATGATTTAGATATGCATATATGCAGCCCGAAGGAATGCTGGTCTAGATCGTACCTTCTGTAGTCATACTTGTGGGATGCGTCGTTGTAACAACTGCCGTAGTCGTAGTAGGCACCACGTCTGTGAGTTGCGGCGTCGCTGCGTCAGCTTCTGTAGTAGGCAACATGTCTGTGGGTTGCGGCGTCGCTGCGTCAGCTTCTGTAGTAGGCACCACATATGTGGGTTGCGGCGTCGCTGCGTCACCTTCTGTAGTAGGCACCATGTAGGTGGGTTGCTGCGTCGTTTCGACGGCTTGTGCGTCTGCAGTAGATTATGTTGCAGATTTTGTTGTGGAGCAAAGGAATGGAACAATATTGAAATGACATGCTTTCAAAATGACATGCACGCACGCACGCACGCACGCACGCACGCACGCACGCACGCACGCACGCACGCACGCACGCACGCACGCACGCACGCAAGCTCACACACACACGGCAGTTGATGAACATTGTTGGACTCTCGATAAGCCAATGGCTTCCTTGTCCACTTGCAAATCTTGTTAAATTCTTGTTAAACATGTATATATATATATATATATATATATGTATGTATATATATATATATATATATATATATATATATATATATATATATATATATATATATATATATATATATATATATATATATATATATATATATATATATATATATCAAGTATGGACGTGATAAAAGCGTTCGATATACTTCTAAAGACATGTTCATCAACCGGCCCGTAGACGTATTGTTTCACATCTCAGTTCTGGCATGTCCGCATTACCATTTCAGTACGACAGGCCGGTATACCGGCCTCGCGGTGCGTGACGCTACAGTACGACAGGCCGGTGTATCGGCATTGGCTACGTTCACCATTTAAATCGCTTTTACTCATAATTATCCACTAAGTGGAGCCACTTGTTATATACGGTTGTCACGGCGAATGAATAATATTAGCTATTCGGTAGCGGCAATCGTTTATTATCGCTCAGTATAATTTTACGGAGATTTTCGCGTTTTTTAATGATGGATTATCAAAATCTTCTATGGCCGCAATGGCGGACCGCTTTACTTAAACTGACGATTTACCGCCGTATGTTTTGGACGGATTATTTGATAGTTTTAGCGACGAATCTTTGTCGGACATTGACGATCATGTTGGCGAACTTAGCGACGGAGCCGGAGGCAAAACGGATACTGACAGCGATGGCTACTCGGACGTCAGTGGTGATGAATGTGACGATGTAAATGCTGAGGATGAGCTGCGCACTGTCCTATCAATCCTGGATGATGCGTTGTTTCATTTTTGTTAAAAGAAAAAGGTGTCTGTGAATCCGTCAACATGCACATTTTTATTCAAATCGGTCCAGTAGCGATGAATTGTGTTAGCAAATATACAAATGAACACTTCAGACGATTGTTTTGCATATTCACTGGGAATTCAGTATCCAGTGGTCACAGCAGATCAGGGCTGTAGTACTGAAATGGTTAATGACTATGAATCAAGTTAAACGGGCATTGGTTGTCGCTCTGGGTAGAGACGACAGGAATATTGGCACCTGGTGATTGACTGTTTGGCAGCTGGAGTATATTATTGATTACCCATGTTCCGTGATGTGGCGCCACTGTTTGTCGCACACACGAAAGCCTGGAATGAAATTGCAGTTTTTATTGTGACGAAAATTAAGAGTTACCCTGAATTTGGGTAACCAATGAAATTGTCTCTCAAGCTAACTCATCAAATAAAAATAATTTTTTAATTTTTGTTTAGTTGATACGAAACATTCGTACCTACTTAAACTGTCGATTACACTGATACACGTGACACACAACATAAAACAGATGTGCAAATGTTAACGTTTCAGTCCCGGGTTCGCATCCAGGCGTCCAAATTCTTATCATCCCTCGTTTTCACAGCCCAACTTTGTGAAACATATATGGCCACGCTCTATACTAGCGACTTAATTAATAGTTATTGTATCATCAGACACACCCCGATCTCTGTTGACTTCCATATGTCAATTAGTCGAAGTAAGTGTTACACCTCTGACAATTATAACCAATTGATCCCGTGCATATTGCGTACTGTTGTTTTCAATGTTGATATTTGAAATTGCCTAACTGATTCATTTGCTTGCCACCGATGAGTGTCGTCCATAGGTTTGTTGTGAGCCACAGGGTCAAAAGCGTTTATATAGCCTGCGAAATTCATCCATATTTGCGCCTGAAAGAATGTGGTTTAACAACCCTAGAGATAAGACGGTTAAGAGGACATCAAATTGAAGTTTCTAAGATATTAATTGGTATAAAAATATTGACAGAAATATTTTTCTCACTCAAAAAGACAATAGAACAAGAGATGCATTCACTCAAAAAGTGCCAGAAGCAAGCACATTAGTCGTGTTTTACAAATTCGTACACTTAACACGTAATCGAAGTCATTTAACTTTAGCCAGGTTAATGTAATATGTGTCGTTTATTAATAAATACAACGTTTCTATGAAAAACTAACATGTTTTTATCAATGCCTATGATTTGCATTCAATGCAGTGTTTATGCAGATCCCGCGAAATGCAAAACACAAATGTAGCCGACATGAAACATGAGTAATGGGACAAGGTTTCATGTTTTTTATTTGCAGCACGCATACCGCAGACAGGTTGTTACAGAGCCGTGCTTTTGAATTGTAGAGATATGTCCACGAAATATTGAACAAATAATATTCTTCATTGGGCTTAATTAAGGACCTATTTTTACGTCTGCGTCATGCCAAAGCAACCTACCTAAATAGTTAGCTGTTTTACATTAACGTTATTATTAGTGAACCAATGCAGACGAAGCAACAGCGGAGAAGTTAATAGTTCGAAACTTAATATAAACGGTATTAGCCTAATAAAAAATATATCACTTATCCTGTTGTAACATATAACCACCTTACCTACTTCAGACAATTGGCTGCCCGTAACACAGCATACCATCTTGGAAAAAGTGTAGGTCAATTGCCTTTGTTTTTGTACATGTTGCACTTTGTTTTTGATATATTGTTGATGAACCACTAGGCTGACGAGGACAGGTGGGGAGCAATCAATAAATATAATATAAGGCAAACGAAAGGGTTGTGGGCAAAGCACCCTGTTTTGATAATAAAAATGCCGTGTGCAAACCTGAAATTTCAACAATGAAACATATCGCGTCACCATGTTGACATGGCTTATGGCACAAACCTTGGCGGTATGTAATAATTGCATTGTTAAAATGTATTGGTAAATTATGAATAAGACTATATCGTGTTCATATACACAATTCATTAACCGATTTCAATGGCAAGTGTGTTCCAGAAATAGAATCATACATTTATAAAGTGGCATGGACGAGTTGGCAATATATATATACTGAAGTTATTCCAATGTATAAATAATGTATAAGTGTCCCTCACCTTCTATCAACATGAGACATGACAACGCTAGTGCCGTTAGGAGGCACCACCGATGCCCTTTTATCTGTGTCATTTTGGTGTCACCACGTCTGCAAAAAAAATGCATTCGCTTGTATTCCTGTCTCTGTAATAAAACAATATTTTTTATAATAATTTTGTCACCAGTCAACTACATAGATTGAATATTTTACGAAATTCAATCAAAGACGTATCTCCTTGGTCTACGGAATGTTGTTAGTCTGCCGAATCAGAGATAGCTTATCTAGATATCTGTATTTAACAAGCTTTAACAAAATTGTTATCCAAATGCAAAATACTCAGATGCCAAGTGGACAAGGAAGCCGTTAGCTTACCGAGAGTCAATTTTCTTTTACGTATGTGTAACCTGCTCCTCTAAGCTATTTATCAATTTTGTTTTTAAACATTCAAGCAGCTAGCATGCTTTCAATCTATATATATTATGTTCCATTCGGTGAAGAATTTAATTATTTTATCAAGTGCTTTATGTATATTTGTGCTTTAGAAATCTTTATAATATTATAGTGACGTCTAAAGAATGGCACCCATAACTCATACATAGTGTTACTGTGATCCATCAAGGTAGTGGTGGTGCGGTTTCAGGAAAGCGCCGCTCGTATTCACATACGTGTATGTAGAAATACCCCGAACCACCCCCGCACACGAGAGCAAGTTGGGGATCATGAACCAGTCGTTATTAATACATTAGCTGGTTTCCCTCTTATTAGAACATACACAATCGCAGGATAACACCGGGAAAACACCGGGATAACACAGGGATAACAACGGGATTACATCGGGATAACAATAGGCTGAAAGGGGCCGAACTGTAAATTAAAGGAAGGACAAGGCTCTCCTGTTCGTACTGGTGTATTTTTCGACAAGTGCATGCGCGAACACCAGCACAATTTGGTTCAAGACAATTCACGGTTAACGTAAAAAAGCTCGAAGTCGACCTGATTTTTCACATATATAACGCATGGAACCAGGCCATACATGAAAACACAAGTGGAAACGTTTCATAAGCGTGTTGTTCACGCTATGTGCGTACAGCATTCGGTGATTGGAAGGTTATGTATTGTTTAATCGTTGGTGAATTTCTTACCCAATCCAATACAACATTACTTAGACAGGAAGCCCAAACCGTACACTTACATGTGAGTAGTGCGAACTTTGCAGTTATTTTACCAAGTTGTTACCTGTATTGTTACAGAACAACGCACGCCGTAATTTCGTTCAGGTAGTTCCAAACTAGTAATTGTTGGCAGTTGTTAGTTGCACACCACCCGGCCGATTCTGTTATCTACCAACGACGTCACCGGATATAAAAATAACACCGCTATACAAAGCAGGTATTTGTGTTCATTGGCCAGTCCTTGAAGATTACGTACAACATCATGTGATTTAAATTGTAGACATATATAGCATACAGCCGCGTATTCGTGTGGAGGGCATTGCACATTGATTGGGGGTTGTGTAGATCAGGAACGCCGACATGGTATTGAGCGATTTAAAATATGTGTGTGGTTGAGACATTCCTAGGTAAGTCAGGTATACGGTGTAATATATATGACAGACAGTGAAGACAAATACAACAACAGTTGATGCCTTATGTGAGAATGTATGGTTTGTGAGAACAACTGGGTACGGAGAATAACAGGAGCAAAAAGGGCGGTAAAGGGAGGATGAATGGCCTGAGGGAAGATATCGGAATGCAGTTCAGGATAACGGGAAGAATAGTAAGAAGACGGGTGATGTGGGCAGATGACTTGTTCGTCGATGGAGGAGGACTGACTATCTAAGAAAGCAGAGGCGACACAGCAAGGATGTAGGAAAAGGGTTATAAAACAGCTTGTATAATGATGGATATGAGAAAGGCAGAAGAGGAAGATAAGTGGAGGGAGAAGTCCGCCGGCAATGATATGTGGAAAGGCGTAAGAGCTGGGGCAGCGATGCAATACATGAACTACCCTCACCCCTTTATAAAGGAAGCAACGAGGAATAACAAACTGGTGTCTATGCCAGGGGGAGTGAAACAACCACAGAGGAATAAATAAATAACATGTGGTGGACTCACAGAGCTGGTGGTCTCCATCTATGAACCCATCACAATATGTGCATATCCTGCATATGGACATGTTTGGAGTATAAAATCATACAATAAGATAAGGAGGTAGCCGGTCTCTTCGGACCAAAGCCAATTCGTTCCAAACAAATACAGCCCACCGGCGAGTCTGTGTAATAATTGCATATGATTATGAATTGCTTAAGGAATAAGTGTTTATATAAACATCCCACGGTCGCTCTGGAGAAGATCGTAGGGTGATTCTATAGTTTTCGGAACTAACCACAACATGGTCGCTTCTATGTGATTGAACATTAACCATTACCGGCAATCGGAGATAACAATTATATATAATATAGATGTCGAGTTGACGATTTTATAGTGGGCAGATTTACATGTTGAACAATACTAATTAAGGGGCCGTTCACAATTGTCGACATTTACCTATTCGTACAAAGAGCACTAAAGGTGGTCAAGGCCGGCGTACTAACGTATCAAATGTCGGTCGCAATGACCAACATTGCTTCATGCAGCGCCGCGCATTGAACTGTTACGGAACTACTATTGTTTTAAATTGTAAAATCGTTCACTGCGCGTAATATTAATGGACTCCAACATCTTGGAAATTCACAAATTCGTGAAAAACAAGTATCAGTATGACACCGCAGAGATTTTAGAAAATATAGAAATTTTAACAACATTACTGGAGACAAAACGTTTGTAAACATGTTATTATAATGATAATTATTATTGTTAGCTCTATATTCAAGCACTGTGTCATAGCATTGGTACATCTATATATTTTTCAATCTGGAAAATTATCAACATTTTAAAGTACTAATTCGGAGAGGGGGTCTGATAATTAGTACTTTTTGTACGACTAGGTAAATACTTGCTATTGAGCCGAGTAGCAACAGGGATACTTGATAGTGGGCCGACGTAGCAATATGGATACTTGGCCGTGGTAGCCATATGGATATTTGGTAGTGGGCCGACTTAGCAATAGGGATACTTGGAAGTGGGCCGGCGTATAATTAGTGATACTTATTAGTTGGCCGGCGTATAAGTAGTGATACTTGGTAGTGGGCCGGCGTAGCAATAGGAATACTTGGTAGTGGGCCGGCGTAGCAATACGAATATTTGGTAGTGGGCCGGCGTAGCAATACGAATACTTGATAGTGGGCCGGCGTAGCAATATGAATAGTTGGTAGTGGGCCGCCGTAGCAACAAGAATACTTGGTAGTGGGCCGGCGTAGCAATAGGAATACTTGGTAGTGGGCCGGCGTAGCAATAGGAATACTTGGTAGTAGGCCGGCATAGCAATATGAATACTTGGTAGTGGGCCGGCGTAGCAATAGGAATACGTGGTAGTGGGCCGGCGTAGCAATAGGGATACTTGGTAGTGGGCCGGCATAGCAATAGGAATACTTAGTAGTGGGCCGGCGTAGCAATAGGAATACTTGGTAGTGGGCCGGGGTAGCAATAATAACAATACAGCAATTTATTTCAAGATAAATCTTTTATAATGTACATTTTATTTTACGCAGGGTCGTGAGTTTAAAACATAAATATTCAAGTAAGTACAGTACCGCTTAAGATTCAATATTAACAAAGGGGATTATAATTATATAGTGCAGTAAATTTAGATTAAAAACAATGATTCAAATAAGTTAAGTAAAATGTATAGTTTAGCGATTTGCAATATATAGGTAAAGTACATCATATCGGTAAGTTAAGTAAAATACATCATATCAATAAGTTAAGTAAAATACATCATATCAATAAGTTAAATAAAATACATAATATCGATAAGTTAAGTAAACTACATCATATCGATAAGTTAAGTAAACTACATCATATCGATACGTTATGTTAACTACATCATATCGATAAGTTAAGTAAACTACATCATATCGATAAGCTAAGTAAACTACATCATATCGATAAGTTAAGTAAAATAGTCCAGCTAAAGTGTTGTGGTCTCGCGGTTCACTGGTCACTGTCCTAAAATGTTGAAAGCATATATAATACACATTATATAGTGCTGGGCTGCGAGAGTGCCAGGTCTTTGCACAAGTAACGGTTATTTAGGTCTTGAAGATTTGTGTCCGTCCAATAGGGATACTTGGAAGTAAAGGTAAAGGTAAAGGTAATTGAACGTTCTTGTATAGCGCGGTATCCAGTCCGTAGGACCGCTCAAAGCGCTTTACACTTCACCCTCTGACAGACCTGTTCATTCCAAGGCCATCTCAACTTCTCTGTGTAGCAGTAGAGATACATGGTAGTGGGCTAACGTAGCAATAGGCCGTCTGTCGTGTTAAATGAGTTGACAACGTCGTAGCGTGGAGGGTTGAACGGAGGGAGCAACATACCGAGAAAGGCTATATTACTACCGCTTGTTGGGTTTATGTGAGCACTGACAGGTTTTAGTGCAGTAGAAGGAACCGAGTCGGTTAATCGCTGCAGTGTGCCACTGTCGCCTCCTGCAGCTGGGCGATCGTGTATGGGGCCTAGGGTCACACTGCGTGACAACAACATAACACTACCGGGTTCGACACAGTACTTGTATGTAGGCTTATGTCATGATAGCGCATTCCCCTTTTAACGCACTACTGTGAACAGTTCGACGCTAAGCTAATGTATTTCGTCACGTTGGTCCACGTGGCTTACAAAGCGTATGACTTTACAAAGGCATGGAGTGTTTATTCACAACTGCAAAGTGCAGATGGTGTTGATAAGAAACATACTGTGATTATGCCTTACTAGATAATTATGCTATTATGCTTCGCCGCTTGGGTCGTGTTTATTAAGTTTCAGAGCGGTGCATACAATAGAACACGAACAACGCATCGTGTAGTAGATCATGTCGGCCAGACACGAATGACAAACGTATAACAACTGAATCTTTGTGTTAGCATATTTACATGATTTACATGGCAACATACACACATCATCGTATTTTCCTGACTGGAACAAAATATACTACATATCAATTATAATAGCAACGATTGGCTACATTCAGTGTGAAAGACAAGCGCGCAGCATAGATTAGCGTCTGTGTGACGGTGCCATACTGCTTCGAACCGTGTTATGTATCTCTCTCACATATAATTACGTAACACGTTGGGAGCCGATATGCGTAATTATAAACATGGGACGCCGACGTCAAAGGTCAAATAAGCTCACGGAAAAAGAATCAGCCGTAAACGACGAAATCAAACAAATACACGGTTGGAATGGGTATATCATGGTATACAGCTGATCATATGTATGATTACCTGTTGATAAACAAATTATTATGCTGAACGATTGCTGCCTATATATATATATATATATATATATATATATATATATATATATATATATATATATATATATATATATATATATATATATTTATATATATATATATATATATATATATATATATACGGTAGTAATTATAATATTATTATCATAGAATATTTGATACGACCCCTAGGCTAACGTATACCAGGTTGTACTTAGAAAAATAAGAGGCAGTCACAAACTGTTATCCTTTATTAACTGTCGTCCGCATGCTATAGTGACCCACAACATTGTATTTACGACATTGTGTTCATAGTTTCCATGGATCAAGTTTAAATATTAAACGGTGATTAAAAAAATTTCTTTCTTTAATATTAAATTTGTATAAAATTATTATTGAGGATTGCAAATGTTTGCGTATGGTTCAAATTCAACGCAACTCAGCCAACGAGTATGATAATGGTCATATTATCATTATCAGTTAAAATATCATATTCACGTTTTAACTATTTCATCATTACGTTTATCATGTTGAACGTGTCACACTATGAAACAGCTGTTATGGGTAACTGCGGTACGCCTGCTTTGGGATGCTTGTAGAACATGCGTTGACTGGGTCTATCTAGGGGCATGTTTACATACACAGTGAGGACGTTGCCCCAGCCCTTTCATTATCCCAACATGTGTCCCCACCCCACCCCGGCCCTGTTGCTAGTTTTCCTTATGTATTGTTTTTTTTTGGAAGGCCGGTTTTACAAATTTCACTTGACAGAGTTCTTGAATGGCAAATTCAATTAATAAGAGGGCAGCATTTCCACACAAAAATGCAGTTTACTGGTAGTGTAATGTTTTAAAAAGTCGCCTTCTTTGATCAAAGATAGCATAATTGTCCATTAAACGACAACTCTCTGAAAGGACCCGACGGGTTACTTTCAATGGCAGGAAAACAACATTTTCAATATAATTATGTTTTCCAGGGGTAAATTGTCAAATGTGTCAACTAAGATTGTTCATAGCAAAATGTGAGGTACATTTAATGGAGGTACTTTTAGTGGTAAAATAAATGTGTTATCAAAAGGGTGATTTCCTAGAGGCAAAGTTCCTAATCGACCGTTTCATCGATGAGAATGACATGTTCCATAGCAAAGCAAATTACTGACGGATCCAAAAGTGCATTTACATCGATTAAGCAAAATATCTAACGGATGCAGAATGCATAAAAACATAACTGATAATTCAGTCCTACAACAAGTAACCCTACTGCCAATGTCAGCGTTACTTATCATACGTTGCCTGCTGAAACCTCATTATCTTCTAGTAAATGGTCGAGGAGGGCCCTTTGTTGAATTAATCACATAACCGTCTCGTTTGTTTGCGATAACACACATTGTTATGAAACGTTAACGGCGATCGGAGACCAACATTAAGCAGACGTATTAATCGGGCGAGTTGGTGTTGGACCGATTTGATTGTGTGCTGACTTGACAGTAGGACGACAAGATAAATTGTATATTCTTACATTGCGCGATGTCTAGTCATTCGGACCGCTCTAAATGCTTTACGTTTAGCACCTGGCAAACTCAATTTTTCTGTGAAGCATTCAGCTACGCTGCAATTACTACTGGAAGACTATTCTTTCACGTGTATCTACTGCTGCCCATATTCATTGTTCAGTTCACTGAAGTGTGGTGACGTGAAGCGAACGAAATTACCCAAGCTGCGTAAGGGCAGCAAGAGGATTCGAATCCAGGTAATCTCGACTGGGATTCCGACATTCTGACCTCTGCTATTCAGTGGACAGTACGACAAGATGGGACATGGGCAGGACGGTGTTACTGGACACGGACCGACTTAATAGTGCCCTACTTGGTGTTGGAAGAGTTTGTGGTGGTACTGACAACAATGCTACATAAACTGTATCCTTACCGTTTGTTTTATTTCTCTGGACAAAAGCAGGCATTGGCGCCGACGAGAAGCGAACAAACCACTACATCCGGTATGACCGTGTGAACGTAGTCCTGCTCGATGTTCTAGTCCCACTGCCCTGCAATCACTGTAGTGTTCGACTATAACCTCCTCCAGCCTAACAGTGTGTGCGGTCATGCAGCGTGACGGTTCCATGTGACTACCCGGTGCAACTAAAAACTCGTAGATTGGTCTTTCCCAACATGCTATCTTCGTACGATTGTATACAACTTCGCCACGTTGACCCACGACACTTGCAAGGCCGATATATACGGTACAAGCTGATATGTGGAAGATATCATTCAGGACTGGCACTATTAATTCAACACGTCAAAGCGACGTCGGTGTTAATACGCATACAACCATTGTACAGTGGTGTAATGTTGCATGGAGATTATTCTCCACTAGACATATTGCTACTACTGTTCTATCGCTTGGGTGTTTGTCCTGAACTCCACAGGTGATCTGTGTAGATAGACACTACCCCCCCTCTCGATATCAGTCGCGTTTGTGATTATGATTGTTCGCTTAAATCACTTTGCTGGAATCCATTATTTAGACAGAGAAGAGGACAACAGAGAGGAGAGGATATCACGGTATGTCTATCAGGGGCACAACAATAGAGGATGTAGCAGAAAAGGCAGGACATGTCATGGGTGGTCGCGCGGGAGGGGCTCTTATTGTGCACGTGGGAACGAACAATGCCATAAAGAGGGAACGTCGGTCATCGTTGGTAAGTACAGGAGGTTGATCAAGACACTTAAAATACACGGATTGGACATAGTTGTGTTGTCGGGGATATGTACTCCTTTGATTTTGTCTCTGTAAATTCCACCTGCGCATCTAGCTTAAATGGTTTACTGTACCTGTGCTGTCGTCGACAACCCTGACAAACGAGGGCCAGGGGTGTTGGAAGGTGTAATTGTCACAGCAATTGTGTGGTGAGATGTTGATCCCGTGGTGGCTATTGAGCAGTGTTGGGGCATTTCCATGGTATGTGAGGTGGAACATGGTGAGTGCGCCAACTTGTGCTAGTGGTTGTATGGCATTCCTGCTCAGAGAAAACTCTGGCATAGATATTATTTGGACAGCACGTCTCTGGGTGGCATTTAGCTGTCCTAGCGATGTTTCGGAAACTAACATTCAAACAGATGAGACATATTCCATCTTCTATCTCACCATGCGCTTGTAGACCACAGCCCGCTACCTTTGTATCAAGTAAGGTGAAACTCTTTTGAGGAGGCCATGCCGCTTTCTTGCATCCTTGGCCATCTTCTCTAATAAGTGAGTCCACGACAATTCGTTCCGGATATAGATGTCCAAGAGTTCCACCTCTTCCACGTCTGACAAGATAGTGTTCATAAATGCGAGTGACGAGTGACCGGTTTCTGCGTCTTTCAGCCTTGACACGGTTAGGTTCTTTCATTTCGCTGCACAAAACATCACATTCCAATTATCTACCTATGTTTTAATGTGAAGCAGATCTTCGTTAAGTGTGCATGTCATAGTTGCCCGAAGTTGCCTGTCCTTGACTGTGCTTAAGACTGACGAGTCATCGGCATAGACAATGACATGGTCCTGTATTTTGTTTGGCATAGGCATAATGAATAGGGGAATCCTAGAATGGATCATTTTATATTAGTTAATTTATTTTGTTTAGTGGGTAGTATACATGCCCAGTGAAATGTGTAATAAACGAGTAACCCATTAGCCGTTCTGTTATTAAAATCGTTTGGAAATCAAATAATCTGTCTTGTTTGTGATAACCTAGCCGCGCTTTATATACCACACTTGGAATCTGAACAGATCAAGATCATGCTTCACCTGGCGTTCTTGACAGTGTGGTCCACAAACGACTGTGCAGGCGACTGAATATTGGTGATGGCCTGTCTACACGCTTCTCCAGTTCCGTGTAACACACGAGGAGCTTATTCGTTCGTCGTGACTGCGCCAAAAGGTCCCGGTTCGGACAGTTAGTATGTCGTCCACCCTACCAGTCAACGATCGTTGTGAAGGTTACGTGCGCATAGCGTATGCCCGAAATGAGGTTGGCTAAAATGTTCTTTTCCATTTCGGCAAAATATTTTGTGACGTCTTACCAGGTCAACGATTACATATTGATTTGATGTCTTTGCTGAGCCAGTTTTCGAAATAGACAACCAAGTATTGCGCAGACTGTGTACTTTCCAACATTGATCACCGTAGTCCCTCATCAACGAACCCGTTTCACTGAGCAATATATTGGATTACAACAATTCGTACATTGTAGTTTCCAAGTAGGTATTACTAACTTGTAAGTTAAGACATTAGGATACGTGGTAGTGGGCCGACGTAGCAATAGGGATATTTGGTAGTGGGCCGACGTGGCAATAGGGATATCTGGTAGTGGGCCGACGTGGCAATAGGGATATTTGGTAGTGGGCCGACGTGGCAATAGGGATATCTGGTAGTGGGCTGACGTGGCAATAGGGATATTTGGTAGTGGGCCGACGTAGCGATAGGGATATTTGGTAGTGGACTGACGGAGCTGTTGGCAGTGAGACTGGGCGATTGTGTCGGGGCACGCTGCGTGACAACATACAACTACCGGGTGCTACTCAACACTCGTACGTAGGCCTATGGTGTGATCCCCAAATCCCATTGGAGTGCATTGGTTTCCTCACGTTGGTCCTCGTCGCTTGCAAAACGTCTGTTTAGAGCTAATTTATATAGGCCTGGTATATTGTTTCACCACTGAAAGGGGTGATGGTGTTAATAAGCAAAGTAGCTAATATTGTGAATATGCCTTGCTAGACTATAATGCTACTATGCTTCTTCGCTTGGGTCGTGTTGATTAAGCTTCAGAGCGGTGCTTATAAAAGGACACGAAAAACGCATCGTGTTGTAGATAATGTCGGCTACACACGAATGACAAACGTGTAACAAATGAATCTTAGTGTTAGCATATTTACACAACAACAGCATCGTATCTTCCTTATAAATTATGGAGATGAAAAATACACTGCATATGGATAATAACAACAACGATGACATGTGAACTCGATTGCAAGTGAATAAGAACGATTTGTTACACGCAGTGCGAAAGACGTAGTTGGACAAGAAAGCAGAAGAGGGTAGCGTGTCCCTAATGATATTTTGTCATACTGTTTCAAACCATGCCAAGTGTCTATCTCAGAGATAATTACGTATCACGTTGGAAGCCGATATACGTAATTATAAGCATGGGACGCCGACGTCAAAGGTCACATAAGCTCACGAGAGAAAGAATCAGCCGTGCGCGACGAGTTCAAACACATAGGCGGTTGGAATGGAAATAGCCTGGGAAAGAGCTGAACATATGTATAACTTGATGATATACTCATTATTATGCGGACCGATTGCTATTCATTTTTATATGGTAGTAATTAACTATACCCTGGGTTAAATTATTTACGCGTACTTCATATAAATGTGTTACCTTTGCAACTGAGACGAATATTGCCTAAATATCAGCAATCATACTACGGTACAATGCAACAGTGAGGTCGTGTGCAACAGAACAATAAGTCATTATTGTCAAACCCTAGACAGTTCTTAGATGTGATACATTTCCCCAGCCATGGTACAAGGGCCGCAGACCACACAGTCCACCAGTCCATGGACCTCAGTGAATGTCAAGAGCATTTGCTTTCCAACAGCAAATAACATTGGTTGATGCTCAGTTGTTGACCAATTACTGACCGCGTTTCACACGTTATTTAGTAAAAGGCGGGTATTACCGGGTAAATTTAAGTTTTTTTTGCATGCGACACACACAAATATATTTTATGTATCCTTTCACAAAAAGTCGACATTTTGTTTAATCATTTTCATTGCTAAATATTATGAAAATATGCGTGAGATTTCAGATCTTTGCCGTGAGACCGTGACATTTAATGCAACACTTTGAGTCTCGCGGCTTGACATGTATGACACGTCACTAGGCAACACATATAAAGGTGGGGTGGCGTTCACTCAGTTGTATAAACGAGTGCCTGGCTATAAACAGCAGGGGATATGTAAACAAATATTCTAAGTGCAGTATCTGCTGCGATGCTGAATGCTTCCCAGATAAATCCAGTTAGTGGTGGAATGAATATATCTGCCAGGAGGTGAAGTGTGAAGGACAGGATACTGCGCTATATATGGTCTAGGAACGTACAATTACCTTTTAAAAGTTAAACAATCGTTTTTCACCAAGAAATACGTACTGTAATGGTCTGTGTCTGCTAAACAGAGACAATACAGTACTCAAATACAAAACAATGATTGTTTTTTTCAAAAGCACACTAAACACTATATCAGGTGCCAACGTTCATGGACCGGTGCCAACATTCGGGGAAGGCGCGGAAGCAAAGATCACTTCACTCGCTGGTGAACATATTGTTATATGATTTCAACACCATTGTCACTTACCAGGAAGTACTTAGAAATAGACCAGGAAGTATACAGGAATATAACAGGAAGTCACTTTAAATGTCGTCTGAACGCTATAGTGAACCACTACAGACGACATTGTGGCCACATGTGCGGTTGAATGCTTGTCACCGTTAGCATGTCTTTGTTCTTGGGATAATTGTTGCCGACAATAGTGACACACATAACACACACACACGCACACACACACACACACACACACACACACACACACACACACACACACACACACACACACACACACACACACACACACACACACACACACACACACACACACACACACACATACACACACACACACACACACACACACAAACAAGCACGCACGCACGCACGCACGCACGCACACAAACACACGCACGCACGCACGCACGCACGCAAGCACGCACGCACGCACGCACGCACGCACACACACACACACACACACACACACACATGTGACATTTGACACATACCCAGAGGCTGCCTATTTAATAAGAGAATCATATTGATAATAATATCATACAAAACAAGTTTCTCGCTACTATTTAGTTATTATTAGGTTATTACCTTTACCAGTGTCATCACCGATATAATATGCCCGAATGCCCGTAGCACAATACAACACGTCGTGTTTGGAAATTTAAAGTAAAGGCTACATAATAGTACGTTGTCGTACAAACAGCATGAACATATATATACAAAATTAAAAAGTATGATTTCTGTATTGCGAATCATGAATATGTTATCTACATGATATATGCCTGCGGGTTTTTTTATAATACAGGACGTGTTCTTGCATGGACGTGAACATTGTTCAGGTGCTGCCAGTACAGTCTTACAGGCGAAATTAGTTCAACCAAGGCCAGTCATATTGTTGGCCAATCATATTACTGATGTATCACCAATCATATTGTTGATTTGTGACCTAACATATTGTTGATGCATGACAGGTCATATTAGAAATGTTGAAGTGTGGCCAGTCAAAGTGTTGATGTGTGGCTAGTCATATTGTTGATGTGTGGCCAGTCATATTGTTGATGTATGACAAGTGATATAGTTGAAGTGTGGCCAGTCATAGTATTGAAGTGTGTCTAGTCACACTGTTGATGTGTGGCTAATTATACTGTTGATGTGTGGTCAGTTATATTGTTAGTATGTGGTCAACCTCACTGTTAAATAGTGGCCATTCATGTTGATGATGTGTCGCCAGTCATATTGTTGATGTGTGGTCAGCCATACTGTTGATTAGTGGCCATTCATATGGTTGATGTGTGGCCAGTCGTATTGTTGGTGTGGGTTGACGTGTTGACATTCAGTGCTAGTCTTAATGGGTTGATGTGTGGACAGTCAATGTCAGTGTTGTAGTTGTGGTGTGTCCAGTCCATCCGTACACTGCCATAGACCCCCGTAGGGGGTCAGATATCGCGGTACTGCCCTATACAGTGCCTCCGCGGCGTATCTCACGCGGCCGACCTGGAGGCAGCTCCGGTCGAGGAACTATAATCAGTGGGTTAGATATAGAGACCACCAATCTGGGAGTCTACGACAATTTACTCATTTACCCATTTACCCCACTGCGTAGGATCGAACCAACGTCGTTTTGATCGGCAGTTCGCTGCTCTAAGCACTAGACCATCGCTGTCTCCAGCCAGTGTCAATCTTACAGTTAACTTGTGTCCAATCAATGTCAGGTTTGCAGTTGACTCGTGACCAGTCAAGTCCATACATATTGTTAATTGTGTGCAGGCAAATCGAACCTTACTTTTGAACAGAGGTCGGTATTTATCAGCCAGTCAAGCCCAGTCTTATAGGTGGCCACAAACCCAATATTATATCGTTGACCCGCCACATGCGAAATACTACTCAACGGATGTAAATCTAGATACGGAATTAATACGAGCGAGTTAGCCAAAAGTTAGCCAAAAGTTAGCCACAAGCAGCGCGACGGCGGGTGTCTACTTGAGCCAAACACAGTGTAATGACTGCGCTAAGTTAATAATGTTTTGAAGATGATATGATTTACTTACATAATACCACACTATGTAGACTATTCAGAGAGTGCCAAGTGCAGCCTTACCTAGTTTTTGTTATATGAGTTCATGTGTGTGGATGTTTGATGTTTTGTGTTTATGCGACGGTGCGTGTGACTATTATATAATTGGCAAATGTAACATAATAATTATACTAACATAAACATAATACATGTATGTCGATGAAATAGCTTAACAGCTAACACCAACTCATCGGGAACACAATGGATGCAGTGTTGGTAGCGAGGGGAGGACAGTGGGGGTAGCAAGGGGAGGACAGTGGGGTAGCAAGGGGAGGACAGTGGGGTAGCAAGGGGAGGACAGTGGGGGTAGCAAGGGGAGAACAGTGGGGTAGCAAGGGGAGGACAGTGGGGGTAGCAAGGGGAGAACAGTGGGGTTAGGAAGGGGAGGACAGAGTGGGTAGCAAGGGGAGGACAGTGGTGGTAGAAAGGGCAGAACAGAAGGGGTAGCAATGGGAGGACAGTTGGGTAGCAAGGGGAGAACAGTGGGATAGCAAGGGAAGGACAGTATGCGTAGCAACTGGAGAACAGTGGGGTTGGCAAGGGGTGGACAGTGGGGGTAGCAAGGGCAGGACAGTGGGGTTGGCAAGGGGAGGACAGTGGGGTAGCAAGGGAAGCACAGTGGGGGTAGCAATGGGAGAACAGTGGGGGTAGCAAGGGGAAGACAGTGGGGATAGAAAGGGGATTACAGTGGGGTTAACAAGGGGAGAACTCCGAGGATGGATGATAGCAAGGGGAGAACAGTTGGTTTAGCAAGGGTAGGAGAGTGGAGATAGAAATGGGAGTACAGTGGGGTTAGCAAGGGGGGGACAGTGTGGGTAGCAAGGGGAGGACAGTGGGGGTAGAAAGGGGAGTACAGTGGGGTTAGCAAGGGGAGGAAAGTGTGGATAGCAAGTGGAGAAGAGTGGGGTGGGAAATCAGTGAGGGTAGCAATGGTAGAACAGTGGGGTAGCAAGGGGAGAAGAGTGTGGTTAGAAAGTGGAGGACAGTGGGGGGTAGAAAGGGGAGTACAATGGGGTTAGCAAGGGGAGGACAGTGGGGGTAGCAAGGGGAGAACAGTGGGGGTAACAAGGGGAGGACAGTGGGGGTAGCAAGGGGAAGACATTGGGGGTAGCAAGAGGAGGGCAGTGTGGGTAGCAAGTGGAGAACAGTGGAGTTGGCAAGGGGTGGACAGTGGGGGTAGCAAGGGCAGGACAGTGGGGTAGCAAGGGGATGACAGTGGGGTAGCAAGGGGATAACAGTGGGGGGTAGAGAGGGGAGGACAGTGGGTGTAGCTAGGGGAAGACAGTGGGATTAGCAAGGGTGGACAGTGAGGGTAGCAAGGGCAGGACAGTGGGGTAGCCAAGGGAGGACAGTGGGGTCGCAAGGGGAGGGCAGTGTGGGTAGCAAGTGGAGAACAGTGGAGTTGGCAAGGGGTGGACATTGGAGGTAGCAAGGGGAGGACAGTGGGGTAGCAAGGGGGGACAGTGGGGGTAGCAAGGGGAGGACAGTGGGGTAGCAAGGGGGGACAGTGGGGGTAGCAAGGGGGGGGGGCAGTGGGGGTAGCAAACGGAGGGCAGTGTGGGTAACAAGTGGTGAACAGTGGGTTTGGCAAGGGGTGGACAGTGGGGGTAGCAAGGGCAGGACAGTGGGATAGCAAGGGGAGGACAGTGGGGGTAGCAAGGGGAAGACAGTGGGGGTAGCAAGAGTGGAACAGTGGGGGTAGCATGTATATCGATGATAGACAGCTTAGTAGCTAGCACAAACATTATCATCGAGAAAAAAACCAATATTAAATGACAAATAAAAGTCTTACACAACAACAAAACTGCATGCCGGATCGGTGGGGGCGTCGGATCAACAACGACCGCGCAATCCACTGCTACACTCCAGGGTGGAGTTGATAAATATACTGCTGCAGTAATATCAGGAGTAGACATCAGGCTACCTGCAGAGAAAACCACCATACATAAGTGGAATGTCCGCAGCCTATATTCTTGCGGAAAATTAAAAGAAATAACTCTTCATTTATCCAGATATCGGTGGGATATTCTTGGACTGGTTGAATCAGAAGGTCAGGTTTGGGAGATACAACAACAGAGGAAAGACACAAACTGTTGTACAGCGGAAAAGATTCCAAACACTAAAATGGGGTTGCATTCCTTGTGAACAAGAATCTAGCAAACGCTCTCATCAGCTGTACACCAATCTCCAGCAGGCTGATTTACATACGAATCTCCGCTAAACCTCAAAACATCAACATTATCCAAGTAAATGCTCCAACATAATAATAATAATAACATTTTTATTAAGCGCAGTTTCCAATAAAATGCTCAAAGCGCTGCACAAAATATAATAGAATCTGTCCATAGCCTTCTACGAAAATTTAACAAGATTTAACAATATTTGCCATCCAAGCCAAAGGCCCAGATGGCAAGTGGACAAGGAATTCAGGTTGCTACCAGTTACACAATCTGTAGATAATGTGTTCCATTCATTTATTTTCCTCTGTAAGAAGGAGTGTTTCTTGATATCCAATATAAACTAATTTTACCTCATGTCCTCTAGTTATATTATCTTTCTTGAGTGAGAAAAACATATTCCTATCAATATTTTCATAACCATTCAATATCTAAAAAAAACAATTTGATTACCCTTTGAAGCTTAAATACCACACTTCTCTTAAACTTTCATATCAGCGGTTATTTTTATTCCTAATTCCTTTTCTTTTACAGTTGTACCTAGAACAGTATATCCCATATTATAGTTTATATCCAAGTTCCAGTGTCCTGCACGTAGGCATTTACATTTTCCAAAATTGAATAAAATCTGCCATTTTTCAGACCATTTAGCTAATTTGTCTAGATCGTTTTGTAAATGTTATTTACCACCATATATTTTAACCTTTATAAGCACTTTAGTGTCATTTGCAAATTTAAGTACGTTGCTAGTTAGATGCCTGCCACGTGTTACAACGACAGTCTTGTTTTAGGAGATACTATTGTACTGGCAGACAAGGCTTATCCACACGGTGCCTGTTGTTTCGCCGAATCTAGCCAGCGATGGAAGTTGACAGCGGAGGTGACAAGCACAACTGCCCACTAACACACTAGACGCTTCACTAAAACCTGCACTGCAAGCAGCACCAACTAAACACAAACGAGAACTGATTGAAGCAACACCAACCAACATTATACAGAGGCACAATTAGAATGTTTCCTTGTATGTTATATTTCTCCTAATCAACACAATTATTTAATTACCATTTGAAGCTGCAATATCACACTTCTCTGAAATGTTCATATCAGCACTGGTTGTTACTCCTATGCCCTTTTTATGTTACGGTAGTACCCAGTTCTCGTGTTCTATATGTAGGCATTTACATTTCTCAAAATTGAATAACATCTGCCATTTTTTTCAGGCTATTTCACTAATTTGTCTATATTTTTTCTTAATGTCGTGAGTTAATTACGTGAGTGCTGCTTCCACGTTGCGAACGATTTTTTATTGGTATGTTAGACACAGGTCGTAAGCTTTGATAAAGGTGCTAGATAAAGGTGGTTAGGTTGATTATTTATGTGTATGTTGAACAATACTGGCGTAAATACCCTCCGGTGGGATAATCCGTTTCTTTGCCTTCACCGTTGGCTGTTTTTACCATCAAATGCCAAGACAAATCGCTGGTTTTCGAGCACATAGGTCGGTAAGCTGCAGGTCACCGGTCATCTGTAGCAATTTGACGAGGAGGCATCGGTGGTTGACGGTGTTGCATGCTGATCAACGAAGACACCTCCACTGTGTCCTGTTAATTTGAGCAGCTGGCCCGTGCACAATTATCCTGGATGGAATCCGACCTGGTCTTGAAAGATTGTTCTTCACACAAAACTAAATGGCTACGAGATTTCTGTGTGATTAGGGTGTGCGATTATGGTTTACAACTTTGAGTCAAGAGTAAACCCTGTCTCAGCAGCCTGTTAGCAACATTCTTTGGCATCTGGGTTTATTCTACTAAATACTCCGTGATTACCGGTATCTACTTTCTTACAATTACTTTCTAGCCGATATTGCTACACGCATACATAAAGTAAGGGTCTATGTTAGGATTAGCTGCCAACGTAAGAACTATCTTAGTTGATAATTGTGATGCTGCCTCAACAAATTGCGCCGAATTGAAATACAACTTAAAATCGTCGTCAATGAACGCTTAGTATTTCATTTCTGCCCAAGAGCATCGTAGAGAATCGACCCCACTGTGTACACACTGTACGCCTCTGAGCCCTCCCGTGTGCAATGATGCTTGTGAAATGCCAATATGTACGTTCTTGTTTAAAACATGTCTGAGTATTTTTAGAGCAATTCACTGTGAAATACATATAAATGATAGACAGAGTATCTAGTCAAAATCATACTTCTGAACAGATATCTTATAATTCGTAGAAGTAGGCGAACGGGTGAATTAAAGTTGTCCCAGCTAACGGCATTGGATCTATGCCCATCGGAAAGTGATCTGATTTCAAGCGAAGTCGCGTCACTGTATTCTGGCTAAAAGGACGTTGATCAATGGCAGTGCGGGCATTATTAAAAACAAACATGGATAGTGATGCATGCCGTATTATATCTGCCGTCATGTTAGCGGTTTTGCAGAGCTTGGTCACAGATGGCGCCACTGCACATATTGGCAGGGACTGGAAACAATCTGCTCCCTCTACACAGCTGTTTCTTTTATCGATCTCCTGCCATTGTACGATTGACGTTCCTACCTTGCGTGCAAAGCGTAGTAGTCTAGACACCCTATTCATTTACGCACAGCGTACACAATCACTGTTATCCCAGTGTACCGACTGTGCCGATGACACCTTGAATCGCTGATAGTATTTTGTATATCTTTTATTGATTCCAGACTATGAGTACTACGTGCGACAAACGGTGGCGCCACATTACGGATCTTTGATAATGATGACCTTCTATAACGGTGAACAGAAATGGACGCAATACAACCGGCTACTCGAACTCTGCAGAGTTTGTATTGGGTGCAGTTTCACAAAAGCGCTCGCCATTTTATTGAACGGATGAAGTAGAAAACCTAAAAATAAGTCTGAAAATATAAAGTTTTGGTTGGGACTAAATAACAATATGAGTAGATCATCCCCTGTTACATTATACTATACATTTGTTTATTCGTACCTATCGTATTGTATTGAAGTGTGGGGGTGAGCATGCAATACGCATGTTAATTCTTTAATCAAACTACACAAGTTGCAATACGTTTATCTATTATCAGCTCCATACACAAAACACACATAACAAATCTACAAAAAATTATTGCTGTTGTCACTAAGAAAAATAAACGAATAAATTGTTGTTATGTTTATTTATATACAGTTGTCAAGAATATGTTAAGTGTGTGCAATATAAATAATGTAATCCATAAATATTGGACATGCCATGCTGATATATTGCATGTATCAATTTCAATATCCAATATAATTAATATGTTAATGTTAATGTTAATGGTGTGAATATGTTTAAAATAGAATTTACGTATATCTGATAAGAGCGGAGTACACATAGATGAGAAAATTGTTGGAATTTCGATAAGCCATTGGCTTCCTTGTCTACTTGCCATCTGGAACTTGTTGTTTGGGATGGCAATCTTGTTAAATCTTGACACCGTGGTGTTAAACTGAGGAATTACACTGTAAAAACAATGGTTTGTACCTAGTCATCTCAAAATGTTTTGCTAGTAAATACTAGTAGTCATTTATATTAGTAACATGCATCGTTGTATTTGTAATGCATATATTTATGAGGCTTGTGTATATGTGATTTGTGCAGCTGTTTTTCTTCAACTGCACTTTCTATTTTCTTTTTGTTCAGTTTGTTTTTCTCTTGCACCATATACTATATATATATATATATATATATAAATGTATATATATATATATATATATATATATATATATATATATATATATATATATATATATATATATATATATATATATATATATATATATATATATATATATATATTTATGCAATCAACAACACAACACAGATATAGAGATATGAAAAGGCCAAATGAATGACGTTTATTGTGGGGATTAAGGGTAAGCCCACTTTCAAAGAAATGTAAAACAAAGAAATGTGAGCTCCACAACCCAACGCCAGGCTGACTACGCCCCATGCGAGCCTCCTGGACGTCGGGTTCAATAGAGCCCACATTTCACCACAAAGCAGTAGCAGTATTCCTAGAACAAATAAAAGAAACAATGGCATTACTATTGTCATGGAACACCCTTAAACCAAATAGCATAATGCCCTACATGCTATCACGCAGTCTATGAATACAACTACCTGCTTAAAAATACACTAGCTCTAACTGGAATAACTACAAAGGTGGGGCCAATTCGCCACCGGTCACCGACACATGTGACCACCCCACCAACCCTAAATAATCGCTGAAGTTAAGAACCATTAGATAGAACAGCGAGCACTCCTACTCAAGCAATCCTAATGTATTTCTTAAACGCATCCGAAGTCCACCTGCCTGCCGCTCTGATCTGCGCATCCGATTCGCCCCTCAGTGCGGCTGCAGTGGCTGCCCCAATACGAAAGCTGTGACCCTTAAAAGCACTAGTTTGGTAGCCACAAAAACCAAGTAGTCGCTTCAATGACACATCAAATTCACTGCGTAACATTGGAGAGCCATCTGGTTATGCGAACAGAGAAGCCTGCACGTTGCCTCTGGCCAGCTGGAAATCTCGCAAAAAAGAAGCGGGGTGTATTCTAGTCCCCTGAATGCACTCGCCTCTCACTTGTAGGGATTGGGGACCTTGCCTCGCACTATGCTTAAAACGCCGGAAAGAGATTGTGATCAACTCCCCGGATAATAAAACATCATCCATGTGCAAACAACCACGTATCGTGCCACGTGATCGAGGCACCATTTCCCCTATCCGCAAATAAGCTTTGAATGCCAGTACCATCATGGCTCGGAGCATAAGACACTTATACCGAGATGTAAACACGGTGGGTAAAGCCTGCACTAAGCGACTGAGTACAGGGAGTGTGACAGGCAGGCGGACATCAGGGACCGTTCCCAAATTACGAGCTCCTGCCAACAACTTAGATACCATAAAGCAATTCGACGGGTCATGGAAACCATTGATTTTGTGGAAATAAGCCACCGCTGATACAGTAGAAACAATGGATGCTGGGGCAGAGCCACTGGCATACAAGTGTGCAATAAAAAGCAACACCATCGGTACCGAAACTGGCAGACGAGTTGGTAAGCCCAACGAGACATGAAAATTTACCAATTTCTTCCAAGCGCGCTCATAATGGGCCCTTGATGATGGAGCTAAGGAGGCCTGCAGCAGCTTGTCTAAAGATTACCTAAGCCTGCCGGGGACACACTGTAAGGTACTTCCACCGGGTTGACCTTCGCCCAGGGTGCCAGTTGTCGAAATTCGTCCACCTGTAAACGTGACAATTTATCAGCCAGAGTGTTAATTCGACCAGGTATGTGACGTGCTGCAAAGTTAATATTAAAACGCAAGCATGCTAATACAAGTGGACGTAGTAATGCCATGATGCGTGGTTCACGCGATGTCTGGTTATTAATTATAGGTACAAGGGCTTCATTGTCCGTGAAAAAACAGACACTTTTGTTTGCCCAAGCATCACCCCAAACATGCACTGCTGCCATGATAGGATACAGCTCCAACGCCGCGACATTGAATAATCGCCATGCCACTGGCCACTCACCACAAAACCACTCTGACCCACACAGTGCGCCATACCCTATACCACCTGCTGCATCAGTGTACAGTTGGAGATAGTCACCTGTCAAAAAACTGTCGTCCAAGAAGAAGGACCTGCCATTGAAATATAAAAAAAATTCCCACCAAACACCGAGATCAAGTTTAGTCTCCCGGGTCAAGCGGATATGATGATGTGGCTTGTGCACGCCCATCGTCAAATCTATCAGCCGCCGCAGAAAGGCCCTGCCTGGGACGACAACTGAACAAGCAAAATTCAGAACGCCAATAAGTGATTGAAGTTCCTTAAGAGTAACTTTCTGTTTACTCTGGAAAGCTAAAAGCAATGACCTGGTCTTCTCTAACTTATCGTCAGGAAGCCGAGCCTCCATATGGACAGCATCCAAGATAATGCCCACAAAAGGGATGGAAGAGGATGGGCCCACCGTTTTACTAGGTGCCAGTGGAACCCCAATTTGTTTGCAAAGAGCAACAAAAGACATGAGATCGTGATTGCATTTTTCAACTGAGTGTGCCAACAACAGGAAATCGTCAATGACATGCACCATTCCCGTCACACCTAATTTCACCTTCGCAGCCCACTCCAACGCAGTACTGAAACATTCAAAGATCGCACAACTGCTCGAACATCCCATAGGAAGGACAGCATCCATAAACAAATTTCCTTTCCACTGAAAACCCAACAAAGGCCTGTCCGCTGGAGAGACCGGAATAATACGAAATGCTGATTCCACATCCACCTTAGCCATGTAAACAGGCGTCGGAGAATGCCGTATGAAATCAATCGCATCCTGGATCGTTGCGTATTGAACCGACGAGATCTCCTTAGGAATAAAATCATTAACCGAGGAACCTTCAGGATATGATAGGTGGTGTATCATCCTAAATTCTCCGGGAGACTTCTTCGGCACAACGCCTAGAGGTGAAATCCTATACCGTAGACAAGTTGGCTGAAAGTCGTAAGGCCCAAGTATGCGACCCAATGCCAACTCTTTTGCTAACTTCTGATCTATGACTTCTGCAAATTCGTCAGCAGATTTAAGATTACTTACCACTTCCCCTCGCTGCGGGGGCAATCCAACACAACCAATCTGAAAACCATGAGTGAAACCATGCAAAAGATACGCCACTAAATTGTTATCGTAACCATCTAAAATACTACCGAGTGTTTCTGGGGACACAGGTGAGGGTAACTTACTTCCAAGCCCAAGCGGGCGAGCCAGTGGCGGTCGAAGGTCCAGCTGGGGGACCGGGCGGAGTTGGGTTACCTGGGCGCTGGTGCTTTGCCCGTCTGCTGAAACACCTAATCGATGGGTGGGACCCCCCGCAGACTCTACATTTGTGCATCCAGCGACATGTGTTCTTGTTACACATGTCTCCCCGGTTGAATGCAAAGCACGGACTGGCAGTTGGGGTCCGGGCCCTGCCCTTGCCTGGAAAGGGGGACCCTGGGGACTGCAACTGATCTGCCTTAGTTTGAGATGCCTTCAGCCATAGCTCCCAGTTGATCGAGTCCCATGCCCACCCCGCCCGATACCGCAGGGACCTGAAATCTTGGTCGTATGATCGCCAATCGGCCCCCTCTTGCGCAAGGCCTCGAACGACTTCGATATATTTTAACATCTTAGTGGCACAAGGAAGGTTAGCGGGCTGCGTTAAATACACGGACATATACATTTGAAATGCTTGCATCCACAACTGAAAAGACAGGGTCTCACTTGGCTTGGCCTTTGCCGGGGACACGCAGAAAGTGGGGCTAGCGGTAGCACCCTGTACTGACAGGGCGTAATCATGCTGCTGGAGCTGGTCGGGCTTAATGAGGAGGGACAGGTCGATGAACTCACCAGCCCAAATCTTAGCTCTAAGGGCATCGGGGATACTGGCATGGAGTGGCAAGGAAACTGATGCGCACGATGCCATCAATTCCTGTGTGGCCCGCGGCAGAGACCCTAAAACCTCATTACCTGGAACATGCATAAAGTTGGCAGTAGGCCAGGGGGCGACATTGTCATTGGCACCATAACCAAATGGCAATGGCTGCTCCTGGGCAGGGTGATCTGGCTCGACTGGCTGCAACGGAAAAGCGTGTCCCCACTCCGGCGTGTCTGGACCCTGGCCGGCTGTCACCTGTGCGGCACTGCCCAGAGCAGCAGGTGGGGAACCAGCAGCTGGCGCCGGGTGCAAAGCCATCACCATGGTGTGAATTTGCTGAAGCATTCTCTCAGACGATGCCACGCGGCGTTCCATGTCGCGTTCCCACTGGCTCCGGGGCAAGGCTGGCTCCTGCGCATCTCGCACCACCGTCTGAAGACTAGGAGCATCCTCGAAATGCTCCCGAATCGCACACTCAGGTGGCGGAGCCCCCATTGAGACAACTGCCGGAGCTGCAGCAGACACCGTGGCAGGCGCAGACGTCGCGGCGGCAGCAGACGTCGCTGCGGCAGGAGCAGACGTCGGGGCGGCAGCAGACACTGCAGCTGAGCGTGCGCGTGCTGATCGAGCCCGAGTTTGTCTGGGTGACGTGTTCTGCATTGCAGGCCGTCCACGACCCCGTGTAGCCTTAGCACGTGCCATTCTGCAACAACAATACAACAGCAGCAGCGACTAGATAAAGCTTATCTCCCCATGTGTGAACCTGCATGAAGCTCTAACACTTGTAGTGTGACAATGCACACTCCGTAGCCTGGATAAAAACAGTGGCGACGCACGACAATAAATCCCATGACAGTGATCAAAGCACTGTAGTGTGACTATGCACACTACGTAACATGGATAAAATTAGTGACGAAGCATTAAGCGTGACGATGCACGACCTAAATCCCATGACAGTGATCAAAGCACTGCAGTGTGACAAGGCACACTACGTAACATGGGTCCAAAACAGTGACGACGCACGACAATAAATACCATGACAGTGATCAAAGCACTGCAGTGTGGGAAGGCACACTACGTAACATGGATAAAAAACAGTGACGACGCACGACAATAAATACCATGACAGTGATCAAAGCACTGCAGTGTGGCAAGGCACACTACGTAACATGGATAAAAAAACAGTGACGACGCACGACAATAAATACCATGACAGTGATCAAAGCACTGCAGTGTGGCAAGGCACACTACGTAACATGGATAAAAAACAGTGACGACGCACGACAATAAATACCATGACAGTGATCAAAGCACTGCAGTGTGGCAAGGCACACTACGTAACATGGATAAAAAACAGTGACGACGCACGACAATAAATCCCATGACAGTGATCAAAGCACTGCAGTGTGACAAGGCACACTACGTAACATGGGATAAAAACAGTGATCAAAGCACTGCAGTGTGACTATGCACACTACGTAACATGGATAAAATTATTGACGAAGCACGACATAAATCCCATGAGGTTGATCATGACACTATAGTGTGACCACACACCATGTAACATGAATATAGAACAGTGCGTAAGCACAACAAAAATCACATGACAATGAACAAAGCTCTATAACACGTTCAACATATACAATCCGCCATAGACGTGACGGCGATCTGTAGTCAAAGACCCACAATGCACTTTATGTTACCGTTCGCCTCATCACATTACCAGTTTGCTACTTATACAACACAACAAAATAATCATGGTAGAAATAAATGGTGACATGAAATTCAGTCAGACTATCCTCAAACATTTTCATCAGGCGATCGACAGCCCGTTACAACGAAAAAACACTCTCGACCCATGACCATGTGGCTACACACCGCCATCAGTGACGTGCTTTACAGCTTTTATGACGGCTCCTCGGATGGAGCGGTACAACCTGAAATTACCGATGTCACTAAAATGGACTCCGTCTCTGCGAAAGACAGGGCGGATGCTATTCCAGAGGCGCTTATGCCTCCAGAAAAAGATCCCTTCGGTATCGTTACAGAAATGTTCGAGGTAGTCATTGACTTGGATTACACGATCAGCACCCTCCTCGTAACTGAAGTTGCGCCATTTACGTCTACGTATGACCTGACAAACGGCGACCTGCTTGACGCCTAAACCAAGTAATTTAACGGCCAAACGCTGGATGTCCAGCGCCACTAGTACTGGATTGGGAGCAGATCCAGCATCTAGGTCGTTACCCCCTAAATGTAAAACGCAGACATCCGCGTGAAACGTAGCGATACGCATCATGGCCGCTGGTGAGGAAAGGGAGGGTAGCGTGGCCCCCCGAATTCCCAAGTAATTTACTTTGCAACTTAGGTCCCGTACCCAAAAATCGGTGAACAGCCCGGCCGGATTTCCCGTCCGTGCATGCTCGCCAAGCCAATAAATGTGACTATGCCCCAAAATCAAAACCTTAAGCGGCGAATTAGCCGACGACGACATTTACTGGCCGACGGTGAAATTAAACGAATCAAACAAAGACCGTTGCAAAACAAAATGGCGCAACCAGAACAAAGGAAAACACTCAACTGCTCGCGCACTGAGCGCCGTCGACACTCACCTCGTTCAACTTGTTCGACGTAAATCAGCTTGCTCGAAGACCAATGATAAAGGAAGCGCAAAAATTTCGCTAAACTCGATGAGAGAAAAAACAAATTTTCAAAGCGCATCCACTCCGTATGCTTTCACAAAACGAAGTGGCTAGTCCAAGTTTGAAATCTGTAGCGTCGCGCAGCTGGTGCGCGCTGATTGGTTCGAAATATGGAGGCAGGCAAAGTGGGTCACAGAGTGCGTCACCCAGCTCTGCTGGATTAGCATAATAGAATAAATTAGCAATGGACCAATCATTAATTGTATGTGGTGTTGCTCGCATAAAAACCCTTATGCAACATTGGCTGTGCTAATGTTGCATACTCTCATATATGTGTGTGTGTGTGTATCCCTCACAATGCATTACATATATTGTGAGGGACTTTTGTTTCTTGATACTCTCATTATGGAAACTGTCACAATGTTTGTATGTATTGCATTGCATTGTGTGTGTTATATCACAATTTCTATAACAAAACATATAATAAACCATCGTCATCAACGAATACAGCATATTAAAATTTTATTCAATGTCAAGAATACAAAACCACCACCGCGTACACAATTATATATATGCTCCTCATTAGTAGCTTGTAGAGAAAGTGTTTCAACGAGTAAGGTAATATTTTCTGCCGCGCTGGCCAAACACCATGAATTTCAGTCTCGTGCAATATGCTTAATTTATCATTGTTATACTGAATATTAGTGTTGCTTGTAAGTAATATAATCAATTATAATATGCAAATTAGCCTTACATTTCCTGAAAATAGTATGATTAGTTTTAGTCAAAACGAATACCTCTGTCTTACTAATTATTATGATACCGTGAACTACGCTGTGTAATCATATATGCAGTTAAACGATATTCAGTAAAATGAAAACAGGGATAAAATGTTAATGAACGGTCATCATCTGACAGGCAAACACATATTACGTACACTATTTGTTTCAGGTGAAAACATATAAGACATTTTGTCTGAAAACTGACGACTTTTTCTCTTGACAATTTATAACCTTACACACTTATGTTTTTTAAACCTAAGCTTGCATTGATGAAGATAATTGTACTCCAAAATAGAGAGTTGTGTGTGCAAAGATCGAATTTTTTGGGAATACTTTACAAAGTTAACATCCAAACTTTAGCATATGATGATGCCCTTAGATTCGTCACGGTGTAAATCACTTACATGTCATAACATATTATCTGATTAATACAAATTGCGTGGTGTTCATACTTTAGTATATGATGATGCCCTTAGATTCACCACGGTGTAAATCACTTACATGTCATAACATATTATCTGATTAATACAAATTGCGTGGTGTTCATACTTTAGTATATGATGATGCCCTTATATTCATCACGGTGTAAATCACTTACATGTCATAACATAGTATCTGATTAATACAAATTGCGTGGTGTTCATACTTTAGTATATGATGATGCCCTTAGATTCATCACGATGTAAATCACATACATGTCATAACATATAATCTGATTAATAACAAATCCATGGTGTTCATAATTACTTCAAGTTTATGTAACGTTAATAAGCACACAAACACAACATCGTTCATGATGTCACATTATAATACACCAGCACATTAATATGTGACTTGATGCCTAAGTGCAAACTGGTACGGAAGAGAGAAGGTGGAGGCATTGAAGCACTGAACTTCCATATTCGTAGGAGTCTTCTCAGTGAGGTTTATTGCGTATTATCTGTCCATGTCTACACGGAGATAAAAACAGAGTTGTAGAAGGGATCATGATAATCAATGAGGAAATATTTCGGCGAGGTCAACTCCTAGTTTTGTCAAATAAATTGTTCTAAGCCCCAATTAATGTATCTTAAACTGTCACACACACTGCATTTAAGCGGATGTTGTGTGTATGAATAGTACAACCATAATGCTGCCAAGTATTTCCTATTACCAGGTCTCTGCTCTTCAATTATCGAAGTTTGAACATTGTATTATCACGCCTACTCGGCGGTCATTGTTACAGTTTGCAGATAACGAAGTCGTATCCGATTGCGCTGATAGCATGTCAAGTTATACATCTGATTTCTTTGTAATGGCTGTTGTACCACCCTTCAATATACAAAACATTTATTGTAGGTCATTTCACTACGTTGTATTTGCGAGGTTCCGCCGTGTGGACGGCGACTGCAATATGAGTTAGCTTCGATTCTTGACAAACAATGTGTCTTGTGCATGCGTAATATCGTTTAGAAAACTTACAAACCTTATGAAAGGATAGTTATCCCTAGAGCTGTCAAATGTCAACAAAAGTGACAGTGTTTTCAAATTCATAATTCGAATGCCTCATTAATATCACACGTGCTACGTTTATGTGACTAAAGTAATTTTCTTTCAATACAATTGCTGATCTGAATATGCGTATCTTACTGAGGACAACTCAGCGGCATTCACTGCAGGTCGCCGTATACAGATTCTTCGCGCCGGCGCAGCGCGGGAGACTCCGACTGCTGCTCTTGCACAACGTCGGCTTGGTGAGGCACATTGCGCTGTGTAAATCTACGTGCCAAGGTCCAGCGCTGTAACGAAACAATACGGTACTGCATACAGGAAACAGTCAGCAGTATCAATGACGCTGTCACTTTATCTTACGAACATAATGAATCTAACTCATTACTCATACATGTAACGCACGCACGCACGTAAGTATGTGTGTGTAATCATGTTTGAATGTATTGTACATTACCTTTGTTATGCCATAATTAATCAATGTTAATAACTTTCCACTGCTTTTTTTATTATGAAAATACACAAGTTATAGCTAAGCCCACAAGAGAAGCCCAAATGATACGACTTGATGACCAATGTATGGTTGGATACAACACAATTACAACTCACAATGTTTCCCATGTTCTGTATGGCTCTGTTGAGGATGTTCATTCTCTGCTGTTCGTATCGTACAGCGAGCGCTGATTCCACGGTCGGCGGGGGAGAATGCTCCTTCCACACATGCCGCTTCCAGAAGGGCCGTCTGACGAAACAGCAAACACATGCTACTTAATAGATTTCAGCACAAACTCTTACCACGCTATTTTAAACATAGCTTTCACTTTTCGATTTGCACTTGAACGCGTTATAACAATATTCCTACCAACGCAGCACTCTCCAGATGTGCAAAATAAACCCATTTTCGTATAGTCAGTCGAACAATTCTGGATATAATCGATATCTTACGAGTACGTAAATAGCAACAACAATTATAATGGCCCAGTTCCACAAATAGATAACGAAAGATGGACGTAAGGAGAACAAGGTAATGTACATGCAGTTGGTGACATGGTTCCCCGGCGATGCTCTGCGACGGTTACGTCTGCACGTCATCACGACGAAGACGACGAGAATGACAACGAGAATGAGTAGAACGAGACTGATCGTCGAACCGAGTACGACGGGAAACCACGACAAACCTACGGAGAAAGACGATTGCGTAATCAAACCAATAAACAATGAATTAAATTAAGTTAATGTTTCCGGTTAAACAGCCACTGATTCTAATAACAATAATTAAAAATAATAATTGCAATATAATTATGTAAAATAGTACAATAAGTATAAACCATAAGAAGATATTTGGTGACGCATAATTTCGCTTACACTTGTTGGAAGTACGTTACCTGATCTTCTCAACACATTTTCTGAAACAAAGAAACGAACACACGTGAATTAAATCATAATATTGTCCTGTCGCATTGTCTTGATAGAAATACGAATATAAGCAGTGGCGTATGTAGGATCTCCCAATAGGGGAAGCCAATTGGGGGCGAGCTATGTCAACTAGTAATTTACCATATTATCATGTAGTGGCACAATATGTTATATACGAAGACAAAATCCAAAGGGATTGATATGCTCGCAGGCGCACATGCATGCATGTATGTATATACGTACGTACGTATGTATGTATGTTTGCATTTATGATTTAATAATGTTATTTATCATTTTGTGGCAAATGGCTACCCGAGGCTTACCAGAAAACACAAAGCTGTTGGGATCGACTGTCTTGTTACCAATTATTAACGGATTCCGACTGAAGATCTTTTTCAGCAAGTCGTTGTTCGTGGCGTCATCCACCCCAAGGGAGAAATCTACGATGACGCTTCCCTTCCTAACAATCCGCATACAATAAACAGAACATGAATGCGACATGACACTAATTCCTCAATTCTATATTTTGCCTTGTGATGAAGAATATTCAGTTCATACTGTTTATATCAGAGCAAGCGTCGTGGGGAAATCAAACTATAATCGAGCTAGCGTATGTTTGTATATTAACGTTTACCTCTAAGATGGCTTGCACGCGCCAAACTTTCAGGGATTAATCTACGACCCCACGAATGAAACGTAACCCCTTTATTTTTTTTTAAATACCCGCATATCAAAAGATTTTAGTGTTTTTAATGGTAAATCAACAAATGTTCGCTACGTAAAACGTTAACTTCCAGCAATCGCAGAAACCACGCGCGCGCGGTGAAAACCTCGTCTAGTCATATTCATAAAAGCGATCACCTATTTATTAAATATTGCTACCATTTATTAAATATTGCTACCGTGACAGTCATGTATGAGCTACCAAGATATCCCGTCATGGGGACTGGCATTGTTGCTAGTATATCTAATAAAAGTAACTGTAAATACACCAAGCATAATTTTGTTTATCATAATTATTATTATTAAAACTTTACTACGCACCTGAATCGTATGACTCTCACAAAGACTAGAGTTGATCCAGTATCACTGTTGTAGGCGTTTTCCAACTGAAACATTATAGCGATGTTAAACCTTCCTGCTCATTTCGATGTTTTGTCAACATTCGAATATATCTAATATCTACTACGATATGCCAGCTCGTTTGTGCCAATTTTTTTATTTTATTGAAATCATCGGATAAACTGTTAAATTATTTTTACCGAGTAAAAATTCGCTGACTATCAGGAAACGTGGCTCCGCCTCTATTATTATAATTAGGCCTTTCACACTTTCACAAGTTACTCGATCTAACGATATGAAAACCAACGAACCTGTTTCGCGATGGGCGAATTTAAATGCGGATGGAAATAATTAAGTCGACCACAGGACCGGTTAAAACGAACACCGTTAATAAAGTTACTAAAAAGCTAGCAAATTTCTCTATCTCCAGAAACATATATTGTCGATTGATATAATATCTTCTTCGTTGAATGGCGTTAGTGGTATATCACCGAACGAAATGTGTTACTGGACGAACAGCTGCTGTTTTGTTTTGACGAAAATACATCATGTGGGAAGCGGGCTGACGGACGAACGGGCGGACGGACACCCGCCCACCCGCGCGCACGCACGCACGCACGCACGCACGCACGCACGCACGCACGCACGCACGCACGCACGCACGCACGCACGCACATACATACGCACCACGTACATACGCACACACGCACACACGCACGCACACACACACACACACGAATTCATTATTTTGTTCTTATGAAAATACATCGTGCATGAAGCAGACACAACACATTGATTTAGTTATTACGATCAACGTACCTTCATTTAGGCTTCTGCGTAAAGATACATTTGCAAAATCCCAAACTGAATTCATTTCAAATAACATAACCAAACGTGACAGCAAATGTTTCCATACAGCTGTGGAATGCCATCACAATATTTCAGTTTGCGTGTGAATCGACCGACATGGACCAGATTAACACCGAAGTAATAACACAGTGGAAAATATTGACATACCTTCACACGAGCACTTGTCGTATTTTACTACGCATGTAATTCTTTTTTAATAGAGTAACATGTTTTTGCTAAGTATGTACCTGCTTTAGCTATGTGTATAACGTTTTCGTCTATGAATGTAACACTTTTAGCTGTACAGGTGTCGTATTTAGCTATGCAGAAACGCTTTCACGCTAAGTATGAAATGCATTTTGCTAAGTATGTACCAGTATCTTGTTTCGAGAAGGGCCGTCTGACGAAACAGAAAAGACACGCTACTTACCAGTAACTACACAACACATTTATTATATCAAACGTACCTCCATTTTCACTTCTGCTGACAGCGTGTAGTATTCTATTGTGTTAATGTCGTTCCATTTCTCGTCGAATCGAAGATCTGGCACTCGAAACCGTCCGTAGTATCTGACTATCTTCTGCTCTATAAGACGATACAATATTTTGCATAAGCACACTAAACTTATAATGTGACGGTGGAATACCTACCAAAAAAATTAACAATAATTACCATAAATAGTCTAATTTACTCGAACTTTGCATATGATATTCGAATGCCGACACAATAACACGCACGAAAATATGGAAAACATTACAGCACCGGCACCACAGATAGCTCAACACAGCAAATGCATGCTGACAAGGAACAACTACAAGACAGACAGACAACACCATTACCACAAGCATCAATAACACTTTGGATGTTTATAAATATATATATATATACAATGCTAACATTATGCTAACATTATCGAATACACCTGTATTGTCATCTAGATGTTGTATTTTTAGGTTTTCTAAATACATTTTTTGAGTGCCATTTATCAACTAAAATTATAATGTACATCGAAATGCATTAATGCATCTCATTATATCCGCTAACTAGGAGAACATTTCGTTTTTCGACACCATATATTCAGTTTGATTTTGAAAAGGTAGCATACTAAACAAACCCACAATAAATCAGCTATTTAAATAGGAAGTTTGATATAGCACAACGCCTGGAAACAACTATTTTATTTACACATGCAAGATATGGATGTGCAGCAAAGTTAACTATACCTGTTTCACAGTTGGTTCCAATGTATCCGGCAGGGCATTTGCATGAAAACATATTTGTCATTTGCATGGAACAGATTCCACCATGTTGACAAGGGCTGCTCGAACATTCATTGATATCTATAAAACAGAACGTAGGAATTTCCTGTTTAACAGTTTATTAAATATTCACATTTATATTTAATACATATAATATTAAACATATACAATATATTAAATCAATTTAATAAACTCGTGTTAAACAATACTACTTTAGTGGACGTTTAGGAGGTTCTTGATATGACAGCAAATTGCAAAGAGAAATTGGAGTACAAGAGAAATAAAAAACACCTGTTTCACAGTCACGCCCCGTGAATCCAGCCTCACACCGACACGTGTAACTACTGCTGCTATCAGAACAACTTCCGCTGTTCTGACACGGATTATTCGCACATAATCGTATTTCTGGAACAGGGTATTAACATTAAGTAATACAAACATTGTCAGATCATCTAACATTTGAATTACCAACAACTACGTCATCATTACGATACTTGCACAATAAAGTTACTTTGATGAATAAAACATTTCTACGTGTTTACACCTACGTAGGAAGTGTGTTTTTCAGATAATAAAAATATCGGTTTTCAGTTGCGCCAGTCATAGTTCAGTATTTTGTAAACTGCTAGGCAGTACGTGTATGCCTGCCATATTTATTTCGCTCCATTGGTTTAATGACATCCAATTTTGTTTCAAGTTGTCCAGCCATAGTGAGTCCAGACATTTGCTTACTTTCGAATGTGCGCACTAATTAATGGGAACCACGAACGTGGCAGTACGTTTTGTTACAAGGAGAAACATACGCCTATACACGCATTCGCAATTCCACAAAACTACGCAGTAGAGCATAAATGTAATATAACACAATCATACCCGTTTCACAGTTGTCCCCAGTGTAAGAAGCGGCACAGTTACACGTGCGTGTGTTGCTAGTTTCCATGCAGGTCCCTCCGTTTTGACATGGCTTTTCCATGCACATGGATCCTGCAGGACGGGTTATTTAGTATAAGAACATGGTTATTCATAGCAACGTGTCAATCAATGCACAACACATTTTAAATAGTCATTACAATTTAGAAATGTAATATTATGCACCATTTAACGAACAAAATAAGATGGTTGTGATAATATATTCCCACAATCATCGACAAAGAAGCGTCCGTCTGGGATGTAGAAATACAATACAATACCACATAGAACACGCACCAAATAAAACAGTGTCTAACTGATTAGCAATTCCAGTTGTAGGAAGTTGGATTGGTACGCTGAGGTGCTATGCATGATAAACGAATTTAAACAGGTATTTTTTTAATTTACGCGAAATATTATTATGTTGCCTACGATATCCTTGAGAAAGATATCCTTGAGAACATTATTGTGAAAAAGGGAATTGTAATCGTCAAGCCTTCTGCTAGCAAGAGCAGTTACAATAGATTTGGCGCCAGAAAGAGACATACCAGTGAATACGGCGAAGGTCACGAATACGAAAAAAGTAGTAACGACACCATCGGGAAACATCCTGTATAAAATAAAAATTATTATTAAAGGTAACTCCTAAATTCAGTGCCGGTGTGAAAGTCATACGGTACCCATGTTACACATTGATCCATTGTAGTTTCTTGCACAATTGCACAAGAAGCCGTTCAACGTGTCTTTACACGTTCCGCCGTTCATACACGGTTTGCTGGCGCATTCATCGAAATCTGTAAGGACAACAGTTCAATGAAATTAAGTGAAGTTTGTATGTGCTTCCAAAGTAGATAAACAACACTTATACAACGATCTCGACGATTTAGTGAAATGATCTGAACAAAGGCAAATGTTATCAGGATGGCTCCTACGCTAGAGACTTGGCCCACTTTTTTTTTCATGTATTCTATATATACTGAATGTGATGATGGGCCAAAATAAACACGTGTTGTGTTATTGTATTGCTATTCAATTGTGATAAATGTACAAGCCTACACACACGACACGGGAACTTGTATGTAGACCATAATGGGGTGTACTGTTCTAGACACTACAATAAAAGAAAAGGTCTAACATATAAGGAAATTACTCCAGAACTGAGAGACCTTAGTTTAGTTATGAAGAACGCGTAAAATAATACGGTTTGAAAACCCTAGAGACAAGGAGTTTAAGATGTGATCAAACTGAATTTTTAAGAAATTAAATGGATATGAAAATATTGATATAACTATTTATCTCTCATTTAATAAATATAGTACAACTAGGGGACATGACGTAACACTAGTGAAGGATGCTTCATGCTTTAATATGATTGATTATATACCCCATAAAAAGCTGATCACAGTTATACTGAGAGGTAACATAGTGAGTTTAGAGATCGAAATCACCAGCTCTGTGAGACGCAGTGTAGACTGAGTATCAGAAATTAATTATTTCTTACATAAGACAATAAATGAATGGAACAAAGTATCTACAAATCGTGTAACTGCTAGCAGCGTGAATATATTTAATAACATAATTGACAAATAGTTCAGACGGGCACACACGCACGCACGCACGCACGCACGCACGCACGCACGCACGCACGCACGCACGCACGCACGCACGCACGCACGCACGCACGCACGCACGCACGCACGCACGCACGCACGCACGCACGCACGCACACACACACACACACACACACACACACACACACACACACACACACACACACACACACACACACATACATACATCCATTTGTCATCTGAGTGTTTTGCCTTGGATGGCAATCTTGTTAAATTAGAATAATTTTGCTATATTTCATTTGGGATGTTTTATGTCATTATGTTTTCATATGCATTATTACAATCGATTTGTTTAATAAATGTATCAAAGTAGCACTCTTATTTGGATTGTCAATGCACTGTTCTGGTTTTCTGGTTTTAGACTATTCCAAATTTATTCAGATATATTTGGGGATGATTATTCTTTAAACATGGCTGCTGCTGCGGAATGTATTTAAATTCAAACACATTGTTCTTTTTGTTCACCGATAGACGAATATACACTTAGGTCTAGAGCGCCTTTACTTAACTCTTATTGCTGCCAACTTTATATATATATATATATATATATATATATATATATATATATATATATATATATATATATATATATATATAACTTACCGATTCGACACGTATTCCCAGTGTAGCCAGGAGCACATTGGCAGGAGAACATGTTGAAGGCTGGCGTGGAACAAGTTCCGTCATTCTGGCACGGATGGCTCGAACATTCATCGTAGTCTACAACATATGCACTAGGGGATTGGCCTTTGATATGTGTATATGTTAACGCATGTACATATCCACATACAAGCATACACACACGAATACACATGCATAAGGCAGACACATACACAATGCATACGGCTATTTCCACGTACGCACACGCAAGCATGCACACATATGCAATTGCCAGTAGTTGTGACTGTGATGAGTGATACGTTGACATACAGACAGGTAGCCCACCTGTTTCGCAGCTTAGGCCGGTGTATCCAGACATACATTTGCATGCGTACTTCCCTGCGTTTTGACTACAGGTTCCACCGTTCTTGCACGGGTTACTGTCGCAGATTTCGATCTCTGGAAACATGTATTTTAAAAGTCATTTCACCGCACGCAACAATTTGAAACAGGCAATGGAGCAAGTTAACCGTGTGTGTCGCTTTAACATTCCTACTATATATGAAGTAAGTTGATCCCGATGAATTTCTTTCCACACTTTTAAAATATGGTCATTTAGGCCAGGCCAGCATTAATATTGTTTGAAGATAATCGTTAACAGTTTTGCACAGCGAGGTGTTTTCTCTCAAACAATGCAATAGACCGGATCAATTGCTATTAGTAGGCAACTGTCGGAATGAATGCGATGGGATTCCCTACCTATCTCACAGTTTCTGCCAGTGAAGCCGCGTGCACAGTCGCAGAGGTATCTGTTAACAAGATCTTTGCAAGTTCCACTGTTGCTGCATGGTGAACTTGCACATTCGTTGATATCTGAAATTGCGTTTTACAGTGGCTGTCTAACTACTTATGTTGTCTTGTAGTGTAACGTAGCGGTAGCGTATAGACAAAACGATTAGCACCACTGACTTCGTTTGCTAAAATATATGTTTGTCAATACTTAATTATACTATACAATACGCAGCCCATGTTTCATGAAATTATGTCGTATGTGAATGACATAGGGATACCATAGATGCCCGATCATCCCCTAATCATCTGGGCACAACTGTATCAGCCAGGCAACCTTTTTTTCCAACCGGGCACAACCTTTTTATTTGACCAGTAACCTTTGTTCTAGCAGGGCAAAATCATGGTTTCACAGACCCTGCCTAATAATATATGCATATGGTCCATCTTCTTAATTCATCCTTTCAACTTATGCAGTGCATTTTAAGTAACGTAATATTATACACACCCATCTCGCAGTTGGTCCCATTGTATCCCGGCATGCACGTGCAGTTGTAGGCATTGTTTCCGTTGTGACACTCTCCTCCGTTCTCACAAGGGTCACTTTCACATTCGTCTAAATCTACGTTGTAAAATACCACATTTAACCAAACGCTAAATTATTATGTGTTACATGTTTTTCAATGACTTAAACCGATACTTAGTAACCTAAACCAGTTACATGTTTTAGCAACATACGTACGTTGGTTAATTAATTAGTTTGAGTATATCGTTGATGATAATTATTTTTGAAAATAACACTGTCAATAAAATCATAATTTGTGTAAATGCCGTACTATAATTAAATATACTAAGCTCAGGTATTAATGGGTGGTTATCTTAAGGTTGTAGCATGATTATAAAACATGATGTGTCTGAATTGTAAATGTACTATGCCTTCACACGCGGTTGCATTGTACTGTGTGAATCCATCGTGACAGACACACTTGAAAGTTCCGATGGTGTTACTACAGTTTGCATTGTCGTCACACGGGTTACCGACACTACACTCGTCTATGTCGTCGTGACAGTCCTGGCCCTCGAAGCCAACCGTACACTCGGCACAGCCGGTTGCCGAGTCGCAGACAGTGTCACTGTCATGACAGTTGCAGTCACGGCGACACTCTATGCCCCACGTGCCACTCGGACAGGCTGCAACAGCAACCAAGTTATGCAGAGTTGCAACGACACGTGTATAGCCGCTAATGTATCATTTGTTGCATATCTTAAAAAACGTGTCAATCCAACGTCAACCAACAATGAAAGCTATTATGGAGCCACTACATATTCAACTGGAGCATATTCGTTTTAAGCACATAATTATACCTGAATATACTTAAACAATTACTATGATGTGGTTGATATAAATAAACTGCACAGTTAACTTATAAATATAGCGTACATTTCTTGCATCGCGGACCTCCCTTTCCTTAACATATACGCTCAAATATGTTTCATTGTTTGACAATTTATTAATGTATGTGATACTATTTGGCTCACTTTCCGATTTCACAGTTTGGCACATTATATGCAAGTCATTTGAACCTTAGCATATGCATTATAGTAATTTAATTTAACATAATTATTATTGGTTAATTTCCACTGTCATTGCCACTGCTACTGTCTCTGCCACTGCCATGCACTACCACCTACCACTACAACTACCATTACCTACTATTAATATTACAAACACTACTACTACTGCTGCTGCTACTGCTATCGCTACTGCAACAACAACACCAACAACAACAACAACTACTACTACTACTACTACTACTACTACTACTACTACTACTACTACTACTACTACTACTACTACTACTACTAATACTACTACTACTACTACTACTACTACACTACCACTACCACTACCACTACTACTACGGAATTCATTAAAATAAAACGCACGAACGCAAGCACGGACGCACGCACATAATCAAGCACACAATCAAGCACACAATCAAGCACACAATCAAGCACACAATCAAGCACACACACACACACACACACACGCACGCACGCACGCACGCACGCACGAACGCACGCACGCACGCACGCACGCACGCACGCACACACACACACACACACACACACACACACGAACGGACGAACGAACGAACGAACGAAAGAAAAAACGAACGAACGAAAGAACGAACGAACGAACGAACGAACGAACGAACGAACGAAAGAACGAAAGAAAGAAACAAACAAACCCATCCACACACACTGAACATTTTTAACACTTACTTTTGCAACCTTTCTTGTCGTTCATTAATTGAAAACCGTCGTTGCAGCTGCAGATGAAGCCGCCATTGAAATTCGTGCAATTGTGGGTGCAACCTCCGTCTCTCAATGCACACTCGTTAATGTCTGCAAAGCGTTTTTCACCAAATCAGTACTAAACTGTTTTGCTATTTAAGAATCATGCTTTATAATAATATAGCATTAGTGCGTATAATGCATGACGATTGAATATGCATTTTGTACAGTTAATAAACTAAAAGCTAGGTTTATTTTTGAAAACCATGTACAGTACAATAATGTGGCCGCCAATACTAACACCTCCACCACCAACCATCACCACCACCAATAATAGATAGAAATGAAAATGCCACTGATATTACCAAAACCACCAAATCCACCAACACCACCAGCACCACCAACACCACCAATACCACCGCGCCGCCACCATCACCACCAACAATAACACCGACACAACTACTAACATCACCAATACCAACACTATCCCATGTCAACCACGGTTTCTTACACAAACATTGTTTGTACCTTCACAAGATTTTGCATCTTCACCAAGACTGTATCCAGACTGACAGAAACACTCATAAGAATGTGTGCCATTCTTACAACCATACGAACAATTCAGATGGTTGCATTGCGCTTTCATGTCTGCAACTGTGAAAAAGGAGAGCTTTGATGTCATTGTTGCTTTGCTGAATGTATAGATGCATGAATTATGCTTCTTTATAATTAGAATAAGTAAATCAAAATGTATATAAAACGTACCATATATGTTCTGGCAATGCATAACACCATATTCACTTAAAAAACGCAAACGTTAAATGGGACATTAAAAAAATTAGACAAAATTACATTAATTAAACTTACATGTTTTACTGCCTGTAGAATTCCATATTCTATATTCACTAACAAAGTGGTGAAAAGCCGTTTGTTACTATGCACTATTAAAACGCGGTGTTTCATTCGGTCACACTTAACAATATGTTTTGAAAATAACGCTAGTATAAACACTGGTGAAAGTGCATTAAAGTGGGCAAGACTTAATTAATGTGATGTATTATCGATCTATTTGTGCTACCGTTTACTGATGACTTACCAATGGTGCATGTCTTGTTGTCCGTGTTAAGTGTGTAGCCGCTAGCACAAGAACACTCAAAGCTGCCGTTAGTGTTGTGACACTTCTGTTCACAGCCGGACGTCGCCTCGTCACACTCGTCTATGTCTGCAACACAGGATTGCACCCACCGTATTTATTTGCAAAATAATACTATATTGATTTAAATAAACACAGTCTACAAAATTCATTGCACGAATAGTATACAGTATGCGTAGTCTTATAACGCGATGCATGTTTACGTACTTACCCGTACAGCTCTTGTTGTTTTCCATCAGTCGATAACCATCATTGCACATACAGTTAAAGCCGATGTCTTGGCTGACACAGATCTGTTCACAGTCGTGTCTTGGATTTGCCGGGTCACACTCGTTAACCGCTGCACACATAATGAGAACGCCAAGCAAACTGTTATTCCTAGCACAATAATATGTTTGCACAAACCTTTCACAACGTAATATTGCTTAATTAACAGTGCAGCGTAAAAATAAATATTACTTTGATTACGCAACATTGTAAATTATCATCATTATTATTACATATGCCACTTTCTCTATTTGCATATTATAGGCAAACAAGGCAAGCCGGGTGACTTGATCGATGTGATAAAGCGAGAGCATTTATGTGAATGGCGCATTCTGTACATGTAAAACTTAGCACACAACTAACCGTAACTTCACTTTCGTTTGCTATGTGTCAACGTTTGCTATGTGTCAACGTTTGCTATGTGTCAACGTTTGCTATGTGTCAACGTTTGCTATGTGTCAACGTTTGCTATGTGTCAACGTTTGCTATGTGTCAACGTTTGCTATGTGTCAACGTTTGCTATGTGTCAACGCACATTAATAGTTGGCATAAGGTGGTGACACATACTGCATTAATTTACCGACGGGTAAACTACTCACGGAAACACACTCCTTCGTCGTCATCTGTTCTTCCAGGACACTCGCTGCAGTTGTACGACTTGCCACTGACCACTTGTTCGGTCGGAGTGAGGTCAGTGCAGTTCGTGCCCTCTGTACAAGGGTTGTCTTGGCAACCGTCCAAGTCCATCTCGCAGTAATTACCTAGCAGGAATACACAAAAGTTAATTTCCCACGATCGTCTTTATTTTAAAATGTCCCACTAATTTTGGCATTGCACTGTATGAACTTTTAGAAACATCATGACATCCGTGTCGATACCAAGCTTCGGCTTCATTAAATATTTACAAAGACACTCGTGTTGATATTAATGATTTCACATCCAGTTTAGCAACTTGACAAGGAATGGCCGACCAGAATTCGAATAGAATTGCTGTGACATGTCACATAACACTCCACGGAAATAATGACCAGTTGGAATTATCGTAAATCTATAACGCCAAAGAAAATCACCATATTTCTTCATTTCAATTATATAATGTGTGTCCTTATTTGCATTGAAAATTTTAATAAGGCGCTAATTATACACTGCGCAGTAGTATATATTTACATAATTGTCTACGCAATACCTTCCCAGCCGATAGAGCAGTTGCACTGGACGATCCTGAATGTATGTTTCATCTCGTAGCCGTCAGCTAGTAGGTCAAACAGACACTCTCCGTGTCCGGAACAATTGCACATGTTTATGGACACTTCAGCTCCTGCAACCCCTCCCTTGCCGTCCGAAGCTAAAAACCTGAATGCATGTAACTCTACGGTAAAAGTGTACAAATACTGCACACGTAGCGACAGCACTAGCCAA
>OY759263.1:13081514-13091514 GCA_963662155.1 Lamellibrachia columna
TTTCTATTTGGATGTTGTTCTTCTTCCTAACAATGATATCAGCGTAGGCGGTGAAGAATTCTGACAAGTTCGCAGCATTGAACCAATCAGTAATGTTAGTGTATCCCAGAACGACAACGAGACCTACAACAACATTAGCAAATATACATGTCCGTGTAGTATTGATCTGTCTATTCAACAGATCAATACTACACGGACATGTATATTGTACAGACATGTATATTGTACATGTACATTCCGCTTATATGGGCATGTATACAATATTATGAAATATGTGTTCCAAACCTTAGAAATTACCACTCGTTCGTTAGGGAAACTGGATATATTTTCACTGAAAACCCAAACAACATCTTATTTGATACACTCAGATTATGAAATGGGTGAAATGGGCTGATTGTGCTTGTCTGTAACCTCATACTTGTTTCTTATTTTTTTCCCGTGTATCCATATATATATGTTCCTATATATATACTCCGGTCAGTTTGTCTTGTTGGTAGACAATCAAATAAAACGGTAAAGGTAAGTTTTCATACAGCGCTCTACGTAGTCATTAGGACCGCTCAAAGCATTCAATATTCAATTATTAATTTATACAACTGAGTGAGCTGAGGCAACTTTTTCGACGTTGTTCAATCTTCAAAGCAACAGCAATTAGTCAAGAAATGTTTGATAAAATATGCTGTACATATTCACTCTGTCGTAACACAGCTATAATGTTTTTATCTTAAAGTGTTGTTATGTAAACGTTTTCTCCAGCAATATATAACCGAATAAAGTGTTTCCAGAAAACAAACATTTGTTGATAATTTGACTATTATAGAATATGCTAGTTACCTTTCCTTGTGACTGACATCTCAACGTGGACGCGGTCGGAGCTCTCTTTTGCAGCGAACGCGCTGAACACGGTCGCGTCCGTCTCTGTTCCGTTGGCGTCGCGAGCCTTCGCCGTGCGGCCCTGCAGTGTGAAATTGCCGTGTGTCGTCTCTATAAGTGTGTAATCGCCCAGGCCGTTGAAAGTGTACTTGAAGCTGTCCAGTGTGCGGATGTGTGGGTCACCATAAGACCAACCTGCGGAAGTCCGAAGACAAACTAAACACGGACATATATTCAAGTTATATTATATACTCTGCTACGGTCGTAAAGAGAAGAGGAGAGGATTGCAATATACCATGTGACAAGATGAAATCAGGTTTGAACTATTGTTTGTAATATCTAACTCATGGACACCAAGATGTGAAGATAGGGAAGATAGGGAACTGCCTTTCATCTGATCTGTATTCCCATGTTCACGTGGTATTCCCCAGAGTGTTGTACTTCGATCATTGTTTTCCACTATCTACACTAATTCACTTAGCTAAGTTTTACAAATGTATAACTTGAACCACCACATTCATGCAGGTGACACACATATAGACATTTATGTGACTACACCATGTACTAATTCCTGCCTATGCCATCTCAGATATGTTTGTAATGGCAATGGTTCAATTGAATGGCCGCAGCCAGTTTAAGCCAAATGTTGATAATACAACGTGTATAATTATTGGTACACAAAACCTGCGTGGCAAAGTCGGGTGTTTTTTTTCCGAACACGTGTCATAAACCAAATGTGAGATACCAGCAGAGCCAGTGTGGGATCTAGGAATGTTAGACAGCATACTTTTCTATCGTGACGTTACTGGTTTTTTGATCGCATGCGTGATCGGCGCCGTAATCTTCGGTATTTCCTTATTTTGCAAAACAATATTGCAACTGCTCTTTTTAGCATAATACTTTTGTATTACTATCGTAATTTGTACTTTCGTATTATTGCTCATATGCAATGACTTTCTGTGCGACATCGTATTTACCTGTCATGCAACTTTCATCTAAACAACATGCTTATACACATTCAATGTTGTTGTCAGGCCAATAGGAAGCACAACGACATGTCGCAGTCACCTGAATCTTGATTATACTTTAGTTCCTCAGACTATTCGTCCATTTGTTGACACATTTGCCATTGTATTTCGATTGTGATATTGGTTTTGATGCACCTCTGAGCTTGGGGTTTCAGGGAATTTGGCGTAATACATGTATTCATATTACATTATACCGTATTAAATGGAAACAATTGATCGAGGAGTATAGCCTGGAAAAGTGGTAAAGATGATCACCCAGCTGGCATATTGAAATAGGACAGCACAACACAGTTCGGTTGTATGCCACAATAAACATATTATTACACACTATTTGTATTCAATGTCAATTGCGAAATTTTATATTGAAAGTTTGACATATCGAAAAACTTTCCTACTAACTATTTTTGCTATTGCTGTATGTGGGAGTTACGGCTATACCTGCTCGTTTAGCCCAGTACTCTTCATGTCGGTATTTACACCATTTTTCCTTAGCTTAGACTCACTATATCCTAGTTTTGTTTTGGGTCGACCTGTTTCGAATTCCTTTCGGCGGAGTACAGTATTGCTAACTATTATAATTTTAAACTTACACATAACACACTGGTTTGTTTCAAGAGCTAAGTCGAATATTCACATTCGGCAACTGACCTAGAAACAGAGGCGTGTATCCCCAGCATTGGTCCATCGGTCTAACCCGATAGAAGTATTCGCAGTTGTCGGTGAATTGACAGCACCACTGTTTTGGAAGGACATCGTACATCTGATGTCGCTTTCTATATCGAGGATGGTAGAAGAAAGTTTGACCTCCGCGGCCGTCTTCCGTGGTGATGAGGGAGCCTGACGGCGTGTAGCAGCATTCCTGTCGACGGCAAAGCACACGGCGCAAAGATGACAATACTTGACTGATTAGTGATACCACTAATGATGATCGATTGGGACTGGTGCTTCTGTTATCACCACTACCATTCTCACCAACGCCGCCACGAAGACCACCACCACCAAGACCACCACCATCGCCGCCGCCACTGTCGCTGCCGACGCCACCTCCACGGCCACCACCACCACCACCACCTCAAGTACAACTAGTGATGTTATTATTATTATTACGGCTTATATCATTGCTACTACTGATGCTGCTACTGATCCTACTGATAATACTATTATTGCTGTGTAAACATACCTGCCTAACAGTTGATCCCTGTTGTTTTTGCTGCTGCTACTACTAGTAACACTAATACTAATCATAATTATTTTAACAACAACAATTATATATATATATATATATATATATATATATATATGGTGCTGTTCCTCCTTGTTCCCTGTTGTACAGGGTTGAGGGTCAGGTAAAATATTGTCGAGCCACTCTTTCTATTCTTTTTTCTTTCTTTCCATAGTTTTCTATCGGCCGCCCCCTCTCTCTATCTTTTATCCTAACCCGACATTCTCATGTCCCTCCTCACGCAGTCCTCCCATCTCAGCTGTGGCCTTCCCATTTTCTTGCGTCTTTGATGTTTTCCCACTTGCTCTCTTTGCTATTTTGCATGCATCCGTTCTTAACAAGTGGCATGCCCATCTCATCCTGCTTCTCACCAATCTTCCTGTTAGGCTGCATTGCATCCCAACCTCTATCCGCAGGTCGTTCATCCTTCTTCTGTCCACCCTCTTTGTTCTTGTTATTCGACGAACCCAGTTGTTCTCACAAACTTGCAGCTTCTGTTGTTGTTTTTCTGTTAACGCCACTGTCTCCAGCCCATACAGGCATGCTGGTGTAATATATGTTCTCAGGACTTTCCCTTTCAGCTTTTTCGAAATGTTTCTGTCCAACATGACTCCCTCTAACTTTCTCCAAGCATTCGCTCCCGCTTGTGTCCGACGTCGCACTTCTGCCTCTGAATGCCCATCCTCCGTAACATGTCATCCAAGGTACACAAAGCCACCCACTTGCTTGATCTCCTTACCAACCAACCTGATGTTTAACTCCTCTCTTTGTCCAATCCACATCACTTCTGTCTTCTCCAGGCTTATTCATAATCCGTGCTTCTCGAACACCCCCTTCCTCCATTCCTCCAAACACTTCCTGTAGTTGTTGTTTGCTTTCTGCTTTTATGGCCAGATCGTCTGCATACATCATCTTCATGAGACCATCCTTCGTGCTGATCTTCCTGCTGATTAATTCCATCACCATGATAAACAGTAAAGAACTATGGACACTTCCTTGCCTCTAACCGATGTTAACTAGAACTAACTCTTCCGACAACCCAGATCCATCCACAACTCCTCCTTTTGTTCTCTCATACATTGCTTCCACCATCCTGGCTTCTGCGTCTGACAATCCCATCCATCTCACTGTTGCCATCACCATCTCACTTACGACTGTGTGATATGCCTTCTCCACGTCCACAAATCCCACTGCCATTCTCCTTTGCATCTCCAACCTCTACTCTACCAGCTATCTTAATGCAAACATTAGTCGTCGCTCTGCCCTTCCTGAAACCCTGTTGTTCTTCACCCAAATCTTGCTCTACTTTCTTTCGGATCCTCCCGTTCAGGATCCTCTTTAGCAGCTTCATGATGTGACTTAGAAGTGTGATTCCTCGGTATTTCCCTGGGTCTTACACATCTCCCTTCTTCTTCCATATTGGGACTATTAGCCATGTCCGCCATTCCTCTGGTACTTTACCTTGCCTCATACATGTATTCAGCAGCCCCTTTGTCCAGCTAATTCCGCTCTCCCCCGCTGCCTTTACCATATCCACACGCATCTCAACGATACCAGGTGCTCTTCCCTTCTTCATCCGTTTCATCCCGGTTTACATCTCTGTAACCGTAATATCAGTTAACTCCACTTTTCCCTCTACATACGATGGTGAATCCAGATCATTGTTATTTCTTTCGTGGTTCAGTGCCTCTTGTTCTGTCACTAACTTCCCGATTATATCCTTGATCACCGTCCCACACTTCACGTCCTTACTATTCTCAACCCTGCCTCGGGACATTTTGTATATCATCTTCTTGCTATATACGTCTACTTCCATATCACTCCTCGCCTTATCAACAGCTATCTGTGACGCTCTTTTATTCTGCTCGTACGTGTGTGTCATCCTTGCATCCCGTTCAATTCCTCTCTCCTTAGTCTTCTCAATTTCTTTCCAGGCTTACTTCTTTTCGCATACTGCCTCTGCAACCTCGCTTGTCCACCATCCCTGATTACTACTCCTTGACACTCCGCCCTTTCCCGATGTTCTTCCACATAGCTCCTCTGCAGTTCCCACAAATGCTTATTTGTACTTTTTCCATTCTTCCTCCACACCACCAACATCTTCAAGGAGCTCTTCATACTTAAAAATCCCCCGCTCCTTGTATTCAAAAGAGACGACGTCTTTGCACCTCAACCACTTAATAGCCCTGCGGCCCACAGTCTTAGTTTGTTTCTTCTTCTGCATACGCACAACCAACACCACTGGCTTGTTCTGTGTCGTGACATGATCTCCAGCCACCGTTTTACAATCCTTAATCTTCCATAGCTGCTGCTTCCGGACTATAAGTAGATCTAATTCTGTCTTGTGCTGTCCAATCCTGTATGTGATCTTGTGGCTCTCTCGCTTCTGGAAGAAAGAGCAAGCCACTGCTAACCCATTTCTCGCCAGCAGCTCCACCAGGGCTCGACCCTCTCTATTCCTCGTTCCCCATCCATATCTGCCAAAACTCTCCCGCAATACACAACATCACCTCCAGCTCCAACAATCCCATCATCCTCTCCAAAGCATCCCTGAACTCCTCTTTCTCTGCCTCCATCCTTCCCATCTGTGGCCCATACACAGACATAACACACATCAACTGTTTCCTAATCATCAGCCATGCCATCACTATGCGCCCCTTCCATCTCTCCACTCTGTCCACCGTCTTACTGATCTCTTCGGATACACCGGTATTTCTTCCATCTCCTCTTGCAGTCGTTTGTACCCTCCCATCATCATCCTTGCTCTGTCTCCCTTCCTTCCACTTAGTCTCCTGGTTGCATAATACTTCCAGTCTCCTTCTTTCCATCATTTCTACCACCTCGACTCCTTTCCCGCTCATCGTTCCCACGTTCAGACTGCCTAGTCGGACTTCACATCTGGATCAATGCCGGCCTGACTATCCCCTTGGTCTTCGCTGTCTTCTCGCCGCAGCCAAGGTAGACGGCGCGTCAGTTACCCGGGACGCGGTAGCCCTCTCGCTCAACAATATTTTTACCATCATTATATTTGGGACATCTTAGCCACTCAGCAGCGCTGCCCTGGCTGACCTGCTGTTGCGGTTTTATGTCAGAATTTTTCTTCTCCTAGATCACCTGCCTACCAAGGCAAATGAGCATGATCTACCCAGTACTATTTACCCATAGTTGGGGGTTGGAATGGTGCAGCACCGGGACGTGTCCACACGCTGGTGGGCCCTGCACACTGCACCTTTAAGGCTCCAACCTGCTCCGAGATCCCTAGCACATTCGCCTGGGACCGCCAGGTGCCCAGTATCCGCAGTGTACCACGATAAGGCTGTGCTACAGTCTTGTCTATGGAAAGGCTATGCACCAGCTGGTTAGACTTACGCATTCGGCTCTCTTTTCACTACAAAGCTATCTGGCTGCTGTAGCTGAAAGCGAGAGTATGAAGCAAACACTACATACTACACACTACACTACAGCACTAGGCACATCACACAGACCTGTCTAAACACACCACACCACACCACATATATATAAATATATATATATATATATATGTGTATATATATATATATATATATATATATATATATATATATATATATATTATATATATATATATATATATATATATATATATATATATATATATATACATATATATATACATATACACATATATATATATATATATATATATATATATATATATATATATATAAATATATATATATATATATATATAATATATATATATATATATATATATATACATATATATATATATACACATATATATATATATATATATATATATATATATATATATATATATTTATATATATGTGGTGTGGTGTGGTGTGTTTAGACAGGTCATATATATATATATATATATACATATATATATATACATTTTAATCAATCGAACATTTTACTTAATTAACTTATTAATTATTTAATTTGTTTATTTAACTTATCTGATTAACTAATATGTTTATCTAATGTATCAACTTAATTGTAATTGTTTATTTTTTATTTTTATTTATTATTTATTCATTTTATTTTATGTATTTATTTAACTTCTTGACATAAATAATTTATTTAAATCATTTATTGAACTTTTTATTTAACTTATGTTTATCTGTCTTTTAATCACATTTTATTTTAGCTCTTCAATTTATTTAAAATTATTTAGCATTACCTTGTTAGCGCCTTTGAGCAGGTTTTTAACCCAGATGCACGGCGCATTATAAATGTATAATAATAATAATAATATATATATATATATATATATATATATATATATATATATATATATATATATATATATATATACATATATGTATATATACATATATTATATGCATATATATATATATATATATACACATATATGCATATATACATATATTATATGCATATATATATATATATATATATATATATATATATATCTATATATATATATATATCTATATATATATATATATATATATATATATATATATATATATATATATATATATATATATATATATATATATACCTGTGTTGACAAGCCCCGAGGTATACGCTCGTAGATGCATCGCCGATCTAAGTTTGTTTCAGAGTCGAAATTCCAGCGGCCATCCTTCATTGCAAGACGAAAGTCACACGGACATTTCAACGTCCAACTCGTGTAGTAACGTATGAGCCGCCATCGTCTCATCTCGTTCGAGAACCAGTTGTAACACTTCTGACTGTAATTGATCTGATGACTTCCTTGTGCCACGCGGAACATGTAGCGACCGCGTTCACCTGGAATGAAACGTACATTACACTTCTGCCGTTCACGCACACTTTAATTCCAATACGTATTATTCTACTTTGTAATTAAACATGATACTCACAGACCCGTGTTCTGGAAAATCTAAAAGCGACCACACCTCTTCTCCCTATTCATTTCATATATTCCCTGTTGTGATGCCTGTGCTCCTCAATTGTATCTGCGTGCAATTATTCAAAAAGAAACCAATATTTAGTTGAACAGTAATTATTCAAGTTAAATGTATTCAATGCTACGAGATGATTAACATTTGTCGATTCAAGTGATTGCGTAGTTGATGAGGACATATACTAAAATTAATATATATAGGTGTATGGGTGGCTAACAATATCTGCAACACGATTCGTAATAAATATTAGCAAACTTATTTCCATACCAGTGTTGCCGATCCGTGTTTGCAGACGGAAAGCCGTAGTTTTCATGGACGGTGCCAACTGCAAGGATTCCTCAACGTTGTGTTTGTACGAGAAGTATCCTATCATACTCCGTCGTGTTGTATACTCGTTGTCCCACCCCATGTCCTTGTAGATGTACATGACGAAGGTTTGATACCGCGACGGGTCGTAGGCGATGACCATCTGGAAGGTATTGGGCTGAAAAAAATCATTGAAATGGATTGTTTTCCCAAGACAGCAACATATATATATATATATATATATATATATATATATATATATATATATATATATATATATATATATATATATATATATATATATATATATATATATATATATATATATATATATATATATATATATATGGGTGGGGGTGGCACTTCTCTCTATGGAGTAGTGCCTGTGGCAGGTAGCCCCTCACCTTTGATGTATTATGGTGATTACCAGTTTGATTGGTTGTGTGCATATACTGTTGTTTTATTGGGTACATCAATAACTGGTTATAATCGACTTGTATGTACAATTATTATGTTTACTGGTGTACTTGTGATGCATACAACCTGGCATTAAAATATGCCCTTTACCAACCTTACATTTGTATCCGCCTCCCTTATTCCTACATCAAACAAGCTGCGGCCATACTTGAAATTAGACCAGCGTCTCTCTACGCATCCAACACCACAGTTTTAACATTATGCAGTATTCTCTTCACTCACCGAGTCGTATGTAGACGCATAATACATGCGCGGGAGCATTTGGCTCCACGTGATCACCATCACCCACGTGATATCTGCCACTGACATACCGCCGTTCTTGATGACATCATCCCTGGCATGGTGGATGGCATGCTAAAGAGTAAAACACTAATTGTTTGTTTGCATCTGCATTACGTTAAAGATCATATGCGAAGGTCGGATACATTTACTTGTTTTCACTCGTTCTGGATAGAACTGTATTCCATTATTCATATACAGTCATGAAATTGTAAAAAAGTTACATTAAATTAGTTGTAAAACGGGGGATATACATAAATTCCCCAAGGCACTTTCCGAAAATATTTTGTTGATTTGTGCTTGTAAATGTCAGGCAGCGTGACATAATTTTGGCCAAACAAACCAACTTCGCCTACGCCGGTTCACAGACATTTAACATTTAGCAAGATTGATATCACGTAACATGTCGAGCGATGGAGATTCGAATGGTGCAACTGACATAAACTTATACGAGTCAACAACGCGGTCACAGTCACAAAACGAAGTTGTGAGTTGCGAGTTGTGCGAGTTTATTGGCCGAATCCTTTGGATTTAAGCCGTAAATAAAGGCCCGGGATCAAAAACCACAAAGATAACCTCAATGTAAATGTATTTACAATGGTGACGTTTTTGGTAGTACCACGGGTATTTGTATATCAAACTGTTTTTAAATTCCATGTTTAGTTTGTACAAGCTAGTAGATATGCACAGTCGTCGAGTCTAGCCTAGCCCTAGCTTAGGCTAGGCTTGGAATTGGACCAGCGGCCTACTTTGCATTACTCGGTGGTTTGATTATGAATATTGAAACACGTAGGGAAATATATGAATACTGTATGATCTTACTTCCGTAATATCTTTATGTTTTTTTTACAAATGTGTCGATTTAACTTTTGAGTAGAGCTATCTCGCCTTTGCAT
>OY759263.1:13094014-13106514 GCA_963662155.1 Lamellibrachia columna
AATTTATCCCATTTTAACCTGCCACGCACGTACATATGTACAAATATACAGCGTCACTGCACGCAGCTACATTCATACACGGATTACTTGTACACTGATTGATATCTACAAGTAGCAAAAAAAACAAATTTTTTTATGAAAGGGCGTTTTCACTTAAAGGGTGCACTTTTGTCAAACTGCACTTTCCCTCATTGTATTCAATTAATTGTGCAATATTAATTCAGTGTGGTTATCATCCAGTACCTATGTGAAATGTTTACCCGTTTCTTCTCGTTGTTTCAATACATATCAAATTATAAACATTTACAGAAACATAATAAAGCACTATCAATACAAACTGTATATATAAATCTGATTTTAAAATATATGTATGTCTCTCTTCCTCCATATATAATTTTCATATTACTAATCATATAACCAATCATCGACAAACTGTACGTTTGGATAACTATTTGTTTTGTATGCTATCCAATGGGTTGCAAATACGTTGCACACAATGACTGCCTACTATACAGGACTCTGCTATGGCTTTTCTCTGACTACACGATTAGCCATATTTATAAATACGACTAATCGTTAGTACGTGAGACCGGGGCTAGGTATTACTATGTTCAGTTAAATGTACTTTTTGTTAAAAGTATGTCAGATGCATTATTTATGGCAACGCATACATTCAATGTATAATTCGCATTAATAAAATGTATCATGCCAATTATGTTCCATAGAATAGCTAGGTGGATATGTGAAGTTTTCCAGGCGCGGTCAACTGTAATAACTAGCCTCGTAAGCGGGGCAAGTTGTTAGACCTTATAACGTAAAAATAATTATAATACTATTTGAAATATGACAAATATCGCACCTGCAACACTAAATGTGGTAGTTTCACTTGTAGTAGACAATACTTCTGGCTGCGTGGTCAACTCAATTGTAGTTGCTGGAATGCTATTGGTCGGTTTACCTGTAGTGGACAGTTCTTCTGACTGCGTAGTCGCCTCAACTGTATATGTTGGAATGTTATAAGTCGTTTCACTTGTAGTAGTAAGTTCTTCTGGCTGCGAGGTCGACTCAATTGTAGTCAATATAATGTTATTGGTCGGTTTACTGGTAGTAGACAGTTCTTCTGGCTGCGTGGTCAACTCAGTTGTAGATGTTGGAATGTTATAAGTCGTTTCACTTGTAGTAGACAATACTTCTGGCTGCGCGGTCGACTCAAATGTAATTGATTGAATGTTATAAATCGTTTCACTTGTAGTAGACAGTTCTTCTGGCTGCGTGGTCGACTCAATTGCAGTTGTTGGAATGTTATAAATCGTTTCACTTGTAGTAGACAATTCTTCTGGCTGCGTGGTCGACTCAACTTTAGTCAACGGAATGGTATTGGTCGGTTCACTTGTAGTAGACAGTTCTTCTGACTGCGCGGTCGACTCAATTGTAGATGTTGGAATGTTACTGGTCGTTTCACTTGTTGTCGACAATACTTCTGCCTGCGTGGTCCACTCAAATGTAGTTGATGGGATGTTATAAATCGTTTCACCTGCATTAGACAGTTCTTCTGGCTGCGTGGTCGGGTCATTTGTACTTGTTGGTATGTCAGAGGTAGTCTCAGTTGCATTAGCGACATCTTTCGGCTGCATAGTCGGATAGAGTGCATTTCCCGTAGTAGATGTATCTGCAATGGTCGTACATGTTCAATAAACAAAACATTGGTTATTACAATATATGATATTGGTGTCATTGGAAGTCACCGTATCAATAGTGTTCCCATACTTTTTGTTACACCCTTATTTCTACAGCTTAACTTTAGGAACGTAAAGGTTATCTCAATCAAAACGAGGACAATTGGTGCTTCTAAGTTGGATTCCCGAAGTGTTACTTCTTATGGAAAATGCTATTAATTGTGTTAAATTGGATGATCCCGCTCAGTGTAATTTGGTGGGTGATATTTAATGGTTTACGATTGTGGTTATATTTTTTTAAAGTACATTTGACAGACCTACTCATTACAACGCTACCTCGACTTCTGTAGAAATAACTTTTTTATACGTGTTTTCGAAAAGGTCAGATCCATGATATTGTACTTTAATGATTATCGCCATAATATAGTTATGAAATATTTTAATATCAAAGTGTGTTCGATCAATGTCGTATATGATGTGCTGACATGAGCGTAAATGTGGCTAAATAGAGTCAGCTAATGTAACTGAATGTACTCGAATACCCATTATATTTTTGTTGACCCGAAGTGGTATAACACGAAATCAGATATACAGTAAATCTGATTGGATATTCTCGTTGTGCATAATAACGACAAACCATTTTTAATTACAAACATGTTTACCACTTGACAAAGACACTAACCTTGGAATCGACACATTTTTAGTTATTACTGCCTGTAAAAGGTGTCGCTCAATTGATATTATTTTAATCGGATGTTATTTTATCGGCCGCACGCCGCCTAAACTAATGTCCTGTCCATTTTTCTAGCGGCAGCAATGATAAATGTCGACATATCTCATGGAAGCATCAATTGTTACAAAATATGTATTAATCGATTGTCTTTTAATTGTCATTAAGAGAGATATAGTGGTACATTTCGGAATGATGGGCAGGAAAGTCAATATTGATTAATTGATTAAGACGCATAGTGTGTAATCATGAATTGTATGTTTTATGCCAATTAAATTGCCAATGATATACTAAGACAAATCGGTCTATCTTCTTTTCTGATGTCACTGCAGACAGTATTTAAAAAATAATATATTGCTGTTCTGCACATGCTATGTCTTTGATTAGTCATTTTAAGAGTTAAAGATCATGTATACATAATACAATATTCAACGCCAAAAAATTAGAACACTAGACCTTGTGCAGAACTGGTTCAGGAGGAATTCCAAATTTCCATAGAATGAACCATGCCGAGATATCAGCTTTTATTTTTAAATACACCCGCTCCTTCTCCGGTCTGAATCACACGACTTTGGTCATGTGACATGCCACTAGCGACGTTAATCCCCCGATTGGACTGATCTTGATATCTTCGAAGAGTGGATCACAGTTGTTTGAGAGATAAATCTATGTTAACATGTAATATTCCTATAACATATAATACCAAGCTGAACAATGTAATATAATATATATATATATATATATATATATATATATATATATATATATATATATATATATATATATATATATATATATATATATATATATGTAACAACTCTATTACATTGTGTAGCTAATGATGCAAATGACGACATATAAGCGTAAATCACTAATACGGAACACGTTATGAATCTTGCCAGTTTTAAATGTCGCCAAAAGACTAATTTTTTCTTACCGCATCTTACCATATCTCCCAGTTGAATTGTGTAATTCTCTACTCATTGCAGTTTAATAATGGCTGTTTTTCGCAATCTTGTTCATAGTAGTTAACAATATTTTAGTAACTTCATTGGAATATTTAATATATCTGTATACAAATATTTTAGATTATTTATTATTACATTGATATATAAATATTGTGTTTATTGCTATTTATTTTACAATAACGTGTTACCACTAGTATAATTTTAATAATTTTAATAAATGTATTTAGTTATTTGTTAATTTAGCAATTCTAGACTACCTCATTTTCTATATTTATATGAAATAATAATTATTATTAGTATTATTTTAATATATTGATGTATTTGTTTATTTCGCAAATCTAGACTCCCTTGTTATATGTTTAATATGTTGTCAAGCGCTACGAAAATTTTTGGATATGGCGCTATACCAAAAAAATATATTAGTTTTATTATTATTATTACCACATAACCTGTCTTGGGCGATCACCCCTTCTGCACAGCCAAAGCGGCATCTCTAGACAGGTGATCTTCCAAAACAGGTTTTATGTTAAAACAGTACACAAATGTGTATATTTATGATTATGTGTGTGACATAAGATACAAATGCATGGTGACACATGCATTGTGTTGGAAAAAAAAATAAAAATAACAATTGTCTCGCATATACGCTCGGCTATGCCCATGCCTTTAACATACAATGCCACTTAAATGTAACTCGCATGACAGTTCTATATAACAAAGTCAAATTGATTTAACTTAATCAATCTTTTTTATTAGCAAAGTGTAACTCACGACATAAACAAACTGCTACTTAAATGCAACTCTTACGACAGTTATATATGAAAAAAGTCGTACAAGTTTAACTTAATTTAACAATTACATTTTTGGCAAAATGTACCTGTTATGATGTTTATATCAGGACACATTGTTTTGCTTAGTTAGCTGCAGACATAACTGTTACTATGTGATATTAAAAAAACAATTCACGGGATCCCCAATTTGTTTTTCGTGTTGGGACTTTTTTGGGTCTAATGAATTTAAAAAACCTTTACTTGTTCATTATTTTAATTTCAGGGTAGACGTCTACCTTAAGATATGAGTAGAAAAATATCCCTTTATGTTGTTTCTCTGCTTCTGAGTGCCAATAAAAAAAAACATGTTTAATCGGCATTTAACTTTAAGCTAATCATTCACTGGGTAACATCATGAAGGAAATTCCTGAATTAGCTTATGGTGAAATTATTATCAATGTAGCCACTGAAATGTAGATATATGTGTAATGTGCATCAAGGTCGTGAGTCACGTGGTTACTATTGATAACTTAGCTGAGTGGAGGTGTACATAAATCATGGAGCGCAGGTGAAAGGCAGTTCCCTATTTTCACTTTGTTGTGCAATCAACCAATTGGCGGTATCTCAAGACAGCGATAAATAAGAGTATATGATATAATGCATTTTATTTAAGAGGTTTTTCAAATGTCAACGATTCATGAGAACTGACCACGTGACACTTTGAAAATTCATAAATGTAATGAATGTGTGTGGGGTGTACCATAATTGTGCCTCACCTTGTGTTTGCGGCACAATTGTGTATGCAGCTATGCCGAAGGCATGTGCGAATGTAGATGTTCCTACTTGCTGAGATACCGGCGTTGATGACAATACATTAAGTTTTGACACATATCTGCAAAATAGGAGATAACACATAGTACTGCAATATAATTATTACAAAAGTTATTTTAATTTTGATATTTACATTGGAGAACGACACAAATGTATACATCACATCATATTCACGATGCATCTTGGGAACAGTGGCGTATCTAGGACCTCGGGAAAATACGGAACAAAATTAAACTAATTAAGCCAATGGGAGGGGCATGGGTCAGTGACCTCCTCCTAAAAATTGGAAACCATTTCAAACATTAAAAATCACACAAATCCCACCATATCGACAACGTGCGCAATGTCTCGTAATGTATGTCCACTTTCTATATAGCGCCTAACCAATCAATTATATATGTTATTGAAGAAGATAAAGGTATGTTCTTATGTAGCGCGGTATCCAGTCCGTAGGACCGCTCAAAGCGCTTTACACTTCACCCCCTAGCAGACCTGTTCATTCCAAGGCCATCTCTGGTAAGCATTCGGCCACGCTGCAATTACTGCGCGAGGCTAAGTTATTATTTTGACAATGTGAACAGTTGTACTCATTACAATGTATCATTGAATATATATATATATATATATATATATATATATATATATATATATATATATATATATATATATATATATATATATAATTATATATATATATATATATATATATATTTATATATATATATATATATATATATATATATATATATATATATATATATATATATATATATATATATATATATATATATATATATATATATATATATATATATATATATATATATATATATATATATATATATATATATATATGCATATGTCCATTTGTACATACACGTATATATGTATAATTATATATATATATATATATATATATATATATATATATATATATATTAATGATGTCACAACACAAATATTATACATGCGTAAATATCCCGATACCGTGTGAGATAATATGTGGTGATCATGACATATACCTGGCGTTCCAATCAGTGTAGTACAATATATCGTTAAGAAAAGCTATTCCGAAGAAATGTGTTCCAGCTGTCTGAAGCAAACGTTTCCTTTCGCTGCCGTCAATTAATGCCGTTTCAATTGTGCCGTGGTAGCCGTCGCACCAATAAAGTCGCTTCTCTGAAACGTTCGACTGGATGAATTAGATCTACAAATGTAGGGCTTCTGGGCAAAAACGCAATAAATGCCATTTCTGGTGAAATTTCTGAATGGGCGAAATTCCAGAAATGAAATCTGCAGCAATTTCAGCCTATGCTACAATTCGCTTTGATGTTGGATTCTTAATATATTCCAAAATTATGTAAACAGTGTTCATCTATGCTATGAGGATTAAACACATAAGTCATTTTTTTCTATAAAAAAACTATAAAAAACAGGTTTATTTTAATCTGCCCTGAAAGCATACCAATAATGCATGCAATGCGCTGTGTCAATCATCATAAAGCCATGCCTTTCTTGGTATACACAGTTAAAGTAAAAATCGGGTGCCCTTTTTTTGGACAGGGCTTTTGTCCGTCCTGAAGAGTTATTCGATTATGGGTCTGGCGATGACCAGAAAACAGTTAGTAAAGGCACAGTCACACACACGCGCGCACACGCACGCACGCGCCCACACAAACGCACACACACACACACACACACACACTCACACACACACACACACACACACACACACACACACACACACACACACACACACACACACACACACACACACACACACACACTCACACACGCACACACACACACACACACACACACACACACACTCACACACGCACGCACACACACACACACACACACACACACACACTCACACACGCACACACACACACACACACACACACACACTCACACACGCACACACACACACACACACACACACACACACACACACACACACACACACACACACACACACACACAAACACAAATGCATACCAAACGATAACGTAGGAAACACCATCGACTGTTCTAATTACTTCATGTATAAGTTAAATATGACATAACTAGCACAGTCCAATCATCACAATATTAAACAAGTTATTGCTACATGTCAGCCACTGCGGAGTTTAAAGGATGCAAACAAAAATGTGTAAAAAACATTGTATTTACGGAACAAATAAATAAATGTTCTGCATATAATGATATTGATTATATGCTAATGAAGATGATGATGATTTTGGTGGTGGTGTTGATGGTGAAGGCGATGTGCGAGGATAAGCCAAAATGCCTTGCCTCACAATTCACGTCAAAATCAACTGTATGATAATCTTAGATGAAGCCCTAGATGTTAGAACAATTGATTCTTCAAAAATAGATATGGCAAGTAAATAATAAATTATAAAAGTGACCACGTCAGTAACAAAATGTTTCGATTAGTTTGCTTGATAAGTAATACAAATCTACTACTAAAGGTAAGCATTTGTTAATAAAAACGTTTGAGTAGCACATTTGTTCGTTAGTACTGCATAATGGAATATAAATGGTATACAGTGATACTATTTATGCATTTTAATATATAGTATTATTTGTATTGCCTACAAACTGTGCATTATATGCGAGCATGCGCGTGTTACTCAAATTAGTAAATGTTATTTTAATATTCAAGACGAACACTGCCAATGACACTAGATTTATAAAACTATAGCCACGTAACCGTTCTAAGCACAATCAGTTTACTCTTAGACAATGACACTGTTACTATTCACGTGACAAGCCTATTCATCCCACCTTCCAAATCAATTGCTAAACCGTTCGGCCAAGACGAAGGAGTGAATGACACGACTGTTCTACGTTGCGTGCCGTCCGTGTTGGCCTCCTCAATCCTGGGATTGGCTCCCCAATCGGTCCAATACATCTTTCTACGAACACACTTAAAGTAATTTTATTCAGAGCGTTTTAATGCCACGTTATGTGTTTTACGAATATGTCGTCCAAGTCTTTGAAGCAGCAGATACTACCGAATAAGTTCGAAACACACCGTTTAATTGTCACTTTCCAAAATTGCCTGACAGTTCATGTTGAACTTTCCTAGATTGATTACTTACTTTTTCTTTCTCTAAATATTATTATTATTATTACATATCGTTGGATTTGTTTCGGCAAGATCTTTCAGGAAATATATATTTTTCATATGCCGATGTAAGGGCTACGTTCCTTTAAATTGTAAAATATGTTGTAAAATAATCAGCTATTATTTTGAATTCAGTAATGATAATTTACCATTTGAAGTCTCTCATGCTAAAGTAAACTTTCAAATGTATGTCCCAGCCTACTATATAAGCCCTTACAATAGCTGGTCCTAAACAAACTTAATTTGTTTGTTAATTAACACATTTGTATTGATACGCCCGACCCACGCTCCCCAGCAATATTGCAATGCTACAAAGTAATGGTTTTCCAAAATGAACCTTGTTCAGTAAGCAGTATATAATCAACGTCACGATGAATGTATTATTTCAGCAGTTATCTGAATGCGTGGTTTTACTTTTGATGTTCGTGCTGTCCAACAAATTGTCAAACTTTAATTGGTTACGCCGATACCAAACTATGGATAAAGACATAACTAATGGACATAAATGCATCAACATTAACAAATACTTAAACATTTAGGAACAGATTACACATCAGTTTTATGATATTATATAGAAAACATCAACACTGCTTTAAATATTATCAGATGCTTGTTACGCCCGGGGTCAAGGTGTAGTGGTTATTGTTTCATCATTTAACTAATTTTATTGTTGCACAGCTAATTCTTCGATAGATACATCAAGGATGTTCGAATGTTACTTGGTTACAAAATGATTACGTTAGTCCTCGCTGAGGAACCAAAAATATGTTTTCTAAGGAATATGTCAGACACAAAGAACTCATCAAAAATAAGGCTATGATAGAGGATGTCAATGGCAACCTTAAAAGGGACATGTGTATTTTGCAAATGATCACCACACGATGAATGTTCAGGATGCAAATAATGTAACTGCTATTCGTATTTTGAAAAGTCGTAAGTCTTCTATGGGAAAGAATAATTTTGTTGTAATTACATTTCCTATTTTCATATGCAACTGTTTATTTATTTATGTTTATTAATGGTGTTGTAGCGAATTTGGTTTCGTGATACCGGGCATAGCTATAGTTGTTTATATCACTGACATGTGCCGCCAGCCACCAGTGATTTTTCAGATTTAAACACATATACATCAGGATTTAAATATTTCGACTGTTTATTCTATCGGAGTTAAGTATAATATAGATTGGAATATAGTATGCAAAAGAATAGCCTCTCCCAGGCCAACTCTCAGACACTTTAGTTTTTCAGGATGATTCGAAGAATCAACTGCACAATGTTAGTTGGCCATCATTTACCTTCCATTAACGTGTGTATGGATACATCGAGGCTAAATTTAGTTAAACGTCACAACTTTTACATTATTGTGCTTTATTTATAAGCTTTGTAACTTTTTATTCCTGGATACGTTCCTGTTTTGTAATAATCTAAAAAATAACCATTTCAGAGGTTTCATAATTTAACATGTACATAGACACAGTTACGTTATGGAGAGTACAATGGCACTCACTGACGGGTTGGGTCCAAAACAATCCCTCGCGGTTTGTCTAAACTACTGTTGATGAGGATGGTGTAATCACTTCCGTCCATATTCATCGCTGCAATTGCATCACTGACTGTGTCACTGTAAAACACGCGTCGTGAAATGACGTCGAGTGCAATGCCATCGGGGGTGTGTGCTAAAACGGAAACGAATACCCACAAAGACTGGTTGTGAATCTTTTCGAGTATCGACAGACACAAGTATCTGGAATATGGAAGCAGAATTGTGCACGTTAGAGAAGTGCAATTTACTATGTAAGAGTCGATATGACTTCCTCGTGAAAAAAAACAACGCTTACCCGCATGAAGGGTCTCTTCGTATGTTCCATCTAAAAATGACCTTTTTACGACGCCTAGGCCAACATCTGTCCAATATATTTTCTTCTCATGAGGATCGTATGCTACTGCAACGGGGCTATCCACGCTTGTCAGTGGAATTGTCCAAACAAAACCATCTGATAAATTTAATCGGTGCAATCTACCAGAATCAGCGATCAGCAGAAACGTGTCAATCGCAAAACCTAGCAAAAAGAAACGTAATACCATTTAGAATTGGACACATCTTGTAGTATTTCTTTGAGGAATACTAACTATAATATAAATATTCATGCAAGTCTTTTTTCCATAAGAACCTCCATAAACATTAATACTGCAATTAGTTAACATACGGCTGGCAGCTTGTCAAATCAATTGATGAGGTGTGGTGATACCCATTGAACATCAAACAAAAGAAAACAACCAGCAAATGAACCGTTAAGAGATAAAAAGCAAGTCACACAGTTGCAATTCAAGTTAAGTCCCAGGCCAATTAATTCCGGGACAAGGTCATGTTTAATGTCTTCTCCCTAAAATAAAAAAATCAAGTCCAAATTTACCATGGTTTCCCTTTTTTGTGAGTCCAGCCAAAACAAGTTGTTGGAATATTAATATCGTCAATTCGAGTCCAATTTATAAACCAAGGTTTATCAAGTCCAAGTCAAGTCGCAAGTCATTAAAATGAGCGAAACCAATGCGTCCGGGTTTGCCCCTACGACTATAGTAAACTAGTATCTTTCTTAGATCAACATTGATCGCACAATTTAGTTGTGCATGCATTACAATATTGGGAAATACAATCTCTATCCGGACCTAATAACACGCGTGCAAATGAAATATATGCAACAGTAATGTGTAACGCTAGTCAATGTGAAACCAATGTGAAATCCTAAGCACAAGAGTAACAACACGCGAACTTACAAACAAATCTTACAAATTATCTTCTGTTGCTGCAATAGAAGCTAACGGTAAACACAGCTATACATAATGTTTTGTTCGCTGATCACGCACTCGCTGGCAAGCACCATATTTTCTGCCATTATATATGCTCTATATTGTTCATAACGGAACTCCTATATGTGCAGATCCTTCAACATATATTTAAGTAAGGTAGCAATTGGAATAGCTTTTTACACTTGTGATGTTGTACCTTCAGGAGACGTAATAGTATCAGTTGCTGATGAAGTCGATGTTCCGGTTTCACCAACTAACAAATCGCTTTCAGTAGAGCCCTGGTTGTCCGTTGTATATATGGTCGATTGAGGAACAGTTGCCGAATTAAGGGCTGGAACACGCATACAACTTTCAATTTTAAAAGTTATAAACCATCAAAGGCAAACAAGTTGGGTATATGGTGTTCTTATGTCAGGAAAAATAGAGGTTACATAAGCGGCACCACTGACAAAATAAAAGTTTCTAGCCGTTATATATTAGCCACAATACATATTTGATTTACTATCCAAACTAGGCGCTTATTAACTATAGTTATATGAATACCACAATTGGACACGTTCGTATAATTTGAAACATACTAGTTACATTATTTATACATATTATCTTACACAGTTTCGCAAGTCTCGGAAAAGGCCAGCGTTCTACTAAAGTTCAAAAACATTAGATACTCGTACTACAGTGCTACATATACTTATTCCATGACTAATATCATGTCATATCAGTCAAATTTGCCCAAAATGTTAATTTGTCCTTTATCTCAATATTCAAAGACAAACCCCATCATGTCTCACGGAAAATAGGTCAAAGCTCGTTCTTCGCAGAGCAGTAGATCTATATTGTAATCACCACATATGTATTCAATTTTACTGGTGTAATTTCCCAGCATGAATGAGAGATTGTCATTAAATTTGTTGATGGTGGTATTCTGTGCTCTATATATATACAACCGAAATTGATTTTTTTTCGTGTTTACTGATCTGTACCTCGATAAAGATGCTTTTAAAACAGTCATCAACCACATACGAAATGTTCCGTAGACAAATATCAGAAGACTGACAATTCTTAAGCAGATATTCACACACATATATGGCAACACCATCACCTTGCAAGCTTTGTTTCTGGAATCCAATGTTTCATATTTGTTGACATTGTCTACTGATTCGTTTTGTGAAGACAAAACGATACATAATACATTATCTCCTCTGGTTGGTTCTAGGTTCTGTTGAGTAAGGAAGTTATCCTGAATTAAAAATAGAAACTGTTGTTTCTCACCCCCTGTACTCTCTAGAGATTTCCATTGTATGTGTCCGTGGGGAAAATATCCCCTTTACTCACTTCCTTTATAGCGTTTTGCATTTTTTTGTTATCCTCTTAATTTATGTTTGGATTGCGGTAAACTAATCCAATAGGTAATGTTGAATTTCTTGTATCTATATTGCTTCAAACGGCTCATCGCAATCTGCTTCCCTTTCTAGTTTTATTTCATAAGCCTTTAATATATAAAATAACTCCCCCTCCCCTTCTTCCTATTCGATCTCTTCTATATATTACGTATCCTGTCAGTCCTATTGCAGCATCTGA